>JADRCH010000019.1:895750-960422 GCA_019843965.1 Rhynchomys soricoides
CTCTCTCTCTCTCTCTCTCTCTCTCTCTCTCTCTCTCTCTCTCTCTCCTGGCTCTGTGGATGGAACCCAGGACAGCATGAATGTTGAGCAAGAACCTTACCACTGAGCTATGTCCTCAGCCTGCATGGGGGCTTTGTCTCACGGGATGGGGGTTGTCTAAGAGAGCTGACAGAAGTGAAAGTGTGGGCCCAGTGAGCCCCACAGAAACCTCAGCCCCAATATTTCCATTTATGAGCAGATGTGCCACCAGGTGGGGGTGCATGGTGGGAGATGTATAGCATATGCATACATGAATAGCACTTGCTCAGCAGCAAGGAGGCTTAGGTTCAAGCCGCACCCCCTAACAAGATAGCAAAGGAACAAGTGACAAAGAGGCAAGGGTACTCTGCAGTTCCCTTGGCTCAGAGCTACAGCCACTACACACAGCAGGAACGTTTGAAACAGGAAATCCCTATCACTTTGGAGCAGGTACCCCTGTGCCATGGCATGTGTGTAGGGGTTTCAGAGGACAACCTTAGCTGCTGGCCTCCTGCTGTTTTGAAACAGGGCCTTGTGAAGGAAAATTCCCGGAAAGAAACCATGTCTGCAAAAGCTGATTGACTGATTACATCTCCACGGATGTAGAAAGGCTACAATGTTGCAGGTCCAGAGCCTAATTACAGGTGGCCTTGACTGTCCTAGAGAGCCATTCCTTGGCTACCTAGGAACATTTGTGGCTAACAGATATAAACCTTCTGGAGGGTATTGACTTAACAAGCCCCTATTTCCTACCAATCAAAGGGCTAAGAAAGCAATCAGACAGCATCTGAAGCCTAGAGCAGAGATTCTCCCACTTTGCTGTAACCACCTGACTCAAGTGCCCACTGATGGATTCGAAAGGCATCACGATTCATAATTCTCTTTGTCTTGTTACTATAAAAACTTCATGAGACTACTTCTATGTTGGAACATGGAATTTGGGGTGACCTAAATCTGCATTCCTGACTATGGTCACTCAGCTCCAGAATAAACTCCTATTCCTTTGTATGTCCATTGTCTCTTGTTCATCTGCTGCCTATGCCAGGCTAGCCAGCCTGAGAGCTTCCGATGACTCAGTCTCCTGCCTCCACCTCCTATTCTTCCATGGGGTGCACTGGGATTTAACACCTGTGGGGCTGTGTTTAGCTTTATGTAGCTCTGTGGATCCAAACAGGTGTCAGGCTTGCTGGTGAGCCTTGTACTGCTGAGCCATCTCCCAGCGACTGGTCACCTGCTCAGCCCACCTTGTTCTTTACATATGGCTTTTGCTCCTTGGATCAAGAAGAGAAGTAAAACTTGAACACACCTCAAAGCTGCACCCAGAGAGAAGCCATTGTTAGAGACAGATTGGTGGTGGCCCGGGGTGGTGGTGGTGGTGGTGGTGGTGGTGGTGGTGGTGGTTGAACAGAGGCATTTTCAGTCTTAGACGATGATGGGGGTTATTAAGGTAGATGATGACAATAGTGTCACATTATGAATGTATTTAAATGCCACTGAGCCACACACTTAAAATGGTTAAGGTGAGCGACTTTGTGTCACATGCATTTACTACAACCGGCTTCCATGCTGGGTATGTCTTTTCTCTTCCCAGTTCCCTCCTCCCTGTAGGCCTCCCCCTCTCTCCCACACACATATCACTCATGCAAATGAAAATCTCTATCTAGGTTCTGCTTTTGCTAGAAAAATGGTATTTGTCTTCCCAAGCCTGGCTTATTGTACCTGTTTTATAGGGCATCAGTTTCACCCTCTTTCTAAACACTGCATAATTCTATTCCTCTTTACAGATGGACGGTACACCATTGTGTATATGTATTTTGCTTTCTCTATCCATTCAGCTGCTGTTTGATCTCTGGGCTGTTTCCACTTCCTGGCTATTGCAACTAGTGCTGCAATAAACAAGGATGTGCATCAGTGTTGGCTTATAACCCTTCGAGTATATACCCAGAAGTGGTACAGCTAGGTCACATGGTAGCAAGCTTTAGAGGTTTTGAGGAACCTTCGTATTGATTTCCATGGTGGCTGAACTAGCCACTCCCATTTCCTCATGGCCTCACTGGCATTTATCATTGTTCTCTTGCTTTTTGTTTGTTAAGGGCTCACTATGTAGCCCAGGCTAGCCTAAAACTCATGACAATCCCCTTGCCTCAGTCTCATTTGTTTTCTTTTTTTCTTTTTCTTTTTGTTTTTTTTCCGAGATCATTTGTTTTCTTGATGATAGCCGTTCTGACTGAGATAAAAGCACAATGAAGTTTTAATCTACATTTCCCTGTGGCTTGAAGATTTGAACATTTTTTTTTTCAATGCTATTGGCCATGTATTTCTTTCTTTGAGAACTGTGGCATATTTAATTCATATCCCACATATTGATTAGATGACTTGGCTTCTTGTCATTTAGCTTTTGCAGTTTTTAATATTGTCATTATTAATCACTTCTTATAGCTTCCCATCCCTAGCATCCAGGTGTGTCAGCATGTATCTGTAACCCCTGCGTTTTGGGAGACAAGAGGGTCTCTGGGGCATGCTGGCCATCAGTCCGTCTAGCTTCAGGTTCTGTGAGAAACCCTGGCTTAAGGGAATATGGAGAGGATTGAGGAAAAAAGAAGACAAAGTGAACCTAGCCAACTCCTGTGGCATCAGTGACACAGGTCTCCTTAGTACCCAGGGTTCTCAACAGCAGTTACAAAGGTGTCTGGGTGGGGTGAAGGGTCCAGTTTGCTCAGTTTTCCTTGACAAAACCAGGTGCTCCGTGGCTGAATCTGACTGTCCCCTTTACACAGGGTGTGGTGGCTGGCTTGGCGACAGGCAACTTTTACTCTCACCTGCTGTGTTATTCCCAAGTCAGACACCCCAACCATGTCTCACAGATGCAAGCCTCAAAGCCACTCTAGAATGTGGTCTGAGGATGGAGCTCAGTTGGTCGAGTGTTCAGCTAGCACAAACAGAGCCCTGGGTTTCATCCCCAGTGCCACATAAGCCAAGGGTTGCTGCAAGTACCCATGATCTCAGCATTGGGAGGGTGGAGGCAGAAGGATCAAAAGTTCAAAACCATCCTCATTTTAAGAAAGAGAGAAAAGAGAGAGAGGAGAGAGAGTGTGTGTATGTGTGTTGGGGAGATGGCTCAGTGGTTAAAGCACTTGCTGTGCAAACACGAGGGTCAGAGTTTGAGCCCCAGAATCTTTGGAAATGCTGGGTGGGCATGGCAGCCTGTCTGTAATTCCAGCCTCAGAAGTTGGAACAGGGAGACTAGCTATACTGGCAAACTCTGGGATCGATTGAGAGGCTCTGCCTCAGTGAATAAGATGGAGGGCAAGCAAGGAATATTCCTAGCATCAAGCTCTAGCCTCTACACCTTACACCGAACGCATACACTCACACTCACACTCACACACGCATGCACACACTCACAACTCACACACACACTCACAACACACACACACACATATGAAACAAAGGAAGACCACATTTTCACACTTTCCAGTTGACAGGGCTCTAGGCCCTGGTTTCCTTTATATTTTGGAGGGTGCGCTTATCATTTTAGGATGAATTTTTATTATCTTTAAGTATTCATGTGTGTCTACATGTGGGTATGTGCACACAAGTATGTGTACTTGTGCAGACCAGAGACGATGGATCCCCTGCAGTTACAGCCTGACACTAGTGTTGGGTGCTAAACTCCCGTCCTCTGGAAGATAAGCAGATGCTTCTAATCACTAAATTATCTCTGCAGTCCCAAGGAGGCTATAGATTTAGAACACAATGAAACAACAGCGGGTTTCAAACATATATATATATATATAATATACCTTCATCCTATGGAGTGCACATGCTTGGTTTTAAAAGTTAGGCTTGGAGAGATGGCTGAGGGCAAAGGCACCTCCTGCCAAGTCTGATGACCTGAGTTTGATTCCTGGGACCCACATGTTGGAAGGAGAGAATCGGTTCTCACAAGCCATCATCTGGTTTCACCCATCCATACATGTATATGTCCATACAGAGATACATAAACGTAATAAAACTTGTCTGTTGTCACTGAATGAAACATTAGCATGCTTGTTAAAAGTGTGAACATCACAAGTGACTCTGGGGTCCCTTTGGGTAACTCTTCTCACTCCTTCCAAGGCCTTCCTCCTCTCCCTGACCTGGGGTAACCTCTGCTAACATCTGGCCTTGGTCTTATTGACACGCACGTATATGTGCAAGCAGGTGCTGTGCATGCCCTGTCCCTGTCCATCAGCACTGAGTCATCTTGGAAGATTCCAGCTGGACTTCCACCTGGCACCAGCCCCTCTGTCCCATGGAGACATCTCTGCAGCTACAAGTATCTGCTCTGTCTGAAAGTCTCATAAGTTGACACCAGCAAAGCACTACACCTGTAGGAGCAGCTTTCAATCAGATAGGAGGCCAACATGTCATTCGTTCCTCTGAACCCGCCCTGTGCTGCATCCCGTCAGCCTATGTGATAGAATTTGGGGGCCATGGTGGGAACTGCCAGGTTGCCCCTCTATTGTTGCTCCCTCTTCCCTGTGCCTCTATCAAGGGTTCTGGAATCAACTCCTAAGTAAACTATTTGCAGTTGAAATGTTGTCTAAGGTCTGCTTCTGGGAAAATGTACGTTAAAGCCTGTTTACTTAGTGAAATCATGAGAGTGTGTATGCATGTGCATATGTGCATTCCTGTGTGTTGTGAGCATGGTATCGTTGGACCCATTTTCCAGCTGACTAGACTGAGTCTGAGAGAAGGGATTAGCATGGTGAGCCACAGCTTGTTTAAGACAGAGCAGGCACTCAAGCTCAGGTTTATCTGCCAAGTTCTATCTACGCTAATCTCTCCATTTCTCCTGGACTCAAGTACTTCAGGGTGGTGCTGGGAGCTCAGATAGTGCATTGCAGAAAGAACTGAGCATGTAAATCCTAAGAGAACACCAACCAGAGGACACAGTCATGCTGCCATGCAAGATGTATGACACAGTCACAAGTCAAGAGCAAGGACACATTTTAAATCCCAAACAAAGGTTTGTTCTCTACCATTGCCTGCCCTTCTAGAAGTCTATTCCACTCCCAGGCCTTTAGCAACAGGCTGGGGACCAAAAATGGAGGCCGCGGGAGATTGTATTACTGACTGTGAAGTTACACAGCTTGTCTAGGCTCTTCTATGAAGAGGAGGAGGTGACAGCTCCCACAACAGCTAGAGCCTTGCTGTCATGCCTGCTCTGTCATGATAGACTGTACCCTTAAACTAAGAGCCAGAATATACCAGCTGCCGGAAAAGTAGCTCATATCCCAACTTAGAATGTTGAAAAGTTATAGGCTGGAGAGATGTCTTAATGGTTGAGAGCATTTGCTGCTCTTGCGGAGGACCCAAGTTCAGTTCCAAGAACCCACACGGCAGCTCACAGCCATCTGTAAGTCCAGTTCTAGGGGATTTGCTGCCCTCTTCTAGCCTCTGAGAGCACTAGGCACACATATATGCACACAAATACTTATTACAGAAAAAGTTGAAAAAACTGAAAAACCATGTATTAGCCTAGAAAGGTTAAAAATGGTGCGTCCCAAAATGGAATATTACATAGCCATTTCAAAATTCAAGGAGATCTTAATGGCATGGAAAAATGTTAACAGCTTAGTTAAGCAAAGTGTTTAAACAGGACAAAAACTATACCCGAAGTATCAGAGGCACCACAAATGTTATGGTAAATGAAAGCTGTGTAGAAGTTCATTTGTAGTAACGAAATTCATGCTGCCAGGTTTTGCAAATCTACCAAGCAGCAGGCATCACGAATGAGGCAACTGAAGCTTGTCACAGCAGAGCGCATGTGGCCTGGTAAACTGGCCATGGGATGGAGAGAGCGAGGAGGTCCTTGGAGCTGACTCCTCTTTTCTCCCTAAGTGACCTTCCAAGCCTCCATTCACTTCTCATTAAAAGGGACAGGTAACACTGTCACATGGAGGGCCATCTATAGTGTTTCCCTCAAGAAGCACCTGCACCTGTGTCTAAGACCACACACACACAAGAGGGTCCCAGTGGAGGCAACCTTGAGTATCTGTCATTGGGTGAGTGATAAAAAAATGTGGAGAGGTCACCAGCCAGGATGAATATGCTACAGCTAGCAGGGATAAGTGAGACCTCAAGTGCTCTTCCCTGATGGCCCCAAGCTGATGATATGCAAGGAAGAGACAAAGTGCAGGTGAGCCTCATAGTTAGATCAGTCCTGGTATAGAGGAGTTCCCATAAGTTTGGTCAGAGGTTGCAGTTTCAGGCCCAGGGTGAACCTCAGCCTGAAACTAGCACATGGGAAATTCCAGAAATAAGCAACCCTAAGATTTAAGCCACATGACCTTCTGGGCAGAGTGATGAAATCTCATAGTGTACCCCTGTCCTCCCTATGATGGACTCAACCTGCTGTCCAAAAGATCCATGCGGTATGCACTGCCCACTTGGTAGTTACTATCTTGTCTTCAGGCAATGCTCACTATTTAAATCATAACCCCAGGCACAGGAGTAGTGATGCCATCGATTCAGAGTTATCAAAGAAAAGCTTCCATATATATGCAAAGATATACAGGAAGCTTAGTATTATCTACAGTTCAGGCACCTGCCAGGATCTTGGGATGCATCCCTCGTTGACCGAAGTAAATAGATATAGATTGTTTTATTTTGTTACAACAGGGTCTTACAGCCCAGGCTGGCCACAAACTCTTGCTATAGCCAAAGACCTTGAATTTCTGCTTCTCCTGCCTCTACTCTTAAGATTAAGGTTGCAGGTGTGCTACTACACCAGGCTCTGCTGAGATCTTTACAGCACAGAGGACATGTTTGTGTATTGTTTATTGAGGATTGGCTTTTGACAGTGGAGTCTCCTATAGAGGAACAAAGAGAACTGAGAGGGATCCAAAGCAGGGACTTTGATTTTCCCCATTACACTTAGCCGTTTTACTTTTTAAAGTCTGAAGCAAACATGCCCACACACAGACATTAGCTAATTCTGGGTGGTGGGTTCCTGGGACACGGACATATATTCCTTTAAACAGCACTCTTCCTCTTCCAGAGAAGGGGCGTGGTGAGAAGGGCACTAGAGAGCAACTCTCTGGTGAGGCCTCTCTGGGTCAGCCCTAGGCTTGGGCAGTGATTCTCAAAGTGTGATTTCTGGGAAGCATCAGCAGCCTGGAGATCACCAGTCCTCAGTATCTTGCCCCAGGCCTCTCTCTGCGGGTTGCCCTAGCAATGTGCATTTTAACATGCTTTCCTGGTGATGCTGGTGAGAATCTCTTAGGCTGAATGGGAACAGTGGAAAGTACACCTAATAGTGCTCTGAGAGTTTTCCTTCAGTTATCTCTCTCTTCTCCACCCCCTGTCTGATTTAGACTCTCTCTGTCTCTGTCTCTGTCTCTGTCTGTGTGTGTGTGTGTGTGTGTGTGTGTGTGAGAGAGAGAGAGAGAGAGAGAGAGAGAGAGAGAGAGAGAGAGAACATGTGGGAACCTGTCTACAAGGCCATGGGATTCCCTGGAGCTAGAGTTACAGGCAGCTGTGAGGTGTTTCTGCTGTTGTGATGGATTGGTTCGAACTTAGCTAGAGTCCTCTGAAAGAGCAGCAAGTGCTCTTAACTGCAGGGCTACCTCTTAGGCTCCCTTTCCTTCAGTTCTTATTTTCATCTTTAAAAGTGAGGGAGCATTCCCAAGCCTGAATCTGAAATGTTCTAACCTGAGACACTGTGGTCCATCGACAGGATGGTCCAAGTGGGAAAGTCCACGCCCGAACGGAGGGTATGAGTTGAAGTAAAAATGACACATTAAAAATGTGTCACTAGTTATCTATGAGGATGAGAATGAAATGTGTAAAACGCATGGCCCCGGAAGATAGCCCAGTGGGTGAAGTGAGTGCCTTGCAAACAGGGGGAACTGAGTCACAACCCCAGAACTCCTGAAAAAAAGCCAGCCAGGAGGGAGGAGACAGGTGGACCCTTGGAACCCACTAACCAGCCGGCCTCACCTACCCAGCAAAAGCCCCAGGCCGATGAGAGACCCTGTCTCCAAAAGCAAGGTGGCCTTTGCTTAAAGAACAACATAGAGTCCTCTGGCCTCCACGTGTGCAGGGACAGCAGAGTACACACCAACCTGTACACTCACAGAAGCATGTGTAACAGACACAAATATCCCTTTAAGACTTAGGTTCCATCCCTAAGATGCCTCACTGTGCACTTAATACACAGAATTCTGCCACACTCCGAAATCCTAAACATGTCTGATCTGGAGTAGTTTGGGTAGGGAACCTTCAACCTGTCTTCTCACCATCCCCATCCTCCAACCAGGAAAACAGAGACACAGACTAGCCACACCCCCTGTGTCCAGTCCCAGCAGACCCGCTCCCCTTCTCTGGACAGATAACTCAGCTTCAGATGAACTTAAAACAGCCCATCTACAGAGGAGGAAGCTGGAATCCAGAGAGTAGCCAGTGATATCCCTGGGTGTCACAAGGAGGAGGTGGTGGTAGATTGTGACCTTTGTGTAAGAGGTTCTGGAGTTGGATGTATACCTGTTAGGGGGTCAGCCGGGAGGGCAGGGGAAAACATAAAAGAGGGGACTCAGATATACAGCTGCAGCCAGGTCTGGGTGTGGCAGGCATGGGCTTGTCATTGCCCAGCTGCTCCTTTAGCCCTGCCCGCTGCCTACCCGGCATGACCTGCCACTCACCCACCACCAATGGAAACTGAACGGGCCTTTCCCTCCCTTCCAGCTTCTTCTTCTTGGTGTGTGTGTGTGTGTGTGTGTGTGTACAGAAGGGGAACCTGGTCGGACAGAAGTGTCAGCTCAGCACTGTCATTCCCCTGTCTGAGCTTCCTCTATCTAGGGCTATCCCAGGGTCGTCCTGGGTGGCAGCAATCAGCCTCACCTGGCCACCTGGGCACCCTCCACCTTCTGTCGACGGCGCATCCCACCTCCGATCGGTTGCCCCTAGGACGGTCCTTCTTTCCTAGCCACCCCCACAACTCGCCCAGGATCCCAGCTCCTTGCGCCCGAGGTCTACAAGTTCTTGGGGTCCCATTCCCGCCCCCGCCTCCTCCCCGCACTCACCTGGGCGCCCGCCCTTCGCTTCGCGGGCAGCCCGGATCCTCGCAGCTCGAACGACCCCCCAGCGCAGCGGCCCCTGGTGACCCCGGACTCGAGAGCCCGGAGCAAGCGACGAAGGCTTGCGGGCTACCGAAGGCTTGAGAGGAGTAGGTCAGAGCCGCCTTTACGGGCGACTTTGGTTCCTTCCCACTCGTCTGAGAGTCGCCCCGGTGAGTGCAAGCTGGGAGCCGTAACCCAGTAGCGTTCACTGGCCACTGGGGCGCCTTAGCCGCGCCCTGGGTGACGCAAACCCCGCCCCTAAATGCCCCGACTCCGCCCTCTAAGAGCCCAACTCCTACCCCGGCTCCCCAGTCTGCTGCTTTAATTCACCTCCAAAGAATTTCAGCATTTCTTTGTTAACCCTGTCCTCAAGGGCGCTAACTAGTCTGAAGGACTGACTCGGATCCCAAGGTTTGACCAGTCCTCCAAAGATTCCCAGTCCCCCCACACTAAGGCATTTAAGCCCCACCTGATGGAATGAGCCGGGTCTAAAGGATTCTAAACCCTACCTCCAAGGATTTTGGGCCCCCTACCCAAGAGACCCAATACTCTTGCGGCCCCTAAAGAATTGTACTATTTTACATTTATCGATTGATTGGTTGACTGATTACGTGTATGTGTATAAGTACCCTGGGGCCTCAGCGCGGTGTAGAGGTTAGAGGACAATTTGGAGGACTAGGGTCTCACCTTCCACCTTATGAGTTCCGGGGACTGAACTCAGGTAGCCACGCTTGGCGGCAGCCGTCTTTACCTGCTAAATCATCTGCCTCCTCCTGGCGAAGGATTTTTAATCTCATTTTCTATTCTGCTCCCAATCCCAACCCCTGTTCTTTAGATTTGTAATCAGACTTTCTGAAATGGTTTTAATCTCGAGGACGTGTGTGTGTGTGTGTGTGTGTTCGTTCCAGAGGATAGAATCCAGCGCCTCGCTCTGGATAGTTTTTGTACCACAGCCACCAACCGCCAACCGGATCCTAATCCCATAGGTTCCAAATTCTGCGCTTGAGCAATCAACCGATCCTACCCTTTACTTCAAAGATTCTAAACCAGCCGCGGGAGGAATGTAGCTCCCATTAAGTCCAACCACGCCCTCCAGGATTCTGGTAGGTCTCCAGGGCCCTTCGGTCCCTCCCACGCTCAGCGGTTTTCCTTCCACCCGCCCACCCACCGCTTATTCAAACTCCATGCAAAGTTTGGCGCCCGCAGGAGTTCTCTGCCTTATTCTGGGCAGAATATGGGACTACTCAAAGGACCTCCCAAGTTGAAGAGAGAGGAAGTCTGACTGGCAGACCACTGAGGCCTTGTTTGCATGGCATTCCACTCAGGCTGAGACAAGGGTAGAGAACATCATTCTAAACCACGCGGACCAACACTCTAAACTGCGATACACACCTGCAGAAATGTACAGAGGCCCTTCCTCCTCTAGCCAGGCCAGACCACCAGTGTCCCTTACTCGTTCGTTTACGTGTGCATGTAGGCATGCGTTTAGCAGTACTGTGTATTGGGTATGAATTGGGTCTCTTTGAAAGTGACCAGTATTAGCAGCATCCCGAGTCCCACACACTGGGCCCAGTAGCACCCCTCCCCCAGTTCTGACAACCAGAGCTGCCTCAAACATAGCCTGGCCAACTACTCCCCACCGCATGCAATCCCTACTGAGAAAGACAGTCACCCCACACTTACGTGTTTGCTACATATTTTAATATATACATGCCCTATTTATAAAAATAGACTGAGTTTTGAACGGGTTTAATTGACTTGGACACAGAAGTGAAATTAGTCTGTGTAGAAGTAAACAACACTTGTTATCTACCAAGTGAAGGAGACTGAGATGGGAGGAAGCCCATGAAGGCAGCGTCACAGAGCTAGCTGGCTACCTGCACCCACAACTGTCCAGTTGGGACAGGAGGCAGTGTATTATACACACATTATTACCTCCTCTCCTTCCCACCCTCACCCCCCCAATATCCACACTGAGACAAGGGCCTGGACATTCAAACACTTCTGTGGGAAGTTAGGTGAGGGATGCCTGCAGGGCATTAGACTCCAGCACTCTGGTCTGCCCCAACCAAGCTTCCAAGGCCTCCAGGAAGGTAGGTCCTGGGACAGACCCAGGGGAATTTAGAAGGATATGACCAGCATCCTTTACATCTCTGTTGACAAGGTGCCATTTGATGGCAGGGGACCACAAAGAACCAACACCTTCCCTTTTTCAAACCATTTCCCAAAAGCTTTCACTAGACTAGTATTGCCATAAAAACTCACATTCATTTTCCCAAATTTTCTATGACATTTGTTGTGGCATGATTAAAAATATTTGTATTAGGCTGGTTGTGGTGGTATATACCATTAACGTTAGCAGAAGTCAGAGAAGCAGAGGCAGGTGGATCTCTGCAAATTCCTTGTTAGCCTGGTCTACACAGCAAGTTCCAGGCCAGCCAGGGCTAGACAGTGAGACTCTGTTTCGAAATATTTTTTGAGTTTTACTCTTCTTGTGCTTGGTGTGTGTGTGTGTGTGTGTGTGTGTGTGTGCATGTGAGTGTGGGTGTGCCATGGCATGTGTGTGGACAACCTTTGGGAATTGGTTCTCTCTTTCTATTGAAGGATCCTGGGGTCAAACTCAGGTGGTCAGGTTTGCATGGCAAGGGCTTTAATCGACGGAGCCATCTCTCTGGCACAGATACAATTGTGTGTGTGTGTGCCCACACACGTGTGCACTGGCATGTGTATGCCACAGTGCATATGTGGAGGTCAGAAGACAACTGTGAAATTTTTTTCCCCTCCTTAGACCTTTATGTGGGGTCCAGAGATTGAGCTGAGGTCACAGGGCTTGCATAGCACACCTTTGCCCACCGAGACATTCACCAACCCTGTTGTGACATGGTTTTTATGAACAAAAGTCATAATTAGGGCTGGTAAGACAGCTCAGCAGGTGCAGGCACTTGCCACCAAGCCTGATGACCTGAGTTGGATCCTGCTGGGGAGAGAAACTTCCACAGACTTCTACAGACTTCCACAGACTTCCATAGACTTCTACAGACCTCTACAGACTTCCACAAGTTGTCTTCTGAGCATTTCATACATGTGTCACATGAACATCCACATACATTCACACCCAATAAATAAATGTAAATAAAAAAATTTAAGCCAGGCAGTGGTGGCGCATGCCTTTAATCCCAGCACTTGGGAGGCAGAGACAGGCGGATTTCTGAGTTTGAGGCCAGCCTGGTCTACAGAGTGAGTAGACAGGATAGCCAGAGCTATACAGAGAAACTCTGTCTCGAAAAACAAAACAAACAAACAAAAAAATTTAAGGTATAATTATAAATATTAAGTTTGGTAAATCTAGGCAAGTAATACTTGCCTGTAGAATCATTCCCTTAATCAGAATATAGAGTATTTTGGGCTGGGGTTATAGTTCAGTTGGTGGAGGACTTACCTAAGCATGCACAAGAACCTGTGTCTGATCCCTACTACTGAATAAATGGGGCATAGTGACAGACACTTGTAACCCCTGCATTTGGGAAATGGAGCAGAAATCCAAGTTTCTTTTCAGCTACGAGGTGAGTTTGAAACCAGCCTGTGTGACATTCTGAGATTCTGCCTCAATAACAAACAAATGGAAGACATAAAAGACATTTCTGTGCTCTCAAAGGTTTTCGGAAGCTCTATTCCATTCAATTCTCTCAGCTCTTAGGTAACACAAGGTAACTAGCGATAGATTATTATTTTCTTTTTGAGACAGGATCCCATGTATCCTAGGCTAACCTTGAACTCCTAATGTAGCTGAGAATGACCTTGAACTCCTGGTCCTCCTGACTCCACTTCCCAAGTGCTTACAGTTGAGCTTCAGCATTTTTGGTTCATTGGATGCTGGAGATCAGAACCAGGAGTTTATCCAGGCTAGATCAGTATTCTATTGATAGAGCTCGCTCCCCAGTCCCTACTAACTCTTATTTTAAAAATCATTATAGACTAGCTTTGTCCCTTCTATAGTTTCACACAAATATGTGGTATTTTTCTTCTGTTCTGTCTGTGTGGTATGTTTCTTCTGTTTTTCTTCTCTCTGCTAACTTCTTGCTCTATTGAGATTTTCCATACTGTTACATGTTCTACTAGTTTGTTTTTTTTTTCTCAGCTATTCTACAGTGTGGACCTGCCACTGTCCATTCATTTGCTTGCCAATAGGATTTGGGTTGTCTTTAGTTCTTTTGTTGAATGAATAAAGGTACAGGCACTATGTTCAAGTCCTTGGGAGAGAGGCCCTGTTTTTATTTATCTTGAGTGACTTAAAACTGGACCCTTTGGGTCTGGAGCCAGGTGCTTGTTTTACTGCACCACAGACTGTTGGTCTGTCAATGTATCTCTGTGACTTGTGTTTCTGTGTGAATTTTCGTCGCTCCACATGCTTGTCATATGATATTGTCATCTTTTGATTTAAAACAAAGTCCCCAGGCTGGAGAGAGAGTGCAGAGACTGAGAGTGCTGACTGCTCGTCTAGAGGACCTGGGTTCCATTCTCAGCGTTTATGTGGTGGCTCTCAACTGTTTGTAACTCCAGTCCCAGGGGATAACATACACCCCTCAGGCATCCATGGGCATTAGGCATGCACATGGCACATAAACATGTGTGCAGGCAAAACATCAATAATAATGATAATCATAATAATTTCAGGATGATCTAATATTTTTTATCATCTAGGACTATTAAGATGGGTCAGTGTGTAAAAATGCTTGCTGCAAACCCAACAGACCCAGTTTGACTCCCAGGATCTGTGGTAGAAGGAGAGAAATGACTCTTATTAAGTTGTCTTCTCATCTCTATGTGCTCTGTGGTACACACACACAAAAACACACAGGCACACAATACACACAGGCACACACACACACATACACAATAAGTGTAATCAAACCAGAGTGCAACCAGTCTTTGAAGTGGCAAATCTTGTCATTCATCCATCCATCCATCCACCATTGTCATGGACAACCTAGCTGCTGGCTACAGGCAGAATCAGGGAAGCTCCGCCTTAGCATCGACACCTCCCCATTGGCTTCTGTAAAAATCAGCCTCTCTGGGCCTCAGTCTCCTCATGCTAAGTGGGAATGGAAATAGAAGGTCATGGCAAGAGTCAGACATAGGCAAAGCTTGGCTGATTTCTACAGTTGCCTGTATGCAGAGACCTGGAACTGGCTGGGCTCTGAATGGAGCAGCATTTGGGAGTCAGTGTTGACCCACCTGCTTTGTTCCAAAGATAAAAGAGGTGACAGGCAGTTTAGAAAGGAGCTATCTCCAGGAGGAGGATGGGCCCTGTGACTATGGGATTATGACATTATTAGCAAGGGAAAAGATATGACACACTCAAGTGTGGATGGGGGCTCAAGAGAATTGCATTTGAGTGTCTCACCAGATGGCGTCCCTCAAGCGACATCTTAGTAGATGGGATTCTAAGGTGGCATGCCATGCCTCGGACGAGACCAGCCGTCTGGTGAGGTAAAACTGTTGGCCACAGGCTCACTGAAGGGGAGTGAGACATACCTTCTACTGCAAATGGAATTTCTTAGGAAGACCACACTTGAGGTAGTACACACTCAGGCTTCACACATGGCTCGTTGATGTTTGCTTCCCTGAGATGCCTGTGTATGGTTTCTGCCTAGGTGGCTTTCACATCCAGTTTTGTGTGTTAGGCTGGAATCCGTGACTGCCAGGTGGAGAGTGACTTCATTCAGACTCCAAAGCAAGAGGCCTCATTCCCTTCCTGTGTCTCCATGATTTCTCATTATTTTCCTTCCCCCGCCCTCCCTCCTTCCCTCTCTCTCCTTCCCTCCTTCCTTCCTCTGTATGTACGTGTGGTATGATGTGCATCTGCTTACCAGTGTGAGAGGTGTGAACGTGTGAATATGGAGGCCGGAGGTTGAGTAGGGGTTCATCCTTAACTGCTGCCCACTTTTGTTTTTTTGAGACAAGAATTCACACAGAATGTTGAAACTCATTTATTTGACTAGGTTTGCTGGCCAAGGAGCTCCAGGGAGCCATTCAGTGCTCCCCCCACCCCCACCTCCGCTTTCACCAGCTCCCAAGTGCTGGGATGACAGGGCACGCACATGCTCACCTTTTGGTGTTAGTATTGGTATCTGAATCAGGTCCTCATGCTTGTACAGAAGCACTTACCTACCTACCGAGCCACATCCATAGTTCTTTCTCCTTCCATCCTTCTTCCCAACCCCTCTTTCTCTTAAAAAAAAAAAACAAAACAAAAAAGCAGAGTCCATTGAGTGCTCTCTAGGGAGCAGTAAGTTTGACCAGACTGGCTAGCATTGTTCTGACTCTTTTTGTGACTTCAGTAAGCCATGTGGCTTTTGTTTGGCTTTCTCTTGGGTTCTTTCCTCTGGGGGAAGCCAGCCACTCTACTGTGTACAGAACTTCACATGGCTGTGCAGGAATGAGGTCTCCCACTAATAGCGCCAACCACATTGGCTGAACTGCTTAGCAAGCATATCCTGCCATGAAGCTTTGAAGTGATGTGGTTTGGGCAACACCTTGACTAAAGCCTCGGCAGAGACCCAGAAGCCTATGGCAGACACCCTGGTTCATGAGCCACAGATGTTGAGTAAGATGGTATGTTCCTACTTTCGGGGGTAATTTGTTGTACAACATTGAGAATTAACATGCAAGTCAGTCTTCAAGGTAGGAGGGTGCTTTGTGCGTCTGAAGAACTCCAGAGTGATGCTAGAGGCCCAAGGTGAAGTCAGCTCACAGGATGGCTGGGCAATTAGGACCTGGCAGACCTCTGCAGGGAGGGGAGAGTTTTGTAAGATCCACAGGAAGCCCTTGGATTGCTACACACAAGGTCGGCAGGATCACCCATTAACTTAACAGTTTGTGAAGTATCTACTACTACCTGCACTCCATGTTAGATGGTGTGTTACAGTGATGAAGAAAACCAATATCTGTGCTGTCCAAATTGACATTCTGGAGGGAAGATGGCCAAGAACGAGAGCTTGCAAGCACATCTTCCGACTGGGATGATACGGGTTATAACAAAACATAGATGTGAAGGGAAGAGGCCACAGGCTTCAAGATGTGAAGTCAGGGAAGGCTTCTTGGAGGCTGCAGCATGTGAGCAAGACCTGCTGAAGTGGGGAAGTGGAACAGGCACAGGCTAACAGGACTAACAGATTTCTGAAAAATTGCAACCCTTGGTGTGTTCACTGAGCACAATGGGTCAGTGTGGCCGGAGTGCAGGAAACAGGGGACACTGAGAGAGGTACTGTGATAGAGGCAGTCTGCTGGATTGTGATGAGTGGGCTCTGTACTGGCTGGTTTTGTGTGTCAACTTGACACAAGCTGGAGTTATCACAGAGAATGGAATCTCAGTTGAGGAAATGCCTCCATGAGATCCAGCTGTAAGGCATTTTCTCAATTAGGTGATTGCCTTAGTCAAGGTTTCTATTCCTGCACAAACATCCTGACCAAGATGCAAGTTGGGGAGGAAAGGGTTTATTCGGCTTACACTTCCATGCTGCTGTTCATCACCAAAAGAAATCAGGATTGGAACTCAAGCAGGTCAGGAAGCAGGAGCTGATGCAGAGGCCATGGAGGGATGTTACTTACTGGCTTGCTTCCTCCCCTGGCTTGCTCAGCCCACTTTCTTATAGAACCCAAGACTACCAGCCCACAGATGATACCACCCACAAGGGGCCCTCCCCCCTTGATCACTAATTGAGAAAATGCCTTACAGCTGGATCTCATGGAGGCATCTTCTCAACTGAAACTCCTGTCTCTGTGATAACTCCAGCTTGTGTCAAGTTGACACACAAAACCAGCCAGTACAGAGCCCACTCATCACAATCCAGCAGACTGCCTCTATCACAGTACCTCTCTCAGTGTCCCCTGTTTCCTGGCTCGTTTGGAATAGGATCCATTGAGCTTCTGTGTGAAGCATGGTCTGCAGGAGGGTGGCCAGGCTAAGGTAGTCAGCCAAGGGCAAGATGGTGGTGGCTTGTGATTGAGTGCTTGCAACTGAACAATCTTGACAGCTCAGAGAGAGGCCTAAGAGACCTCATAGGCTGTCCTGGGGGAGCCATAGAAATCTGGAAATAACCTGAATGTCTCTAATTTAGAGCCTGGGAAATTAAAGGTCAGTACAGTAATGGAATTCTAAGCAATTGTCAAAAAGAGTAAGAATGTGTAAGGACCTGAGTATTTCTGTACACTAACCTGAAGAATCTGTAAGAGAAGTTAAACTGCTTAGTCTTTCCCAGTCAGCGAGTGCCAGGATCACAGAGAGACTCTGCCTCAAAACAATAAAGTGGAGAGTGACTGAGAAGACACCACGTCTCCTCTTGCTACCACATACAGACAGACCCCTTACCCCCTCATACACACAACATATGCCCACAACACACACAAATTTAAAATGTCATCTTTCTATTACGGATCCTAGTTTCTTATTTAAAAAACAAATCACTTCTTCCATTCTGTGGTAACCTTTTTCTTTCCCTCCCTTCCTCCCTCCTCTCTCTCTCTCTCTCTCTCTCTCTCTCTCTTTCTTATTTTCTTTCTTTTCAAGGCAGGGTTTCTCTATGTAGTGCTGGCTGTCCCAGAACTCCCTCTGTAGACCAGGCTAGCCTCAAATTCACAAAGATCTGACCACCTCTGTCACTGGAGGGCTGGGTCACCATGCTTTCCTTTTGTTTTCTTGATCGTGTCATTCACAGCACAAGTTATTGATGATTGGAGGTGGTAGGAAACGGAGACAGTGTCTTGTTATGCAGCTAGACTGGCCAAATCTTTAATCCTCATTCATCTGTCTCCTGAGTGCTAGGATTATAGGTATGTGCAACTATGCCCAGATCCAAAAGGTGACATAATTTTAAAATGGGCAAGAGACATAAACAGACAATTCTCTCCAAAGATATTATACAAATGGCCAATAAGCACAAAAGAAAAGATACAGACCGAAACCACTCCAACGCTACAATCAAAAGATAGATAGAAGCCTGTGAGAGGGCTCAGTGGGTGAAGGTGCTTGCTGTCAAACTTAAGGGCTTGAGTTCAATCCCCAGGACCCACAGGGTAGGAGGAGAGAGTCGACTCCTTCAAGTTGTCCTCTGACTTACACACACACTGTAGTACATACATACATACACACACACACACACACACACACACACACCCTGTCTTCATTCACTCTGGTGGTGAATATAAATGGCACAGCCTTACCCTTTGGTAAAGGGTCCAGCAGTTTCACAGAAGGTTAAACAAGGACATTCTACAAGTCCTAACCATCCTCCTCACAGGTACTTTGCTAAGAGAACTGAAAACATATTTACATCAGGGCCTGCACATGACATCTCACAGCAATGTTATTCAAAACAGTGCCAAACCAGAAGCAATGGTCAAACAACATGTAGTGTATCTATACAGTGGAATATTACTGGGCGGTAAAAAGGGGTAAAGCAATGATACCTACTTTAGCACAGATAAACGCTGACAACATTATGCTCAGTGATAAAGTCCCCATGTTTGTGTGATGCCATTTGTGTGAAGTTCACAGAATGGCAAACTTTTGGGGACAGAAAGCAGATTAGTGGTTGCATTGAGCTGGTGACTGCTAATGGGTGAAGTGTTTTCTGGGGGTGGGAAGATTTCGGTGGCTCAGAAATCCATCATGATGACAGATGTACATCTCTGTGAAAGATGAATGTCCAGTAAAAGCTAAAAGGGTGGACTCTGTAGTGTGCAAAGGATGCTTCAATAAAAACACTTTTAAAAACATTTATTGGGGGCTGGAGAGATGGCTCAGTGGTTAAGAGCACTGATTGCTTTTCCAGAGGTCCTGAGTTCAATTCCCAGCAACCAAACAGTGGCCCACAGTCAGCTACAATGGAATCTGATGGTCTCTTCTGGCACGCAGATGTACATACAGATAGAGCACTCGTATACATAAATAAATCTTTAAAAATGTATTTATTATTTGTATGTGTTTGTGTTTGAATGAGTTTCTGAGCACTACATGTTTACAGGAGCCTGTAGAGATCATAAGCTCTTAGATCTCCTGGAACTAGAGTTACAGGTTGTACTGAGCCTCCAGGTGGGCACTGGGAACTGAACCCAAGTCCTCTGGAAGAGCAGAGAGCAGAGTTAAATACTCTTAACTGCCCAGTCACCTGTTCAGCCTCAATAAGACACATTTTAAGAAAAAGAACTGAGAAGCTTCTTATGCACTAATAAAGTCCAAAGCCAAGATACATGGGTATCTGGATATAAGCACAACAGTGTACAATGGTTACATTGTTTATCATTTACATAGGGCAAGAGCTAAGGACCATGTTGGGTGGAGTCAGGGTAGATAGACACTTGAACAGCCGGATGGATGTCTTCCTCTTGGGAGAGGACTCCTAGGACGCCCTTTTCACTTGTCACTTATGAGCCATGTGGATAGATTAGCTATTCTTAGACAGCACAAAGACCCTTTATTTCTTTAATTTTCCTAAAAATTTATTTTCATTTGTGTGCATGTGTGCATGTGTGTCACATGTATGTGTGGCTGAGGAGGCCAGAAAAGGGTGTTGGATCTCTTGGAGCTGGAGTTACAGATAGTTGTGAGCTTCCTGCGGGGAACTGAACTTGGGCCCTTTCGAAGAGCAGGAAGTGTTCTGCGCTCTTTAACTGTGGAGCCATCTCTCCAGCTCAAAGACTTTTTAAAGAAACAGACAAAGTCAAACACTTCTTGCTTAGTGTCATGGCGCACACTTGAAATCTCAGCACTTGGGAGGTGGAGGCAGGAGGATGAAAAGTTTAAGGTTGTCCTTAGCTGCAGAGGGAGTTCTAGACTGGCCTGGACTATTAGAGAACCCCATAACAACAAACACCCCACAGATTTTGTGAGCAAAGTAAATCCTGTCAGGCAGGATTTGTAGAGGATGAAGAAGCAGAAAGGTTGTTCTGATGATATCCTTGACAGTTGGGCTGGGTGGAGGGGAGACAGAAGCAAGCGAAAGGCAGAGGCTCTACTCACTGTGCTCAGCAGCTGGGATCACTCTGCCTTTGGCCACTCTGCCTCTGGCTCATGATTTCTAATGATGAGGTGGTTATAACTGGATGACTCACAGAGGTAATGCCCTTGCCAATGGTCATAGAGTCAAAAAGTGGCGGAGCAAGGACTTAAACTCTCACACTCAGTGGGCACACTTTAGTGTGCCTCTAAGCTGTGCCTCTAAGCAGGGGTGGAGGAAGGGCACTGGGGAGTGGAGGACTCAGAGAAATCTCATCCCAGAAGGGCAGGACCCAGAGAACAACACAGGCTTCACATAGTGGTGGGCTGGATGCTGGCTACTGCCAGAATACATTTTCCTATGTCTACGGACATTTACATTTCATATTTTAAGTTCCTTGGGACCATTGTTGATTATCTGCTATTCAAAACAAGCTGAGGTGGGGTGGGGGATGCAGCAATCATGACTTCAGGCCTCCAGCATTTCCCCTTTTGTTTGCAAAGCAGCCACAGTCATTTTGCGCACCTCCGTGCTGGCCGAAGCTCACCGATGCTCTCCTTTACAGAGGTGCAAGTGTTAGGTCTGGAAGAAAAACTTAAGACATTCCTAGCAACCTCCAGGGGCCCCCTGGCCCTGCTTCCCCCCAAAGTTCCTACTTTCTTCAACTGTCCCCAGCTCCTACCCTCCAGTTCCACTTGTCACCAGCAGAGCTTGTGCCACAGTGTGCAAATGGAGGTCAGAAGACAATTCTCTCCTTTCTCCACCTTCTTAGGCAGCATCTCCTTCTTTCTGCTATTCGTCATAATCCAGGCTAGCACCTGAGCTTCCAGAGAATTACAGATGCTGTCACTGCCTCTAACTTTGCTTTTTAATTTTTTTTTTAATTTTTTTTATTTTTTGTTTTTTGTTTTTCAAGACAGGGTTTCTCTATGTAGCTCTGGCTGTCCTGGAACTCACT
The DNA here is from genome assembly GCA_019843965.1 of Rhynchomys soricoides. NCBI lineage: Eukaryota > Metazoa > Chordata > Mammalia > Rodentia > Muridae > Rhynchomys > Rhynchomys soricoides. Next base: position 916,828 of record JADRCH010000019.1, read on the forward strand.
CTGTAGACCAGGCTGGCCTTGAACTCAGAAATCTGACTCTCCCTGCCTCACAAGTGCTGGGATTAAAGGCATGGGCCACCACTGCCCAGTAACTAAAAAATTTTTAACATGGATTCTGGGGTTTGACTCAGATCATCATGCTTACGTGGCGAGCACTTTTACCCACTGAGCCACTTCACTGGCTCCACAGGAGGATGTTCCTGCTGGGGCCTGAGAACACACAGAGGAACAAAATGGTCTTGGTACCCAAGCAACTTTCCAACTTTCTATCTAAGCATTCAATTACAGAGGCAGACGCTGAAACCTGTAATTTAGATTTAGTAGAGAAAAAAAAAATACTGTGTGTTTGGTGGGGTGGGGGTGGGGGTGGGGGTGTGGAGCTCCAGCACTATGAATGGTATTGACAGGGAACACTGAGTCCAGCCTGCATGGCACCAAGGAGCGGTGATAAGAGAAGGTGTTCCTGAGGGGTTCTTTTCAGGGGTTCCTAGGAAGGCTAAGGCTAGGGGACCAGATACTTCATAGGAGGGTTAATCTTGTTAACATGATGGGATTCAATATCACCACTGAAACATATCTGGGCATGTCTGTGAGAAATTGTCTGGATTATGTTCACTGACTCGGGAAGACCGCCATTTTATGGGATCCCAGATGGAATAAAACAGAAAAAAGGAGCTGAGAACCAGCATTTCTCTCTCTGCTTCTTTGCTGTAGGCGCAGCGTGTGTGGCTGCCTCCTGCTATTGCGCTTTACCCTGGGACTTCTTTCCTTAAGTTGCCGCTGTTGGGTGTTCGGTCCTAGTGATGGTAAAAATAGGGTACAGGGTGCCACATTCGGTCTGGGAAGCTGAGCAATGGGAAGGGCGTGGCCTGCCTGTGAACTCTGGACAGTGAGGAGGCCATGATGGTGACATGGAGCCTGGCCTAGGGGTATCTCCAAAGTTCACTTCCCCAGGTGTGGTCTTGGTTCCCCAAACAGTTGTCTGCTTAGGGCTGGGTGGGTTAGAAGGTGATGGGATGTGCTGGGGGAGCCCGGTGTTTTCTGCCCCCATCTGTGTGATACCTCCAGCTGATAGGTCCTCCGGAGGGTTTCATAACACTCTCTCCCCTTCCCCCAGTGTCCCCAGAGGACAAGAAAAGAGGAAGCACTTGTGGACTTCCTCTTGGTCAGGGTATACCAAGCCCGGCTGCTTCTTGTTGAAGGGGCAGAACCAGGCCTGCCTGCAGGTTCTTCTAGAAGGGTCCTGGGCACAACTATGTCTTCCTCCCCCCACATTCGGCTAGAATACCCTCTGGCAGGGCTGTCAGATGGGGGAGACAGAACAATCACATCTTTGTTTTATTTTTAGGGCTGGTGGTGAAGGTAGGAGACTGGGGCCAGGCTTTACTGGGAAGCCCAGGCTGGCCTGGTCAGCACATCTAATGAGTTGTGTGCGCCAGGTGAGAGTCCTCTCTTCTCTGAGCCTGTAAACCCCCTACTCAGCATCTTGCTGATGTGTGTGATGTAACAGCAAGAAAGTCCCACGGAACACTTGACCAGGAAGGCTGGGCAGGATGGCTCTCTCGTACCTGCAACTCTGACACTTGGGAGGCGGAGGCAGGGGGACTGTAGTATGACCCGGGTCAGGCTGGACTGCAGAATGAGGTCCTTTCTTAACTTTCCTCCCCTCCCCCAGGCAAGGAAGAACATGGAGGGCACAGCCCTGGAAGGGCATGTGACTCAGGTGAAGTCTAGAAGCTCTACTCTCCCAGCCCACAAGAAATAGGGATGCCGAAGAGGAAGGAATGTGGGACCAGAGAGGGGAGAGACTTTCTATATTTGATATTTTTTTGATTAGAATGCCCTTTTGCAATTAAAATAATAAAAGCAAATAATATGTTACCTTTTAAAATTATACATGTGTCCACCAATCTCCTGTGTGTGTGAGTGTGCATGTTGTGTGCACACATCATGTGTGTGCAAGGGTTGTGTGCACACATCGTATATGTGCTCATGTTCTGTGTACACAGAGGCCACTGGCTGTCCCTTGGGATGATTCACCAGTTTCCTTTAGGCAGGACCTTTCATTGAACCTGAAGCTAGATTATTGGCCAGCAAGGCCCCACCATGGTGCTGGGGTCACAGACACATGCGTAGCTATGCTTAGCTTTTTAAGTGGGTGCTTGGGATTCAGTCTCAGGTCCTTGTGTGTGTGTCTGTGTGTGTGTGTGTGTGTGTGTGAGAGCACACACAACATGCTCTCTCACTTGCTGAGTCATCTCCCTGGCCCCAGTTCATCTTTGTGAAAGAAACTCCTAAATGCTAGGCAAGAGCTCCGCCACTGAGCCAAGCATCCCTTCCAATTTATCATTTTTCAATTCCTTCTTTATTGAGACAGGGTGTCACTCTATGTCCCCAGTTGGCTGGAACTTGCTATATAAGCCAGTCTGGCCTCAAACTCACAGAGGTCCACCTGCCTCTGCTCCCAAGTGCTGGGGCTAACAGCTTCATTTACTTATTCCTATCTTGTATGTATGGGTGTTTTTGCCTGCATGTGTGTAAGTATGTCACATGCACATGATGCTCTTGGGGTCAAAAGAGGGAACCAGAGTTGCAGGTAGTTGTGAATAGCCATGTGGGTGCTGGGAACTAAACCTGGGTCCTTTGCAAGAACGGCCAGTGCTCTTAACCCCCGAGTCATCTCTCCAGTCCCAATTTATCTTTCTTAATTTTTTTTATTATTGTGAGTGTGTACAATGGGGTTGTGCATACAGGCATGTCACAGTGAGTATGTGGAAGTCAGGGACAGCTTTGTGGTGACATTTCTCTCCTACTGTTACATGAGCTCCAGGGATTAACCTGGATCACAGCAAGTGCTTTGCCTCCTGAGCCATTTTGCTGACTCTGTTATTATTACTTTTTAGATGCATTTCATAGTAAACTATTTCTTTAAACTTAAATGTTTTTATTTTATTGTTTTACTTGTATAGGTGTTTTGCCTGCATGTATGTCTGTGTGTCAAGTAGGTGCTTGATGCCCATGGAGGCCAGAAGAGGGGATTGAATGTCTTGGAACTGGGGTTACAGATGACTATGAGCTGCTATCTGGGTGCTGGAAGAGCAGCCAATGCTCTTTAACCACCATCTCCCCAGCGACACAGCAGATTATTTCAATACAATCAAGGACACGACAGTGACTCTTCATTTGCTGAGTTTTTAAAAATCCATATACAGCTCTGTAAAGTAAACTCATTAAGCTATATATTAAGCTATATATTCTATGACCCCAGAAGGTTCTATATTGTCCTATACTGTGTTCATGTTGCCCATAGCCTAAGTCAGCACTCAGCACAGGCTGTAGACACAGTGAGCAACGAGGGTTTAAAAATGTGTGAGTCTAGCCTGGTGGTGGTGGTGGTGGCGGTGGCACACATCTTTAATCCCAGCATCTGGGAGGCAGAGGCAGGTGGATCTCTGTGAGTTTGAATCCAGCCTGGTCTATAGAGCTAGTTCCAGGACAGTCAGAGCTACACAGAGAAACCCTGTCTTGAAAAATAAAAACCAAGCAAAAAAAAAAAATCATTTTGGCCAAAGCCCTGAGTAGATGCTTTGGTGCTTTGGGAATGGATGCACACGTAGTTTGCTCCACTGAGGGGGGGAGTATGTTCATTCCAGCCTGGAGGACTCATAGGCTCCTCATAGGCTCAGTCCTTAGTAAGCACTCCTTCACGATGTCTTGATTGTGCTACCCAAACATTACTGGGTAACCCTCAGCACAGGCATGTTTACTGCTACTCAGTATCTCTGGGTCACAAATCCGGAAGCAGCTTAGTTTAGTGGTTCTGGCTGGGTCCTCTTTCTCCTGTCAAGTGACTTGCTGTCATCTGAAGCTCTACCTGTTCCAACATGCCTCAGTATACCTATGCCTTGGGTGGTGGCAGACTTCCCCAGAGTGGGCGAGTCACAAGAGCTAAATCTGTTCAGTTGCAGGAGGGGTCTGCGCAGAGCATGAATACCGGGAGGTGAGATTAACTGGAGAACAGAGTGGCTATAAATACACTCTTTCTTTCTTTCTTTCTTTCTTTCTTTCTTTCTTTCTTTCTTTTTTATTTTTTGTTGTTATTTTTACTTTTTGAGACAGAATTTCTCTGTGTAGCCCTGGCTATCCTGGAACTCACTCTGTAGACCAGGCTGGCCTCAAACTCACAGAGATCTCTGCCTCCACCTGTCTCTGCCTCCTGAGTGCTGGGACTAAAGGTGTGTGCCACCGCTGCCTGGCTGTAAATACACATTCAAATTTCCCAAATGTCTGCGGCATGCCAAGAGTGATGCTGAGCTTTGGGGAGTGAAGGAATAACTCAGAAGTCACCCTTCCTTACAGAATGTGTGTGCGCCTGTGTGCTGGTGGGGGCGGCAGAGCAGACATAGGGAAGCAGATGGTACCTATTAAGCTCAGTAGACGGCACAACAGTAGAACAGTGGCCCTTAAGGGTAGTCTTGCTGTGATGTGTATACATGCTCATAAAGAGGCCGTCTTCTTCCCTCCTTATTCTACAGCCAATGCGCTTCCCAGCATTGTTGAGGGTTTGATACCAACCTGGGCCGCAGAGTGAAATCTTGGCTCAACAAAACTGAAATGGAAACCCATTAACTACTAGTCTGTCAACTACTGGTCTGCATATTCCAAGAGGCCAGTGTCTTCGTGCTAAGAAGTCCCCTTTCTTTCCTCTCTGAATGGACTCACTCCTCTCTTCCCCTCACCTGTTTGAGATTGTCCTACCCCCTGGCCCTTGTTCAGCCTCTGCCCTGCTCCCACTGTCCTCTGCAGCAGCTCGTGGCCTGCCCCTGCAGGGCTCCCCAGTCTTCATGCTTCCCTGGTTTCCTTGAAGCTCTACCCACTCTGATCTCACCCCCCACACCCCTTGCTCCTCCAGCAATGCTAGCGTCTGCATTTACTGCATTTATTGAACACTTACTACGTGTACTCTATTTTTGAGCTAGGTCTCACTATGTAGACTTGGCTAGCTTTGAACTTGAGACCCAGAGAACCCAGCTACATAGTGAGGCCTATGCTGTGCAAGCTTCACAAGGCTCCGTGACTGTGATGTGTCCTATCTCCATCTTACAGATAAGGAACTCAAGGGCCAGAAATGTTCAAGGGGTTACCCAACTTTACCAACTAGCAGATGACAGTTTTGGGATTCAAAACCATTCAGTCTGCTCTTTGTCATAGCGCCCATGTCTAACTGATTGTCATGCTCCTTTGAGTTTCCTGCCTCTACCCATGCCAAGGTTCCAGCCTGGAGGACTCTTCCTCTTCGTTGTCCCCTTGCTGCAAGCCTTGTTTGTTCTAGAAGGACTTGCTCATAGGTCACCTCTGTTTCAAAGTCCCTTTCAGATTCCCCAGAAAGAGAAAGTTTCTCATTCTTTGATTTTATAACTGGGAAAACTCTGTAACGCCATTCATCATCATCAATCATCATTATTTGCCGCTGCCACCACCGCAGCAGCAGCCACTGCCACCTACATCAGCCTCTCAGATGCTGAATTTACTTACAATTATGTGCCACCACACCCAGCTTGTGTTGAGACCTTTCCCTCAGACTACATGCCCCACCCCACCCACTCACACCACCCACCCACTCCCGTCCACACCCACTCACACCCACCCACGCCCAGGAGTTGGGTTGGCAGGAAATGTGCTTTGTCTCCCTCTGGTGTCTAGCACACAACAGAGCACAGAATGGCAGGGGCCTCATCCCCATCACACAGTTGGAAATCTCCAGAAGCCATCTAGGAGTGTCTAGCTGGAGAGAAGCAGAGGAGCAGGAGGAAGTTGCAGGAGAGGTCTCCATTTAAGGAATAGTCTCGCTAACGTTACAACATCTTTACGACTTGGATCAAGCTCCCCAGAGGAGCCAGCTGGTGATGAAGCTCCACCCTTGCATGATCCCCAGAGGTCTTTTGGAGCCAGCTGTCCTACCCTAGGGGACTTCCCCACCTTTCGATGCTAGGAACTGAACCATGATAGGAAGTGACCCTGGCGGGATGTAGCATGTCACAGGAGGAAGTGTGGCCAGAGTTTCTAGGCTCATTGCCTAGGCTACCCCAGTCAGGCCCCTAGGACCTTGGACAGCAGGTGGTCACATCACTTTGCTACTATGAAGGTTCTAGGGCAAGTGTGGACTTCCCAGGCTGTGAGGGAAATTGCCCCATCCTCGGGGCTATGGGGCAAGCACGGTCCTAGTACCTCCCACAGCCCTGCCATGGTATCCTGGCTATGACTGTAAGCAAGAATCTGAGTTCTTAGAAGCTCAAGGCCTTTAAGAGAGGCTGCCTCCCTCAGGAACTCCCTAAGACTCCTAAGGCCTCAGGTACCAATGTGACGGAGCATTGCCACATCCCTTAAGGCAGGGCAAGGCAGGACAGAGACTGAAAAGAAGAACTCTGTTAAGTTCACATTGCAGATCACTGTGCAACATGGCTTCCTGACTTCCCCTCCTTGAGAGCGAGGCCACTCACTCACAAGCTAAGGAAAGACACCTGATAACATCAAAAGTAATGAGTGAGCTCAGTAGAATGAGCAAACTTGTTTAACAGAAGGCACCAGGGACTAGCTGCTCTCCACATGAGTTCCCCAGATTGCTAGCACTGCTAAAGTTCCTGTTGTCAGAGTAAACTTCGGGCCCCACCCCTGGGAGGGACCCTCTGGGAGGCAGGAACTCTGGGTATGTGGCTCAACAGTCTGTTCTAGCAAGCCTTCCTGGAGGCTCCAGTGCACACTGAAGTTAGTCAATCGATGCTAGAAGCTTAACAGATGGGCGACATATTGGGAGAAGGTATGTGGAACACCAACATCAAACAAGAGAGTCGTATCTGAAATGTGATTACTATTCTTGCAAATGAATGTAAAAAACACGAGAAACCCAATGGAAGTGAGCAAACAGTCCAAAGGAGCAGTTCATACATAGCAGGGGAAGCCCATGGTCCAATACATATAGGAGGAGGCTCCACATCCCAAGATTAGACTGGGGAAGTACTTAGGAGAGTGCTCACCTGGAATTCATGATGTTCAGCATTCCATAAGCCAGGCATGCAGCAGCACTCAGTCTGTAATCATAGAACTTAGGAGGATCGGAAGTTTGAAAGCAGCCTGGGTCACACCAGAGAGTATCAACAGCAACTACAACACCACCACCAACTACAACAACAGAGATCTCAGGATTAACACGCAATTGCAAGAATGAGTAGTATATGTGTATTTGTCTGGTGTGCGTGCGTGCGTGTGTGTGTGTGTGTGTGTGTGTGTGTGTGTATGTTTTACTAGGGATTGAATTTAGGGTCACATACATACTAGGCAGGCATTCTACTATTGAGCTATATATCCTAGTATTTTTTAGGCTGTTTAATTTTGAGACCAGGTCCTGCTCAGTTGTCATATCCAAACTGATGACCAAGACTATAGCCAGGCTTTACAGAAACTGATGCACAAGACAACAGCATTGCTCTTGTCTGTGGATGGGCCACTCTAGAAGGGGTTTGTGAAACACATGTATCTGGGATCTACTAATTCCACTCCTGGCAGAGCCCAAAGGAATCTTCACGTGGGTCCACAAGGGCCAGTGATGAAGGTGTTCATCTCAGCAGTGTTTGTGGTAAGAGAGCTGAAACCAAGTTGGGTGTCCATCATGGGGGTCGGATGAATGGAGGGAATGCTTAAATGCTTCAGAGAGCTGGCAACTGATGAATGCAATGAGCTGGGTTTCCCCATAATATGGCTGGGTCTTTAAAGTGTTCCAGAGCAATCCAGGCATGCTGGAGCACACCTGTAATCAAGCACTCAAGTGCTGAGGCAGGAGGATCTTGAGTTGGGTGCAGCCTTGGCTATATAACAGGATGATGATGATCACACCAAAAACAAGAATCACACCACTGACCACCCCAATGGCAAAATACCAAATATTATGAAAGGAAGAAGAAGAGCAGGAGGAGGAGGAGGGGGGGGGATTAGAACCCATTCCAATACCACTTACACTGAGTTCATGTGCACATGGCATTGCATAGTGTGTGTATGCGCATGTGTGTGTGTGGGTTGCATGCATGTGGAGGTCAGAGGTTAATCTTCTTAGATCTCTGTGTACCTTATCTGTTAAGACACCGTCTCTCTGTTTTAATTAAAATCATAATTATTAGCGTATGTGCCTGTGCATGTGCAGGGTGGGGGTGATATGCTCATGTGTGGAGGTCAGACGACAGCTCTGTGAGTTGTCTTTCTCCTTCCACCTTTATATGGGTCCTGGGGCTTGAATTCAGGTGGTCAGGCTCATGCAGCAAGTGCTGTACAAGCTGAGCCATCTCATCCGGCTGAGGGGCCCTCACTCACACTTACTGTTAGCTGGCCATTCTCTCTGTACCCCAAATCTCAGCTAGTGTTACAGACATGACCACACTGGCTTTTAACATGCTGGGGATTTGAACTCAGGTCACCATGCTTGAGTGGTAGGTACTTTACCCACTGAACTATCTTGCAGGCCAGCATTGTGTATTTACAGAGACAATTTTTGGCATGTTGGGACTAGGGGTTGTGGTGTGAAGAAGAATCTGTGGACAAGCAAGGAATGAAGCAGAACATCAGGAGAACCTTGCATGGACCAGTGATGTCCCAGTGGGAATCTGGAACTCTGATCATGTGGTCAGATGACTGCATGATTTGAAAATGTTTGGCTGTGGAAGGCTTAGCAAGGTTTTGCAAACACATTTGATCTCTTCTAGAGGTCTTTGGCCTCATCTCAAGGCTGTCCTCACTGAGGCTGTGCCAGAGGCTGGCCTCATCTTGACTTCCATAGCTTACGGCTCTGCCTGCACAGCTCTTTGACTAGCCCCAGGCTGTCTGTCTGCAGAGTCCTGAGTGTGTTTTGTTTGGGGCTTGGGCACAGGCTGTAAGACCACCATGAAGGCCAGTCCTGTTTCTTCTTCTCAGGCTGTAAACCTCCTCTAGTCTTTGTAACATCTCATTCCACGAACTGCTCCCAGGAATAACGGGTACATTGAGTCAGAAAACATTCCAAGCAGAGAGAAACAGCATTTATTGAGCATCTACAGCATGCCAGGCCCAACGCTAAGTTCTTGCCCTCCATTCATCCCGATGACCACCTGTGAGATGTGTGGAACTGAAATTTTTGAGATGTGGAAATGGGCATTGATATCCAAGAACCTGGCGTTCCCTCATATCCATGTCCTTAAGAACAAAACAAACAAAACCCCTAAAAGTCTCTTCAGTTTCTCAGCCTGTAACTGAAGAGAGGTCTCTGGGTTCTGGAAATGTTTCTGGTTTGCGGTTGGGCAGGGTTGCAGAAAGTAGGCCGTGAAAATTTTTTCTGTCGGCCAGTAGGTGGAGCGATTCTTTATCTTGAAGAACACTCTAGAGTCTGGCTCTCCCGCCCTCTGCATGATTTTCTCGGTATTGCAGGGACTGAAGCACCGCGAACCTATTTGTAGGGAAGGAAACCCAGAAGGCACAGATGGGGACCCAGGAGTCTAGGCACCCTGGGAATGGTGTCATACGGGCAAGTGTGCCGTGGAGCTACAGGTAGTTGTCTTCAACCTGGTCACCCCCGCTTGCGGAGACATCCTCGTAGACGTCGTCATCGGGGGCCAGTGCCTCGATGTCGTGCGTGATGTCAGCGAGCCGCTGGTGGAAGGTCTGCACCTCGGGCCTCTGGGCCGCCCCATCGTAACTGCGCACGGCAGAGGCAGAAGTGGAGCTCATGCTGCGCTTGATGCGGCCAAAGCTGTCGGTGAGGATTCCGCCCTCGAGGATACCCATACTCTCCAGGAAGCCCTCGAAGTACCCGATGTCCTGATCTGGGATGAAAGGCCGCATCCCTAGAGGACACAGGGCAAGGTGACTCCAGCATCCAGCCAGCCTGCTACGGAATACTCTCTCTGGAAGTCTGAGTTCAAATCTCGTCTCTGCCTGGGTGGCTTTACCCAAGATAAAAAGCAGATGACGTAAGACTCCACTCGTGTTTGCTGGCTTATATAGTCTTAGGGATATACTTCCATCTCCTGGCTACAACCTTAGTTAAGTAACGACTCAGACCTCACTTTCCTCACTGTACAACAGATCTTTGTACCTGTTTTGGTGCAAATGTACTAAGTTACTTCCCACGCTGAGCCCCATAAACAGATTTACTTTCGTCTCTTTCTGGATCTTTGACCTTCTTACTTTACTTTGCTACTCTGAGTCTCAGAGTCTCAGTCTCTTCGAATGCAAATGGGGATGAGATAGCAATATTTACTTCTTAGGAGTGGGGATAGTCTATGAGATCATGCTTGGCTCATGATAACTGCCAAACACATGCTCCTGTGCTATCTCTATTATTCTTAGTAATCCTCTTCACTAGCTGTGTGACTCCAGACAAGTCGCTATGTGCCTTCTCTCTCTCTCTCTCTCTCTCTCTCTCTCTCTCTCTCTCTCTCTCTCTGTGTGTGTGTGTGTGTGATCACATCCTGACCAGCTTTTCTACCCTAAGGCTTTGCTCATGCCAGCTTGAACATTGCCATCTCCTGGCAATTCCTTTCCCTTTTCTGTATTTGTTCTTGCTTTCCTTCTCAGGTCCAGGTTCTCAAAGTTCTGGGCCTTAGGGGCTAAAGAATAAAGTGTTCCCAGGTGGTGCCTGGCTGGGGATGCCTGGAGCCAGGGAGTGGGGCTTACCAATGAGAAGGAACTTCCGTCGGTCCCCATAGAGTTTCTGCAGGCCTGCACAGTAGTCCTGGATAGGCAGCCCCAGGCGATAGTCTCGTAGCAGCAACGCAAACTGCTGGATCTCAGGAGGACCCAGCTTACTCCGAAGCTGTGGGAGTAAGGGATACCCTTGGAGACCAGATCCAAACTGCAACAACACTTGACATCTGCTGAAATTGCTGGGGTTCTCTCTGGCATCCTGTCAGGCCCAGCCTGCCTGCAAAATCTTCCACTGCCCACTGGAGGGGACAACATCTGGTCCTTTGCATCTAGGAATGGTGTGATGGTTTGTATATGCTCAGCCTAGGGAGTGGCATTATTAGAAGGTGTGGCCCTGTTGGAGTAGGTGTGTCACTGTGGGTATGGGCTTTAAGACCCTCATCCTAGCTGCCTGGAAGCCAGTATTCTACTAGCAGCCTTCAGATGAAGATGTAGAACTCTCAGTTCCTCCTGCACCATGCCTGCCTGGATGCTGCCATGCTCCCGCCTTGATGATAATGGACTGAACCTCTGAACCTGTAAGCCAGCCCCAATTAAATGTTGTCCTTCTAAGAGTTGCCTTGGTCATGGTGTCTGTTCACAGCAGTAAAACCCTAAGAAAAATGGGATATGGATCCATCTTCCTGAGTCCCAATCCTTTGGTGACCTCCTTTGTGGTGCCAGGAGGTCATTATCTCTCTGACCCTTGCTTTCCTTTTCTATACTCGAGGTGAGGAAGGAGCTCCTCTCTTGAGGTTGCTGAAGAGATGAAAGACAAGATGCAGGAGAGGTGCTCGGAACATTTAGTGCAGGCTGATGCTAGCCAAGGCTTCTCTAAGCTGGCCTCCCCTAATCACACCTCCTTCCCTGGCCTCTGAGCCACCCTAGCTGGAGACCTCTGCTGCCCCCTCGCTCACGCTCACCGTGACCATGTAATCCTGTAGCTGCTCGAAAGCCCAGCTGCTGTGGTCAATACTGCTGCAGTGGGAACCATGGAAAGATGGTGTAGATGTGCCACTGTAACACGCTTCAAATGTGTCCTGGGAGCCATTGCTGCAGAGGAAAGAGGAGAGTAGCCTCACCAACCTCTGTTTCTTTCCCTAAGTAGGCTAAAGGTGGTTGGGCCTATATACCAGTGCTCAAGGCCCTATCCGCAACCTTGCTCATGAAAGCCCAGCAACCTTTCAAGTCCCCTCCTGCTCTCAGTACTCTGGTTACCCTTCCTCTGCACCCCATTCCGGGCCTTTGCACATGCTGTTCCCTCTGCCTGGAATTCTCTCTTCTCCACTGTCTCTCACGTCTGATGTCACAGCCACAGGACCTCTATCTGCTTATTCTGAATTCTTGCTGTTCTCTCTGCATGGAACGACCTGTCTCTTTTATCGCCAGCTCAACTGTTATCAGAAAGCCCTCCTGGTTCCTAGGTAATGTGAAGTCCCTTTCTGACTCTCCCATGGCCCAGGAAGCTTCTTTTCAGTGTGGTGGCCCTTCTTTTCTCCTTGTTGAAAAACATACACACACACACACACACACACACACACACACACACACACGGCTGCCTGGCTCATCATGGAGGTTTTGTTTTTGGCAGGGTCTCTCATATCCTAGAATGGCCTTAAACTCTTTATGTAGCAGAGGTTAGCCTTGAACTTTTGATCCTTCTGCTTCCCACCTCCCAAGGGCTGGAGTTGTAGGCATGAACCATTAAACCAGGTTTATGCAGTAACAGGGGTTGGAACCAAAGCCTCTGATATCCTAGGCAAGCAGTCTCTCATCTCTGGCTCACCCTCAGCCCAATGTAGGAAGTCACTGTTAACTTCTATTAAAAATAAGATGACCACACTGGGCTCGGGCTTTGCACTTTTGACAATCTGACTTCCACCTCCAGAAGAGGGACCACAGACCTAGCAAGGATGTAAACTCCTGAGTTCACATTCCAGCCTGCTTGTGCTCACAGGCCAGGTCTATGTAATTTACTCTCTGACCCTTGGGATGCTAAACTTCTCCATCTGTAAAATGGGATGATGAAGATTGGTGTCGCTGTGAAAATGACAGGAACTAACATTTGTAAAGCACTTCAGGCTACAGATCCCACGTAACAGATAACTGGCCACACAGCAGCTAACAAAAGCCAATGAGGTGCAAGCACAGGCAAGTTCAGGAAATGTGTCACTAGTAGGATTTTGCTTTCCTCAGCCAAATCAGGTTGGTTATGGACTAGTTTATGCACACATGGGTTTAGGAAACCAAATGTAGTGCCAATATCAACAATGGTATGGTAGGGCATAGGCCACTGGCAGGGGCCACAGCTTGCCAACACCAGAATCCTTACAGGACCAGGATAACTTACTGCCATAGGTCTACTGAGAACTTTATTGGATTTAAACTGAAAATCTCATATCTTGGGAAACTCCTCAGTCCCGAGCAAACTGGGATGGGCAATGTTTCTAACAGAACTCTTTTTAAAAATTTGAGGCAAGTTTCATGTATCCCAGGTTTGTCTTGAACTCATTATGTAGCCAAGGGTGACCCTCTGGTCCTCTTGCTTCTACCTTCTGAGAACAGAGATGACAGGTGTGTGTCAGAGTATGCAGTGCTGGGAACTGAACCAGGGCTTTGTGCACAGCCAGGGAAGTATTCTATCAGCTGAGTGCATCCCCAGCCTCTCAAACTCTCAAATGCTGTTTTAGCCTGCATATTCCCAGCCTTACTGCCAGCTAGTTCTGACCAAGCAGCCAAATTTTGACTACTAAAGTGCAACCTTGATGTTGTGTGTGTGTGTGTCCAGGCGTGCTGTAGGGATGGAACCTGGGGCTTTTCATATAGTGAGCATGCATGGTGATTCTGTGGTATTCCCTGGTCTCCATCCTTCCTAAAGTCTTTCAAGAGGCCATTGGCATGCTGTTGCATGGTTGGAGCTACAGCTTGCACTATGAGGTCACTCTAAGGATGGTGAAGAGGAAGCTGTGGCAGGAAGAGAGGCCCAGGGTCCATAGGAACACGAGGCCCCAAACTCTTGTAATTTTGCATAAGAAGACAAGAAAACCAATCCTGTCTTTGTAAACCTATCCTCCCCAGGATTTTCTATTATACCAACAGAGCTCCCAGCATTAGCTGTGACTTTGGACTTTGCAGGCCACTGAACCAGAGACTTGAAGATCTCTGTGCTCTCAGATCTCTAGGTCTCCCAGGGTTTAGCCTGCAGCTCTGTTTACCTCCCATCCTCAACACAAATCATGGTTGGGTTCCTGTCCCCCATGCACTCTAGAGGAGTTTGGGTGGGGGTGAGGAGGGAAAACTGGCATCCCAGACAAAGCTGATACTCACAAGGAGCTGCAGCAGCTTAGGTCAGCGTCGTAGGCAAATGTCCCATCTGTGCGGCAGCTCTCACCTGGGACCAGCAGACGGAAGAACTGTCAGAGGTGTAGGAACCAAGATCTCAGGCTCCCTGAACCTCCGATCTTGGCAGCACCCTGGGATATAGTTCTGGTCCATCCCTGATACATAGCTAACCTCAGGCAACTGACATCCCCAATGCTTGGCTCCCCCAGGTCCATAGCATCTGCCTATCTGATGGGACACAGGGAATGACAAATGAGAGCCAGTGGGAGAGTGTTGATAAATGTGTGTCTAGACGAGACAGAAAGATGCTGCAAGGAGGAAGAGGGTCGGAAGCTTGGAAGGAAAGCAGCAGTATTTGTGGAAAATGTGGCTCCTCCTCAGCCTGGTCCCTAATCTGTCCAGGCAGGGCCTTCTCATGTCAGCTCATGTCACTCTGTCACTCTGACTTCTCAGAGGCAAGTTCCTCATTACAGGTTCTCATATCACTGTGGTTAGACATTTATCTCTGTGACTAGTTATTCCATGCAAGGTGCAGGAAGGCAAGGCCATGCCTCAGTTTACCCATGGTCAATATATCTTACAGATTACAACTGGGCCTGAGACTATAAGCACTCCATTGGTAATGGTTGAATGAACAAACTCTCTCATTCGGGAGCCAATAAGTCACCAGCAGAGGCTTCCCAAAAGGCACAGCTCCTGTGGGTAGCAGGGTCTCCACAAGGTCACTGCCACAGCTTCTGGCGCTGTGCAAGCAGAGATTACTCCATAGCAGACTGTGGAGGAGGAGGGAGTTCATGCAATGGCTGTGAGCGGAACACACAAAGAGAGTGCTGTAGACAGAAGCTTTGCAACGAGACACACTGGGTTTGAATTCTGACTCTGACCTACCAACCACATAACCTATGACTATTGACTACTCTGAGCCTCAATGTTTATTATCTGTAAAACTGGATTCACAGGGCCTCAGAGAAGCTCCTCTACCCCCTGCCCCCTTTTCCTCTATGTGGTCCTGGCTAGACTGGAACTTGCAGTGGATCAGGCTGTATTGACCTCAGAGATCTTTCTGTCTCTGCTTCCCAAGTGCTGAGATGAAAGCTGTGTATCACCACCATGCTTAGGTCTTCTTTTCTAAAGATAAGGCTTCTCCATTGTAGCTCAGGCTGACCTTAAACTCGGATCTTTCAGCTTCAGTAGCTCAAAAGCTCGGGACTATTAGCTTATGTGCTAAAAGCTCAGGACTATTAGCTTATGTGCTTGGCACTGAGTTTGCATGTGCCATGGTGCTCATGTGGAGGTCGAAGGAAAACTTTTGAAACTCAGTTTCTCCTTCCACCCTGTGAGTCCTGAGGACTGAGCTCAGGTTGTCAAAGTTGGCAGCAGGCACCTTTCCCTGCTGAGCCAGCTTACCAGCCCAGGGACTGAGAAATTTCCATTTATCTGAAGACTACCTCTCTAGCATCTGTGGAGTGCCATTCCTGTTGTAAGTGAATGAGACAAAGTAGAATGCTGTAAAGACTCAAGAAGACTTGGCACCTGCCTATTGTGCTTGGCACATAATTGGCACTCAATAAATGCCCCCGTTAGTCTCACTTTAATTCCAACCCTTGATTGCATACATGGACTAATCTGGAAATCTCAGTCCTAGGAATCTTATGGGGTGAGATGGCTTAGTTAGCAGACAATACACATGCTCACCTTTCTGCAAAGCAGGGACACCCAAAGCAAGAGAGAAGTCCAAGTGCCTGAGACCATACACATCCCAAACCTAACAACCTGGTCGTCTCTGAAGAGGCCATCATGGAGAATGACATCCTATCAAGCTCAGAACTCCATCAGGCCTTCATCACCCCTGACCATCAGGACATCCAGCCTCTCCCAGTGCCTGTGGGAGTTTGGATACGCACTGCAGCTGGAGAGCCATGGCCGCTTTGGTGTGGATCTGTAGTGGTAGCCGGCCCGGTCTACACACTCGATGCTCTGGTCCCCGTAGATGATCTGGAAGACTTGACAGATGAGTGCACAGGACTCCTCAGCAGCATCCTGGTCCAGGGGCAGGAAGAGAGCTCAGGCTCTTACCTACGCTGCACTCCTGCCAGCTCAGATGCAGGGTGAGCCAGTGCTGACTCGCACACCGTAAGCCAATGTCAAAGACATTTTCCCTCAAAATACGGCTCCTCTCTTGTTCTTATGAGCCTTTTATAGAATCATAGTGGCAACTTAAACTCCTCTGCCATGAAAGTACACTCCAGGTTTCCAGGGGATTTATGGCCCATCATGAACTTTATCAAACATAAGGGCTCGTTTAACTAAATGGACAGGCACAGAAGCCCCATGTGGAGATGAGAACAGTAGGAGGAGAGACACTTCAAAGAATCGGAATTGTAGGCTCAGTGCTGTTACTACTGCTGGACACAGGATATGGCTACAGGCTGCCCCATGCCCAGTGCAATTGTGGAAGCAAAACAATAATAGTGTCCCTGGTGGAAGAGGGGCTTGGGCAAAGCTCTGGAGATTGCACATTTGAGAGAGAATCTGTCTCTTCAAGCGAGAAACACAGAAAGCAGAAACTGATTGACAAAGACCATGCTTATGAAAATCCTGCCTTCTGGCCCCTCTAAAAATCCAAAGGTAAACGTTAAACTGTAATTCAGGATGGGTATCTGTGGTCATCACAGGTACTGCTATTTAGACCAGGAGCAAACCTTACCATGACCCTAGAGTAGACAGCTCAGAGAGGACACTCCTTTTATAGTTGCATGCTCAGAGGCTTAATGGAGTTGTGTGATTTGCTTAGATTCACCACAGGCCCAAGGCATCAGCTAACACTGGCATTAGGAGTTTTAACTCTGACCATTGTGTATGGGATCACTGAGCATCAGACAGGAGGCCAAAGGCTCAGACACTTGGAAAGCTACTCATTTACTTATTCACTCTACCACAGGGCCAGGACTGATGCCTTGACCCCACAGCTGAGTAGGATAGCCAAGGCTCCAAGTCTGGTTTTCAGGCCCTTATATCTACAGACTGTTTCTTTTTCTTGCTTGGGTTTAAACAATACAAACTAACCTTTCCTGTTGAAACAGGGTCTCTTCCTCCATCCCCGGTCACACAACCCACTCACTTCCTATCAGAGCCAGCATGACCCATGTGATCCTAGCTTTTCTGCACACCTTTTTATTGCCTTTTTATTTCCTCATCGCCCTAGTCAAGTTTCCAGGATGAGATTGTGTTGGATGAGGCAGTGGAGTTCAGAGTGTAAGAAAGGGCTGAGCCAATGGGGTGGGGCATGGCAACGTTATCCAGAGAGAGACGATGGAGTTGGGTATGGACAGTGAACGGTGTGGGCATAGGGTTTGAATACATCTAAAAATAAGACCAATGAATTTATTGGCAGAGTAGTTTTTGAGAGAGAGAGAGACAGACAGAGACAGACACACAGACACACAGAGAGACAGAGACAGACAGAGAAGACAGACAAACAGACACCAAGAACCACTGCAAGGTTTCAGCCTGAGCCACCAAGGATGAAACTGCCATTCGATGAAACGTGCAGATGAAGATGCTTCAGGTTTGAGAGGAGACTGGGGGCTCAGCTTGGAATAAATTCATTCATAATGAGAAATAGACAGCGGAAAAGACAGGAGGAGCAGAGATTTGGTTAGAGGTGAAATTCAGAGTGTTCTCTGGATTTTAGAAGGCAGCAGAGTAGAAATCACCTAGAAACAAGTGTGGATAAGGGAGAAAAGATTGAGGACAACGCCTGGATCACCCCGACTTTAAGAGGCTGGAAAGAATACCTGCTTCTAAGAAGGAGAGCAGGGTGAGAGTGGGGGAACAGGAATGGAGAGCCAGATGGTATCTCAGGGTGGGGTGTGAGCCACTGAGCTGCATTTCCTGGGATTGACCACCTCTCCCTGTAGACGGGCACACTCATTATTCAGAGAGAGCCCTGAAACCTGGGGCAGAGGAAATTCCGGGAAGGACCAAGGCTTGAAAGTACGGGCCAGACTGGGTACTCCTAAAGGGAGGGCACCAAACGGCTTGCCCATCTCCTCACCCACAGCACCTAGCCCAATGTGGAGCACACAGCTGGCACTCAGTAAATACCATCAAGCCAGGCATGGTGGTGTGGACCTTTAATCCCAGGCAGAGGCCAACGGATCTCTGAGTTGGAAGCCAGCCTGGTCTACAGAGTGAGTTCCAGGACAGCCAGGGCTACACAGAGGAAACCTATCTCTAAAGACCACAACAAAAACTACTATATTATCATCATCAAGTCATCAAGTAAGTGAGAGCAAAGGTGAAAGGGGGGGGCACGAAGGTGACAGGTAGGACAGGCAAGAATGGTGGCAAAGCTTCTGCCTTGGGTGGCTACCTTAGTTACCAAGAGAAAGGCTTTTAACTTCCTGGGTTCGAATCTTTAAGACACCTGCTTTCCGCAGGGCTTTTAGTTACCTAAACTTTGAGCCTGCTTTCTTTTCTAAGGAATGGGAATAGATGTCATATTAGCCCCAGGGGCTGCTGTGGGGATTAAGTGTTAATGTTGTCTCCTGTCTGTCTAGGGTCGGCGCTTCACCTGTGGTGTGATTAGTGCGATAGTGACTGTCACGGCAGTAGTGCCAACACTGCCTGGCGCTCACCCTGTTTGCCACAGCCAGGATGACCAAGTTGCAGTAGGCGTCCGGGCTGTGGTTCTGGGGATCCAGTGGGTTGGGGCCAGGGTGGCGTCGCTCCCAGCTGCCGCCGACGCCGCCACTCGCCTGCCGCCGCTCCCAGCTGCCACCCGGCTTGCCCGTGCCGCCGCCCGCGTGCCGCCGCTCCCAGCTGCCGCTGAACGTCTGTCGGCGCTCCCAGCTGCCCGACGCCCTCGCTCCCGCGCGCTGCCGCTCCAGGCTGCCACCGCCCCCGGCCGCCCGGGCCTCGGCGCCCGCGCCCCCGCCCCACGCCACGCGCCAGTCCAGGCTGCAGATGGTGTGGCGTCTCTCGGCTGTGCCCACCCGTCGTTTCTCGGGCGCGGCGCCCGGAGGGCCGGGATCGCGACCTGAACCTCCCGGGCTGCCGTCCATGCCCGCGGGCACGGGGTCCACGCCCAGACCTAGGGAAGGAAGGGGGATTGGGGGTTCAGTATCAGGAGATCGCGGCTTTCTGGGGCCACTCCGAGGGCCATCTCGAAGTTCTGAGCTTCTCAGAGATTAAGGCCCCGCCCAGCACTAGGCTTCCTGGCGGTTCTGCTGGCTCCGACTTTCGGGTCCCGCCCCAGGACTATGACTCCGCCTTCGGCCTTGGCTCAGATCTCCGGTAGCAGCCACAAAGTTTCCCCCTTCCCCAACACACCCTAATGCCCTTCTCCTCAGACTTGCTTTCTGAATTGAGAGTGGTAGTCAACTTGCCCTCTTTCTCCGTACCCTTTATTTGAACGGCGACCTTGGTCTAAGCGTCCCATCTACGACATTCCCTGCTATCTTCAGTCCCATCTCGAGATTGCTGACCTGAAACCTCCCACAAGACCCGACTCATCCCCTAGCTAGGGCGCCCCCTACTGTCAGATCAGAGTCAAGGGATTAAGTCTTTCAACTACCTCCCCCCATCCCCTTTAAGGTTGAATTCTACTAAGGATGAACTCTTGACTCCAACATCTCTGCCCTATCCAACCTTTTCTATCTGGTCAGGATGCCTGCCCCTCATCTTAAACCCCTGACTCTCTGGTCTCACCTGTGGTTTCTTCTGCCTGGCCTTAGTCTCAGAATAGTGTGCTTAGGTTTTCTGCAATCTCTTTCCCAACCTCGGATCCCTTCCCTGCTGCCCTCACGCAATGGTGCCAGCACTGCAGGTTGGCCTCCCACCCCGTCTCCCCCGCACCGCACCAGTCTTAAGCACTAGCAGATGCAGAGCGTCGTCCTGAAGGTAGGAGGCAGCAGCAATCTCGTGCGTGGGGATGCGCAGGATGAGCTCCTCGTTGTCGCGCCAGGTGAGCAGCAGGCAGCGTGCGGACAGGCTCAGGATGCTGTCCTGTTCCGGCGTGGTCTTCAGAGGCAACTCCTTCAGCTGCTGCGGGGTGGGTCGGATCACCTGAGTCCCCGAGAATTCGGGGTAGGAGAGGGGAAAGGGAAAGAGACCCTGCCCTTTTCCCTTCCCAGGACCTCACCCTGGCGGTGTCCAGCAGCTGCAGGAGCTCGTCTCGGCTGGAGGGGTTCAGTGAGGAAGTCACCCAGGTGAGGTGACCCAGGAACTGGATGAGAAATAGGAGATTCTAGCCTCCGAGTTAATGCAGGACAGGCTGAAATACTCAAATTAATAATAACTTGTATGATGGCTAAATTTGGTTGTCAATTTGTCAAACCCAAGCAGCTGGCACACTGGTGAAGGATTCTCTTGATTGGATGATCATATGACGGTGAGAGACCCGTCTTAGATCTGGGCCACACCTTCTGGTGGCAGCGGGCTTAGAGGGGCATGGAAGAAGGAAGCTTTCACTTTTCACCTGCTTTCCCTCGGTCTTACTGGCAAATTCATCTGTTCTGTTGCTGAGGCTTTCCTTCAATGATACTAGATCCTAATTCTTCAGGATTTCCACAGAGACTGCAGACCAGCGGAGACATTTAGTCTCACAAACTAAACAACTACCAGATTCTTGGCTTTTCTGCTAGAAGACAGCCTATGTTGGACTGGCTGGACCACACCGGTAAGCCTCTCTGCCCCTGTATCAGTTCTGCTCCCCTAAAGAACCCTGACTAATACAATCTGATAACAACTTTTGTTGAACTCCCGACCAGTTCTGAGTGTGTGTGTGTGTGTGTGTGTGTGTGTGTGTGTGTGTGTGTGTACAGCTGCTGTGGGGTGGGTTGGATCACCTGAGTCCCGGGGAATTCAGAGTAGGAGAGGGGAAGTACATATTTTCCCATCCACTCACATTTACTTTAAGGATTAAAAGGCTCAGCATGGTGCAGTTAACTAAAAGCCTGGCCCAGGATTATAGCTAGAAAGGGTAAGGCTGGGCAAGTCCTAGTGGAGCACACTTGTCATCCAGTACTTGGGAGGTGGAAGCAGGAAGTTTCAAGAGTCCAGGGTCAGCCATGGGACTGGTGATGGTGTCAATGAAGTCCTTGAATCCCAGCACTTGGGAAGCAGAGGCAGGGAAATCTGAGTTTGAGGTCAGCTTGGTCTACAGAGTGAGTTCCAGGACATCTAGGGCAAGACAGAGAAACCCTGTCTTGAAAAACAAACAAACAAGCAAACAAAGGGTCCAAGGCTACACAGCAAATTCAAGACCTTCCTGGCCTACATCGGACTCTTGTGAGGTAGCTTGAATGCATGTGTCAGAGCCCACATTTCCAACAGTTAGCTGATACACACTAACACATGGCCATCTCACTTTATGAGGCTCTGCAGGAAAGTAAAAGTCACTAATATAGTGCTCCCTAGCCCACCCCACTGCCTCTTTGAATGCTAGACCAGACTATCAGTGTGTGTGTGTGTGTGTGTGTGTGTGTGTGTGTGTGTGTGTTCCTGTGAGTGAGTGCAGGCATATGCTGCAGCACCTGTGTGGCAGTCAGGGGATGAGCTCCTGCCTTCCTCATTGTCTGAACCAGAGCCTCTTGTTTGTACTTCACATGCCAGACTCAGGCTCCTGAGCTTCCAGGGCTTCTTCCATCTCCACACTGTGGGAATTTCAGGACCTTTGCATGTGCCTGGCTTTACAAGGGTTTGGGGCTAGGAACTCTGGTCCTCGAATTTGCCAGCAAGCACTTTATCCATTGAACCATTCCCCTCTCCACGTCTGCCCCAGGCCAGGATCTACTATTAAATCCTGACGGATCCCTGGGAATTTCCTTGCCCAGTGCCTCTCCGCACCCCACGCATTATTAATCCTTTTAACAACCTCATTGCAGATTAAATGGAAAGAAGCATTGAATTAATACATCATTTTCTTTAAAAAAAAAAAAAAAGGCCTTCCCAGTCAATATACGGGCTCCTATGCATTCTTAGTTATAACAACGTTATGTTACTCAGGATGAGAATTAACTCTTTATTGCTTTAACTGCAGGATTCTGGGTGAATTTCACCACTCACAGCTTTTTAGTTTGTAAACTTTCAGCCCTTGGTTTTTAAACATACTCTTTTTCTAGCTTTTCTTTATTTATAGAGTTGCCAGGTAAAATACAAGATGTCAGTTAAACAATAATTTTGTTTTTAGGAAATGTTTTGGTACCTGTTTAGTTCTATTTAACATTTGGAGCATATTTATGCTAAAGAAATATTCACTGCTCATCTGCAATTCCAATCTGACCAAGTAGCCTGTTTGTTCAATACCTTAACCCTGCTTCACACCAATCCTTGGCTGATGGAGACCTGTTAACCTACCCGGCACTCCTTCCTGGTGGTTCTAAACTGGAAGTAAAGTTTCTGAGTAGTGAGAGAGCCCATTATGGCAGCTACCTATCTCCACCCCTCCCCACCCCAGACCTGCCTGTGCAGCCTGGGGCCTCCAGAATGCCGGCCCCGGCGGACACGGGCGAGTGCTCTAGCACCAAGCCACATGCCCAGCCTCTCGCTTGCTCTTAACTTGGACGCTGAATAAACAGGGAGTCTGCAGACAAAAATCTCATGAGTAGGCTGAGCTCTTGGGAACAGCACAGTTTCCCACTCAGTCTTCTGTGGGGGTGGGTTCTAAGCTCCATGTGAAGCAGAAATTCT
Source organism: Rhynchomys soricoides (assembly GCA_019843965.1). Classification (NCBI taxonomy): domain Eukaryota; kingdom Metazoa; phylum Chordata; class Mammalia; order Rodentia; family Muridae; genus Rhynchomys; species Rhynchomys soricoides. The sequence goes on from JADRCH010000019.1 coordinate 939,568, forward strand.
GGGGCTCAGCAGGTGACACCCACCTGCTGAGGGTGTGCAGCCTGAGGCAGTAAGGTAGGAGGCTTCCTTTTTGTGACACTGGGTGTGGCAGAGCTTGGTGTGTCTCCAGGCACATCCCCTCCGCCCCACCTTTGTCCTATGCTCACCTTGACCTCTTTCTCCAGGTAGTCACACAGCAGGATGTGGGGGTCGATGAGGTAGTCAGGGGGATAAAGAGGCATGGAGTGCAGGGGCCTGCGACTGACATTGTTCCTGAAGGCAGCCTGGCGTGCAGCCTTTGGGAACACCAGCCTTCGGATGGGGGACACAAAGCCCTGGTGGAGACAGGAAAGTCCCAATAACTTCAGCACTGTCTTTACGAGCTCAGTTTTACTTCCACAACCTAAGTTAATCCTCCTAAAAACTGAGAGAGGAGCAGCCCTGTGCCTGCCCCCCACTTCTCAAATGGGGAAGCAAAGAAGCTCCAGACAGAGAGCTAGAAAGAACACCAGCAGGTGAGGCATCCCAGACCCCTGCATTTTAAGTACCCAGGGAGGGTGAAGCTCCTGCCAGCCAGATTCAAAGAATGGCCCAGGCCTCGGGGCTAAGTGGAGGATGCCTGGGCATTTATTAAGCTATTGCCTGTATGTAAGCTAGAAATACGTAATAAATAAATGTAAGTATAATCCAGAGACGCCAATATAAAAACACCCAGGATGGATCAAGGGAATTTGAGAGAAATGCTGTTTCCTGGATCCCAGCCTAGACCTATGGAATCTGAAGCCCCGGGGGCAGCAATTGAGTGGTGGTGCAGTTTCTAAAGCAAACCATAAATTCTGGTGGCATGTGTGACATGCTATTTAGCTTCCCTGAAAGACAGGCACAAACAGGATGGGCTGCCACCTTGGAGCGCTTCTATCAGATGGACCTCACTGGGTGAATGCTAGCACTCAGGAGGCTGAGGCAGGAGAATTGCTGTGGGTTTGAGGCCAGCCTGAGCTACATAGTGAATTTTGAAGATCAGCCTGGGTTACATGGTTAAACCTTGTCCCCTAAATAAGTACATAGACCCGTAAGAGTATGTGCACATTGGCCCCAGTGATTCACATGGGGGCACATTTTTGTGTGTCAGTACTGGGGATTTTATCCAGAGCCTCACACAAATACCTCTGAGCTGTGTGCCTCCAGCCCTCTTTGCACTTAAAAGTCTTATTATCAGTTAGCAGTTTAGGGTACCAAACCTGGAACCTAGCATGCTAGATAAGCATTCTGCCAAGGAACGAGACCCTCTCCAGCCCACGTTTACAATTTTGAGACAGGTTCTCAGTAAATTATCCACATTAACTTTAAACTTGTAATCCTCCTGCCTCAGCCTCCAGAACAGCTGGGATTACAGGCCTGTGTCATCATACTGGACTTGTGTGAGTACCTTATAAAACATTCTGAACCCCGTTTCTTGGGTGAAGAGAGCTGTGTGGGTGAGGGATGTGGAGCTGGAATAGTACTAAGTGGGCAAACCTCTAAAATTCAGAAAAGGAGGTAGGTGGAGAGAGGACTTGGGGCGGCTTAGGCCTCGGCTTAGGCCTCGGTCTCAGGAGTGAGGTTTTGCACAAGGGTGGGAGGGCAGGGAACAGGTGGGAGGTTGCAGCCTAAATGGGCAATCTGCCAACCTATAACCACCTTGGCTGGGCCTTACTATCTGGGTGAGCAGAGAGGGAAGGTGTCTGCTGGGTGTCTGTCTGTCCCTTTCTCTGTGAGGCTGCAGGAAGCTACCATCAGAATGACCAAGAAGCAGATTTCCCAGGAAGATCCTGTCTGTCTCTCAGCACAAGTATGACAGAGGCCACTAAGATTGAAGCTTAGACCAGAGCCCAGGGACAGAAAGAAAATTCCTACCAAAAGAGAAGGAAGGCCCCCTTCGCCGTGCTGTTTGCTACCTCCATGTTGCTCCCTCCACATTCCACCTTCAGAGACATTTCTCAAGCCTGGCCCTCTCAAACGCCCACTTACCTTCTTCCCTTTCTTGGCTTCATATTCCATGGTGAAACTGTTCCTCTGCTCCTGCCACCCTCCTCTCCGCCCCCTCCAGACCCCCCTCCATTTCCTTTGTTCTTTTTCCTGCCTGGTCGGAAACTCCACCAGTACCAGAGTTCCTGTCCCTCCCATCTGATGGTGGGGGTGGGGGCAGATGGAGAACACTGCCTTGGAACCCTGTAACTGAAGGGTGGGAGCCAAACATGGCGGCCAAGGAGATTGGCACTTGGGGCAGACTGAGGAAGGGTCCCTCAAGTTGGAGATCACTTTTGGGCCATTCCCTATGTCTACCAACAACTTTGCTGGATGACTTTAGCAAGGTAAGACAGTAAAAGCCTCTTTCAAAGCCTGCTGCCTGTTTCTCTGTACAGACCAGGAGAAAACCAGCCTTTCTCTGAGAAATGAGTGAGAGAGTAGATGGAAGGTGCTTCAGACTATGTCCAGGCAGGTTAAGATAATAGTAATAGTAGTAACAGTAATAATAATAATTAATAATAATAAATTCCTTACTTTTCTGGGTCTGGCTGCCTTCTCTTAAACACTTGTGCCTCAGTTTCCACATTCAGGCTGACCTCATAGTAATTTGACTAGAATTGAATACACTTAGAGGAACTCCTGGAACATAGGAAGTACTCAATAAATATTAACTATTAGAGCTGCTCGGTGGTAGAGCCCTTACCTAGCAGCCTGCAGGCGCAGGGTTCTGTCCTTAGCAATGCAAATGAATAAATAAAAACCCCAATTCTATTTCCTTATCTATAGCTCCCGGGATGCCTCACAGTCTTTTTGGTGTATTTCATCTCCCTTACTCCTCACTATATCTGCAACCATGATTTCAGTGACATAAATTTTAAAAATGCAGTCTGGTATGCAGATCCTGGTTCAAGGTCACACGGGCGGCTTGCTTGGTAAGCATTCTGCATGGGGCTGGGGGTTCATGTTGTAGTGAGTATAAGAACATGGGGCTTCCAGCCTAGCTGGACCTGAAGTCTGATGTCCAATGCTGCTGGGGCTCTAACCTCCTGCGTGCCTTATCTGGCACACTTGGTGATGTTCTGAGTGACCCATGAACCTGCCACAGCACCTGGGTTCTGGATGGCGGAGCTCTAGGACTACTTTGCTGATGTCCCTAGCTACAGTGAATATTCTAAGCTCTGGGCTTCAGCTTCCCCACCTTCCCAGTGGAAAGGTGATCCCCAACGTCCTCCCTTGCTAGTGTTCCTCTATGGCATGGAAGACAGGAGGCCACTGATCGAAAACAGCAGCTGCCAGGGCTTGGGACTCTGCGTGGTACTTTTGAAAGGGTGGGTATACCACGTCCGGGCTCTCATCACTCCTGGGTGTGGGGGCTGCAGGACTCCCCCAGTCCTAGCCATTCCTATCTCTCTCCACACATCAGAAAGGAAATGGTCCAGGCAGTTTGGTGCCAGACTTACAGCCTCTTCCTCCTAAGCCGCTGCATCCTGCCAGTCACGTCTGAGCACTGAAACACGAGACTTCCATTCTGCCTGCTGGGCCAATGGAAAGAGACCAGGATATGCCAGTCAATCCCTGATTCTGCTCTGAGCATCAAAATTGCTAAATTTTCACTTGAGCCAGTCTAGAGTTCTAGCCTTGCTGTGATAGCAGGTTGTAAACAGTGGTCACTGGTGCTTCAGTAACTGGCTGTTCCAACCTCTTTCTCATCTCTGGGCCTCAGTCTCCCCAGTTATAAATTTGGACCTTATTTTATTCTGAGAATCACTAATAGGACCAAATGTCACTGCTTGGAATCTCAACTAGGACGAGGAGATGACTAGAAAAAGAAACTGGCCCCAGTGTTGCCTGCTGAAACCACCCCAGAACCATGATCTGATCAAGTGGTTAGTGTCAGTAAATCATCCAGAGACAGACAACTAGGGTTCCATCATGAATGACCTTGAGCAAATTACATCATGTCTCGGAGCCTCAGAGTTCTTATGTGTTAAAAGCAGGATAATCATGGTGCTTTCCTCAGAAAGCTGTTCTCGGGACAAAATGGAACAGCATGGTAACATACATTACTAAAATCAGCCAGTGAATCAAAAATGAGATAAACAGAGCCAGTAAACGCCATGTCATCAGCATTGTCAGTGGAGCAGCCAGGCTTCAACCCCAGTTAAGTCAGTGGCTCGGACTGCCGTGGAGAGGATTATAAAGATCACCTCTGCACCCAGCAGCAGAAGAGGTTGTTGTCAATGGCAGTCCTAGGCAGAGAAGGGAAAGGTAGCAGTTGCAGCTTACCTAGAACTCTGCTGTACAGCAAGCAGCTCGTGTGAGGAGGGTGTCCCTGCTCTGCCTGGAAGGGTGAATGCAGGCTAGCTTACTCTGAGCAGAGGGAGCAGCTGGAGCAAACACGTGGTTCTGAGTTGTGCTGCTTCTGGCTGCAACAAACAGCCAATTCCGACCGCAGGTGGCTCAGCAGAAGTCTGAGAGTGTTTTCAGGGCTGGTTAGCTGAGCAGCTCATCAATGGCATCAACGTCCTTATATTTTTCTACTTGGTTGTTTCCTGAGATAAGTTATATGTGTCTCTAGATTTGCGTATTGAAATATCAACCCCTGGTACTTCAAGATATAACAGTATTTGGATATAGTTATATGAAAACAACACAACACAACATTCACAAATAGTGAAGTTTTAATTCACTTATTTATTTATTCATTCTTATTTATTTATTTATTTATTTATGTCAGGTTTCTTGTAGCCCAGGCTGGCTTTGAACTCATTATGCAAACAAAAGTGACCTTGAAGTTCTGATCCTTCTGCTTCCTTGTTTCTCCCTAGTGCAGGGGTTACACTTTGTGCAGTGCTGGGGACAGAACCCCAGGGTCTTTGTGCATACTAGGCAAGCATACTACCAACTGAACCACAGCCTCAGTCCTGAGATATGTCCCCTAAAGCAATAATTAAGTTGGGCTGGAAGGCAGTTCAATGTTAGACTTGAGCTGCCTTGCCTGCAAGGAGCCCTGGGTTCTATGTGAAGTACTTTAAAAACTAACAAACAAGGGCTGGAGAGATGGCTCAGTAGTTATATTCTTCCAGAGATCCTGAGTTAAATTCCCAGCAACCACATGGTGACTCACAACCATTTATACTGGAGTCTGATGCCCTCTTCTGGCACGCAGGTGTGCATGCAGATGGATCCCTCAAGTACATTTAAAAAAAAAAAAAAAAAAAAAAAAACTTTAAAAAACACAAACAAATACTGTTTGTTTTTGTTTTGTTTTTGAGACAGAGTTTCTCTGTGTAGCCCTGGATATCCTAGAACTTGCTCTGTAGACCAACTAAACTGGCTTTGAACTCACAGAGATCCATCTGCCTATGCTTCCCAAGTTTGGGATTAAAGGTGTGCACCACCATGCCCAGCCTAGAGTTTTTTGTTTGTTTGTTTGTTTGTTTGTTTTTAAGTAGAAGAAATAATTAAGTTGAAATACCACTGTTATGGGGACCTGTAGAAGCAAAGGAAGAAATTTGACACATATAAAAAGACACTAGGGATATTCGTACACATAGAGTCAACCCAAGACTGCAGTGGGACACTGCATCTGAAAGCCAAGGAAAGGGGCCTCAGGAGAAACCAGCCCAGTTTTGCCTCCAGAACTGTGAGAAAATGTTTTCCCGTCATGCTCTCCTGTGCATGGATCATGTCATGAGCACCCTAGCAAGAATATAATTGGCAAAATGGCTTCAGAGTAACATAACTGTAAAGCCCGTCAGTCAGGTGGCACTAACGGCTTCTCCTCTTGTCTTTTATTCTGGAAGAAAACATTGCTAGTGAGGTTTCAAAAATACTTCCTTTAGGGGCTAGAGAGAGCTCAGCTATTAAGGGCACTTGATGGATCCAAGTTCATTTCCCAGCACCCATGTGGGAGACCCACAACCACTTGAAACTCCAGTTCCACAAGATCTGATGAAGCCTCTTCAGACCTCTGGGTACACACATGGTGCACAGACATACATGCAGGGAAATACACCCGTAAAAACAAACCAAAAAACCCCTTCCCTTAGGTGGTCCAGATGGGGCCATTTAGCTATAACTGAGAGCTACATAGCAGTGGCCTCAATGTGATAATTTATCTCCTGTCCTAACAGTCAAGGCCTACAGTCTAGACAGGTATCGCAGTAATGTGTGTCAGCACCCAACACATCCCATCTTGCTGCCACTGTTCCATACTATGGTTCCTCTCTCCATTGTAAAACATCTATCTATTCAGCCAGTGCCATAAGCTGACAACAGACTGCCCCCCCCCTTCAAAGGGATGCCCTAATGTAGCACTAAGTTCTACCTCTCACATCGTATGGGCCAGAACTTGGTTCTGTTAGAAAACACATCTAGTGCCAGCCACCTTAGGTCCAACCACAAATGAACAGGAAACACCAGATTCCTAACTACTGCAAGCACACTTCTGGGTTTGTCTGTGAACTCCATTCCTGTGGCATTGCAACCGAGGGGGAAGACAATCCTGAATACAGATGGCAGTGCCCAGTGGCTGGGAGCTCAGGTGGAGCAGAAGCCAAAGAGGAGGAAACTGGCTCTTTGTCTCTCTCGGCCTCTGGTCGGCCACGAGGCAAGCCTCTGTACTCTTACCAGAGACTTCCTGCCATGATGCTCTGCATCAGCACACACCGGCCCTGTAACAGATGGAACCCAGTGGCATGGACATGGTGAGCCTAAATAAATTCTTCCTCCTTTTAGGCTGTATTTTCGGGGCTTCTGGTTTGTTTGTCACAGTGCTGGGTACCACTAACACATGCCTCAAATGGTGTTTAGGCTCCCTCTTCTAAAAAGTTGGCATTAGATAAAAAGGTTGATTTTATTCTGAAGAAACAAGAGGCTCTACCCCAAGAAAAGACCACCACCCAGCTTACAGGAGGATATAACTCATTGGTCCGCAGAGTGAGGTCTTCAGACCCCCTTACACCAGAAGCTCCCAGATACCTTTTTGTTCTGGAGTTAGGATCTCATGTAGCCCGTGATACCTTGAATGTCTGATGTTTCTGTTTCCGCCTCCCACGCACTGGGATTCCACGGTGTGCCACCGTGCCTGGCTGAGACCTTTTGAAATACAGAAGCCTGTATTTGAAATGAACCATTTTATGGCTTCTCAAGTCTTTTGACTAAGATCAAATGAGTGAGCTAAAACTGGTTTTCATATTCTGAATTTTGGGAAGCGTTATGCTAGAGTCAAACCCTGGGTTGGGTGCAGATCAGTGGTAGCATGTCCCCTAACTGTGTGCCTTGCACCCAATCCCCAGCACAGTGAGAAACCCTAACCAGAAGGCATCTCTTCTACCAAGGCCCCCAAGATCAGCTCTTGAGCATGGGTCACAGTATATAGAATATTTCCTTGGCACACACATCATAAACAGTGCATATTTCATTCGAGTTGGGAACTTCCGGCTGGGTCTGGCTTTTGTAAGAATTCTTTCTAGGACCTTGGAGCAGAACATTCCTATCTCTCATTCCCCCCTCCCCCACCTCTGTAAAATGAATTTGGAGAAAATCTCCAGGAAGATTCAGGCTGAGAGTCTGGTTGATTGATTGGTGTTCTAGCCAATCAGCAGCGAGGTCTAGATAACATTCCTCTCTTTCCCACTCAAATGCCTTTAAAGGATCTTAATAGAAAGTGGTTCTTCTTTTTTGTCCCTTTGCTCTGGCCCAGAATAACCAAACGGGACACAAGCAGAATGTACTGAAATGACTTTTAATATCTCATGTTGCAGCAAAATTAAAAATATACAAAAAGTCTGTGGTGTACAAAAGTCTCAGTACAGAAGCCCCAGCGTGGCCCCTCCCCTGCCCAGGGAAAGCTCGAGAGGGCAAGTTGGGCTGTGGGGCTGGGAATGGCACAGATGTAGTAAATACCAGGAAGTGGGCCTAGGAGTAGGCTAAGAAGCGGGCAGAAGTTTGGACTGACCACAGAGGGGAAGGAGAATGTGGGGAAGAGTCACCTGGAGTTGTGCTGACAGGGAAATCGGGCCCTTGGGCATGGCTAGCGATTCCTGCGGACCTGTGGCAGGTATCAGAGGTGAAGGTATTCTGGTGGAATTCCCCCTCCCAAGGGACCTTGGCTCTAGTCCTAGATTACCACCAGCTTGCTGTGTGAGCTTGGGCAGGTTGCCTCCCATCTCTGGGCCTGCCTCTTCTGTAAACTAGGAAGTAACTGGGTATTAAGCCACCGATGTCAAATTTGGGGGTTCCAGGCTCCGCCCAAGGGTCTGCAGTGGCAAAGCATCCATGAGTATTCTGCTTTAAGCCATTCAGTATAGAATGCAGAAGTCCTTCACACTTGAGTCCTGGAAGCTGATATGAGTCCTCACTAGGATGCATCTATAATCCTCTCAGTTTGGTAATCTAAAGTAGTGAAATTAATGCTTTATTAAGGTGGCCTTTTTTGTTAGGGGAGGGGAAAAAACTTCTCAAGCCACAAAATCCTCAGGGCTCTGGGGATATTCGGACCCTTTCTTATGTCTGGTTTGGAAATGAGACAGGAGACAGTCAGGGAAAGATAGGTCTGTCTGGATGAAGAGGGATATCCTCCTCCATCCTGTGGCTAGCCTCACCCCATCTTTGTTTCCAAGACCCCCTCCACTTTAACATTATTGCAGGCATCCTGAGCTTCCACCATCTAGCCTGGCCTGGGGACTCTTAGAGAGTGGTGCATAGAATAAAGGCCAGAGATGCTGAGCAGGCAAGGCCTCAGAATGAGCTTACAGTAGAAGGGGCTGTGCATGGGAACACTTCTGTGCCCTGGGGATTCTGCTTCCAGGAATCAGACCTGGATGGAGTGGTCCTTCCTTACCCATCTCCTGCAGTGTCCTGATACAATTCTTCCTCTCCTGCATCTACTGGTGGCAACCAAGAACTCAGTGTCCCAACCAGAATGGCACATGTGTCCTGTTTTCCTAAGCCTTAGAAGTGTCCTTGACTAGAAAGGGGACCCAGGCCCCTACCCCATGCTTCCTGTGGGAGTGGGAATTGGTACTCATGCTGTCCTTCCATTATGACACCACAGAACGCTTGCCTAGAGATTTCAGCTCCCCTCCTGCAGCCTCATCTGGCTCAGTCTGGGAAGGAGGCAGAAGCCGGAGTTGTGAGGCAGTATGGGATGGGATCAGGGCTCTTGGCATTAAGTTAGAAACCTGTGCCTAGACTCTCCCTCTACTTGGAGAGAGTTCCTCTGAATCAGGAGCTCCCAAACTGGAAAGAACACCCTCCTGCTTGTCCCCACAATTTGGTTTTCTCAAACCTCCACCCACCCTACTTTCCTTTCTGGCTGTATCTGAGTTTATCCTCATGCACTCTGCCCCAGGGAACCTTCCTCCCACTGTCAGGCCATTTTAGACCCCAAACCCAGGCAAGCTGCAAGGGGAGAGGCCTGCAGAACCTCAGTCTTCAGGGGAGTGTTTGCGCATGACCGGCCTCCCTGATTCTCTTCTGGAAGTCTGCACATTCTCAGCCTTGGCCTCCTGGGTCTGTTTCTCCCACCCTCGAGGTGACACAGGTGCAGGAGGGATCTGGTGGAGGATAAGGCAGATTTGGGGATAATGGGAGGAAGGGACTGAACCCATATCTCTAGACAGTCCCTGCAGGGGAGGGTGGAGGCCTGTGCTGTCGGCTGGCGTGACCATTACAAGGCACATGATACACTGGTGAGTGGAGGTGCAGTTTGGGATGCATGGTGCCTGGGGAAGTCTGAGGAGCACAGCCAGCAGCTGGAGTTGGTCTGAGGGTAGAAGCTCATGGACTAGGAGGCAAGGTTCTCCGTTAGGAAGGGAAGGTCTCAGATTAGATTATAGGTCAGGGCCTGCCTAGTATTTCTGTTCTCAAGATGTCCTGTTATCTGCTGCTCCTGAAGAAGACAGAACTAACTTTTAGTGATGCCCAGGAGAACCCTATGGGTCCATTTACTTGCAGTGTGATCTTGGGCAAATGCGTGGCCCCTCTCTGTTTCTCCTATATAATAGATGTGAAGAATAAGTGACTTTGGGGACCTACTAACCCCCCTCCTTTAAGGTTGTGGTTCTAAAGTCCTCTCTCACTGAAAGAACCTTATAGGGATCAAGGAAAGAACTAAGAATCCAGGTTTGGTTGATGGTCTGGGAACAGGAATGGCGGACCCCAGGGGTCCATTTATGACAGGGGGAAAGAGACCAGCTGAGGTAGATTGTGTCAGAGAAAGGAACCAAAAAACAGCTCCAAGAAGATGGGGCCTTCCCCAACTCGGATTCTTCTGCCTTAGTGAAGCAAAAACATAGGCCAATAATGAGAGGCCTCAAGCCAGGAAAGATGTGGTCCTGAGCTCGGGTAGGGGGGTAATACTAGGGGTAGATGAACTCTGTCCAGGTAACGAGAAGGGTGAGGGCCTCTGTCCATGACCTGCCCTGGTGCTCAGATCCTCTCGAAGGCAGGGTCCTGGGAAAAGCTCTGTGAGATTAGAATGAAAAACGTGGCCATGGTTTCCCAGCAGCCTCAAGCCATTCCTAGCTCTGCTCATCCTGGTTCCTTGCCTGCCCTGGCCTGCTGCAGCAACCAGCTAGGGGATTAGGAACCTTTCCTTCTAGGCTGCTGGAGAATGGGGCATCCACAAGGCAATTCCTGGAGAGGGGTGTAAAATAACTTGTCAAGGGTAGCCCAGATGTCACCTCATTGATGTGTGCATGGGTGTATAGCTCTTGTTGGGGTGCCACACACAGAGGAAGAGTGTCAGGTAAATAATGGAATGACAATTCCTGGCACCATGAGCCCTGCAGAAACAGGCGGCTTGGGTTTGTAGTTCACCCCCAATGCTCTGCCTCACAGATTGTGACATGTGTAGAGATGGCCATGGAATTAGTTTCCAAAGCTAGCCCTGAGTAGAGGGAAAAGAGAGTGGATGACTCCCTCAGAGCAGGCCTGGGTCAGGATAAAGCTACCTGTCACTCTGGAGGCCTCTCAGGGTTTCTGGGAGGCAGGAGAAAAAAAAAAGAGTTTCTGGGAGGCAGGAGAAAAAAAAAGCATTCTGCACTGGCAGAACTGATATAGCTACCTGTGGTGCCAGGCATGGTGGCAGGTATCCTGGGTATGATGCATGCTTGTGTGTGCCCTCTCAGCCTCACTGAGACTGAGTGTGGAACCCTCCGTGCACCCTCAGCAAATCAACCATTGCCACATCAGCCCCGATGGGACCTTGTAGGATGAGCTGCCACTCTGCGCCTCAGTCTTCTATCTGTAACTCCAAGAAAAGCTGAGCCAGGGAGAGCTAAATACTTCCTATTTGCATAGTCTAGGATTCTCACAGCCTGCCACACTTCCAGCCTCATTTGCACTTGTGCCTAAAGTCCCAGGCTGTCCTCTTCCAGTGAGCTCACCTCACTTGGTGTAGGAGAGTGACAAGGGACTCTAGGCCCTAGAGCTCCATCTTTTATTTCACAAAACTTGTAGGTCCTCAGTCTCATCATCTTGTGTCCTAGTCAAGATTGGCTGTCCCAGCCCAGGAGGAGTGGTCCTTTGTGTAACCTAGGATGTCTGGACCACAAGAATGGGTCACAGGCCTGGGGCCTTGGCAGATTTGAGGCAAAACAAATTAGTCTCCCAGATATTGCCCCAGAGAACCTCACTGAAGGGTGGCAGGAAGCCAAAATTTATGTCACATCCCCAAGAGCTATTTTTTTTTCCAACTGAGAACCACTTGGCAGCAGAAATGTCTTAGGGGTCCTGAAGACAATTTCCTTTTAGAAAAGATAGGGCTGGGGACATAGAAGCGGAGCTAGAACTCCCATAAGCCCTGGCAGCCTAGAATGAGAGCACCCATTCTACAGCATCCCAGGTGACACATGCTCCCCCTCCCCCACCACCCACAGTAGAAGCTAGAATCTTCCACATCAGAGCATCAGGGCTCCAGGTCCTTGATCCTTATAAAAGATCAGCAGCTCCATAGGACATGTTATCAAGAGGTATTCTAGAACCTAGATGTCTCCCCAACAGGTCCTCTCTCAATGCTCTAGAGTGAGGTTATAGGGCCTCATCTAGAGTTGAGCTGGACAGAATCTCCCTGGACATTTTATCTGCTGTGCTTAAGACCTTCATCTAGAAGGCACGTCCCATGCACATCTAGAACAAATGGCACCTTGTGACCTTTCACCTGAGGGGTCTCGACTTCATCCATAATAGAGCTCCTCCCAAGTGCACCTTCCAAGCAGCACCCCACCTATGCTTGTACCCCTTTCATATTGCTGTCAGCCCTCACTCCCCAGGGTTCTCTATCCTGCCAACACCTGTGCTGTCAGATCCCCAAGTCCCCCCCCCCCCGCTCTAATTCTCCTCCTGTCCAGCTCCCCTCCTACGGGAACTGAACCAACCCTGTCCAGAGATTCCCCCCAACTCATCTCACAGCCCCACAGCCTTCTCTACCCTTCTCTCAGAGATCCCCTCCCATCACAAGGCAGCCCTTCCCCCGTACTCCCTGAAGGGTGCTTGGGTCCCAGGCAGTGCCTTCTCTCTTGTAGGCCCACCAAGGATGACGAGGGATGAATCTAGGCCAGGGAGAGTTAAGACCCCTGTGCCAAGCATTATATGGCATCCCCAAGAGACTGGGGCAGTCCATGAGGGGTAGCACCAGTTGACGCCCTGTGCCCTGGTCCAGGGAAACTTAGAGAATGGGCCACAGGGCTTAAAATGAGGCCTAGGGCCTCCACAGGGTTGCCCTCTCCTCTAAGGGATTCCAACGGTGGGGCCATTCTTGGATCCAAAGATCTACTACCACTTAGCCTGGTGGCCCTGAAAAATCCAGACTCAACACTGTGGTCAATGTGGGGTCAGCCAAGCCTGTCCCGTTTGGGAGGCAGACTGTGCCTATACTGTGGTCTCATACTCCAGCAGTTCCTGGGAGGTGCCCATGCTCCGGTACTGCAACCGGGGTGTGGCAGGTGAAGAATACTCCAGTGCCAGAATGGTCTTCCGGAGCCGGCGGTCAATAAAATGAGCATCCCACGCTGGGTACTTTTTCCGAGGCAAGTCAATCCGAATGACAGGCCCCTCTGTCCGCAAGGGGCGAGCCACTGGCGTGGGAGGCAAACCGGGCCGCACCTGGAAGACAGGTGGTGTAGGGGTCCCGGCTCGCTCACCTCCTACTGCGGCCCCATCCCGCTCAGGGCCTGTAGTCCTCGGCAGAGACCTTGGCGGACTTGTGATGGCATCCGCTGGAGGGCCACAAGGCCCTGGGGCTTCAGGGCAGATGCATCCAGGTGCCTGGGGGCTCAGCATGGGGCCATTGGGGTGCAGGAGACAGTAATAGACACACATGAAGAATATGCCCAACGCAAAGCTGGAGGCCACAACGCAGACCAGGATGAGTGAGTAGAAGTCTGTGGAGAAGTTTCGGCTGGAGTACCAGAAGCCAGTGAGCGCTGCGTTCTCCAGAAGCACGATGCAGTAGTAGAGGGTCACGCGACGGCGGCTGCGGCCCTCCTTGACGTTGAACCAGCAGAAGATGTAGATGATACCCACCACCATATTGTAGATGATCTCCTCCCACTTGGACATGCAGAAGTCTGTCTCACCCTGGATAACCCAGAATGTCATGATGCACCAGTGGGCAACTATGAAAATGCCAAAGTAGAGCTTGTAGACACTGGCAAAGAGGGCAAAGGCCAGGGTTCGGGCCGCAATGGTGAACAGGTGCCACAGCACTTGGACCACAGCACCCTTGTAGGACAGAGGCCGCTTGTCATCTCTTGAGTCTCTCAGCACCTTCTGGTAGGATGCCAGTGTCCAGGCGAGGGACACAAGGGAGGCAGAGATGGAGAGAGCTGTGGAGACAGGGTAGGGGTGGGGTGGGCTGGGTTAGGGGTGGGTCCAGGTTGCGGTCTGGAGAGGAGGAGGTGCTGGGTCAGGACCTGGGTTCTGAGCAGGTGGAAGGTCTGTGGATCAGGTGTGAGGAAGGCTGGTGGGGGAGTCTTCAAGGGCAAGAATATGGGGATGGGGTAGGGGAATGGGCTGGATACTTCTGTGGGTGTGGGCGCATACGGGGAAATAGATTTGGTGTGATTTTGATCTTCATGGGCATCAAGTATAGGATTCTAGTATGGGGTGTAGACAGGATTCAGGGGTCTTGGTGGAGGGTGGGAAATGAGGGTCTAGGACTCTGGGAGTAGAGGAGGAGGTCAAGAAGGGATCATTAGGTCACGGAGGAGTCAGGACACCATTAGAAGATATGAGGCTGGTATGGAGGGGCAAGTAAAGCTGGGCAGAACTAATCCCACGTGGGACCCTGTATTCTGGGATGCAGAGAGGGCAGAAGGCAACCGAGGGACCTGGAGCTAGTGATGGAGTCTTGAGACACTGAGGATGGGTTAGGGAGCGTGAGGGTGGGAAGACCAGGATGTGCGTTAGAGACAGGTGATGTGGCTTTTCTGTGACACTGACTGCCTTGGACTGGAGTGTTTCAGAAGGAGCAGTGTTGGTGTGAACGGGACCTGATACAAAGGAGGAGACCAGGACATCCAGTGAAGGGGATAGGCTGATAAATTCTTCGGGAACCTGACTGAGCAGGTCTGTAAAGCAGGCTGGGACTCAGTTTGTGGAACATAGCCGGTAGAGGGCTCCCTCGGGAGGCCTCGGTTTTGTTGGAGGGAGTGAAGGGCAGAGGCAAGATATGATCCACCCTGGCAAAAGGGAAAAGAGAGAGGAGTCCGGGATGTCTGAGGAGTGCTGTCAGAGTGGAAGAGACAAGTCAGACGGGAGGGGAGGTATGGAGAGGCCTCCAGGGTGGTGAGGGCCGTGTGGTTCCCTAAACTCTGGGCAGGCAACTCTGCCTTGGGAGCCGGGCTCAGGGTATCCCCAGAGGCCAGCGGGTGGTGGGTGGGGCTCACCAGTCAGCAGTTCCGGCTCTCGGCCGCGGTGGAGCAGCAGGCTGAGCTGCAGCACCAGCTGCGGCGCGCTGCGCAGGAAGGTCTCCAGCAGACGCAGCATGCTCACGTCCGCGCTCTCGAACAACATCCGCCAATAGAAGTGGCGCCGCAGCCGCTCCCCGCGCCAGCGGCTCTGCAGCCCCAGGTACAGGGCGCGCAGGTACCTGCGGGGGAGGAGGTACTCAGGTCTAGGCTCCTCCGGCTTCGTGTACCCCAGCCTCCCGCCTGAGCCAGGCAAGTCCCCCACCTCCAGGACCTACTCGGTGGCTGTAAAATAGGTCTGCGGGGCGTGGTTGCAGAGCGTTGAGTGCACCCATTAGTTTCTCGCCTAGTCCTATCGTCATCTCCAGTTTATAGGAAGGAACTGGGAGCCAGAGACCATAGCATTTGCCCAGGGTCACACAGCTAGCCACAACAGCGGAACCACAACTCAATTCCAGGTAGTAACGAGCAGACCACATTGCTTCTTACTGGAAACGTTTAAGAGATTTGTTCGTGGGTTTACTGTATAGATCACAGCTGGTGCCAAACCCGAGTCCTGACCCACTCACTGATCCTAGCCTCAGGGAAGCTGCTCGCCCAACAAACTTAATGGTTGCTTGGCAAGGGCCACGGATTCCTGGACATTTAATGGTCCTCCTCACCGCCTGGCTTTTACAACTCTGCTGTTCCTTTTACCTGCAACACCCCTCCCTGTTCCCACCCTATTCCCAAACCTGGGTAAGTCTTGCTCTTGTTTCAAATATCAGGCTTCTACTGACCATGTGCCGGAGTTAGGAGCCTCTCTCAGTCTAGCCCCACTCCCACCTGCCTCTGCAACAGCCCTTGCCACAGCAAGATAAACTTCCTGGCTAGGCACACATCTCCCAGAGCTGTGCTCTCCAGGCCAATGGCTACAATCATCTGCTAAGTACAGCACACTCACCTCTTACCACACAGTAGGTGCTCAATCCACGTGTTCACAGACGAATGAATACATAGTTGTAAGTTGGTTGACTTTAGGAGCAGGAAGGGAAGGATCTAAGGTCCGCGTTTAGTTCCCAACTCTACTTCTAACTTACTAGTTAAGTCCTCATTCCTTCTGAAGTAGCAGAGAGGATGGATGGTAAAGAGCAGTGTTTTCCTCAGTGGTTTGAGGAACTGAGTCTCATTCCCCCTGTGACCACAGAACCTGTCTCCCCCCCATCCCCGGAAAACTTCGATGCATATGGCAGGTTAGCTCTTTGTCCATACCACAAAGGAATTCTCTAAAAGTGGCTTCCCCAGAAAACAGATGGAGAGTGTCCAGTACAGATCCAGTGACCTATTGCCTGAACTTCAAACAGAGGCACTAGGGATGGGAAAGTGTTGGCATTTCTAGGACACTAGAACTAGGGGACCAACTATATATACATGCTGTGCTGACAGCCGTGGAAGGAGCCATGGCGCTATAGGACCTCCAGATGATTATGAGAGGGGGGGGCTTGGTGGCTCTGACTCCTCAGAGCTAGTCTTCTAAGTCCTATTGGCCCCAGGACTGGACTGTGTTTCTTCTGATGAGTGGTGGTAAGTCATGTCCTTGTGTCATGCATTTTTCTGAGTCTCCTCCCCCCACCCCCACCCCCAGGATTCCTACAGCCAGTATCATGCAGTCATATAGCAGGCAAGCTTCAATTAGCTCTCTGTTAGGTTGTGTCCTACATATCTCACCCCTCCATGGGAGTGAGAGGAAAAACTTTGTGGAGAAAGAGGGGCAGTCAAAGGAAGGTTTCCTGCGAGAAATACTTTCTCCCTCCCCTTGTCCTCTCTCTTCTTTCTTTCCTGACAGTATCTGTGGTAGCCCAGGCTGGTCTAGAACTAAGTAGCTAAGGATGTCTTTGAACTCCCAACCCGCTTGCCTCCACCTTCTGGCAGTACAGGCACGTGAGACCATGCTAATTTTCTATTTGTTTTGTTTGTTTTTAAAGGTAGATTCTCATGTAACCCAGGCTGACCTCAAACTCATTACTTAGTTGAGATCTTGAATTTCTAATCCTGCCTCCACTGCCACCTCCCTTCCTCTAGGCATCGCCATGCCTGGTTTTGACTTCAGTTTTAAAGTACACATTGTTTGTAATCCCAACACTTGGGAGGAGTCTGGAGGACCACAAGTTCAAGGCCAGCTTGGGCTATGAAAAGAGACTTTGTCTGGAAAAAAAAGTCAAATAATAAATATACAATAAAAACACTAGTGGTGGGGAGAAGCTGGAGAGATGAGATGGCTTGTTGGTTAGAAGCACTGGCTTCTTTTCCAGACGACCTGGGTTCTATCCCCAGCACCAACATGGCAGCTCATAACTGTCTATGCCTTCATTTTCAGGGGATCAAGTGCTTTCTTTTGCTGGAAACTCTCATGGTGTACAAACATACTTGCAACTATACACCCATGCAGATAAAATGCAAATAAGTAACACACACACACAGACACACACACACTTGAGGACAGCAAGAGAGGAGGGCATTCAGGAGAACGGGCAGATACAAAGTTCAGAGGCTATGAGAGCCCATGCCCTCCCAGGAAAATAGGCTGAGGTTTGCTGGGCTGGGCCCAGACAGGAGGCTTCCAATGAGACAGGGGCCCAGGAAGACCAGAATTTTTATAATTCATCACATTGCGAAAGTTCATCAAATTCTGCAACCAGTTCCGGGCTGCAGGTCTCCTCAGTAGTGGGTTACATGTTTAGCATGCTCAAGGCCCTGGGTTCCATCCCTAAAAATAGGAATCTGTACTGGGGAGTATAGGTTTAATTTTTAATCTGAATCCCAGAATTGGAGGTGATAGCTCAGTGCTTCAAAAGCCCACTCTGAGGGCTGACTTGGAGGAAAGCCAAGGAGAGGCTGGGGCTGGTTCTCCAGGCTAGCAGGGATAGAGTTGAACTACGGGAATGGTACACCAGAGGGGAAGAGAACAGACCTGGAAGTGGCCAGAGGTGAGGGCTATGGGGGGAGGCAGGTGGTCCCAGAGCTTCTTGGGGCCCCAGAACACAGATCTTCATTCTAGTCCACAACCTCTCCTGCCCTTCTCATTCCTGTGGCTCTGACTTCGAATAGAAAGGAGAGGCCAGCTGGTCCAATGTGCAGGGGGCTGGGGAGCTGGGGAAGAGCAATACCCTGGAAGTTTCTCTGAAGCTAGAAGACCATCTGTTTCCACCCAGGTTAGGATGAGGGAGGTGCCAGCCCCGCCAGCATCCGTCACCACCTGGCAGGCCTCCTGCTACCTCCCCGCCCACTCCTACTCTCTCCTCTGCCAGCTTCCAGCTAACTGCAGACAAAGGGCTCACATAGTCCAGGTCGGGGAGGGGGAGGGGTGAAGAGGAGGTTTCTCTACACACACACACACACACACACACACACACACACACACACCGTCCATGGAGCTTGGGGGTGTAAGTGTAGCACAGAAGCTACACTGCAGCCTAGGGACAAAAGGCCCAGCCTTTTTGAGCCAGCCTCACTCTTGTCCCTTTGGCAATGGGACCAAAGCGTTGGTTGTTCCTTCTCACCAACACTAACTGCTCGCTGCCAGGGGCCTGTGAGATGTTCATGGGCTTAGGAGAGTGCTTGAAGCTTGTGGGGAAAATTGGCTTTAAAGCACGGGGAAAAATGCAGAATCCAAATTAATAAATGTTTAATTAAATGTCTGCAAAACAGAACATGATGTCAGCTAGTCATTTGCAATTTTGCTTTTATTTGGTTATATATAATTTACATTTGATGTTTGATGTGGCTATATTTTAATATGCTTAATAAATGTTAAGTCATTGAAGTCTTAAAACTACACTGTCTAGGACATGCAGCCTTATTTCCCTGGCTTCAGTTTCCCTTATGTGCACCACAGTCACCAGAATGAAGATCCCAAAGGCAAGATGGTAGGATACTGGCTGTGTGGGTCTGTGTCCAAGCCCTGCCCTGGACCCTGCTTTGTGGCCTTGGGTAGTTTCAGCTTTCCTGGAACTTTTTTCTTCTTCATTGTAAACATCAAGTGATAAAGAGTTGACAGTAATTTACAAACTGTAGAGGGACGTGGAGAGAAGAGGAGCTCCGGTGGAGGTCTCTGGCTCCTTGTGGCCTCCGAGTGATTGTTCTTGAAACCTTCTCCAGGAATCCCACTGCACTCTAGAACCCTGCTCCATTTGAAAGTTGAAAGAAGCAGGTGTCACCATGGATGGAACTGATGACACCCACATGGGACACCCCACCCCAAGGCCAGGAAACCAGACTTGGTTCTCCTCCAACACAAATCCAGTGCCACTCCCAACCACCTCTCAGGTGGGCACCATCAATTGGTACAAGCACCCATGATCTCCTGTCAGGACAACCACATCAGCCTTCCCTTCTCTGTGGGTCTCCTCCATCCACTTCTGCCCCCTACAGTCCGTTCTCCGAATTGCAGCCAGCGGAGAATTCTTAGGGGCCTACGGATCTGGTCACTCACTTTCTGGAAGCTTTACACAGGCTTCTTATCACACTTGGAACGAAACACAAGCTTCTCCCAACCATCTGGCCTGCTCATTTTCTCACTGTATCTCAAACCACTGTCTGCTTGTTCTCCACACCCCAGCTGCAGCAGAAGTTCCCTGCCAGACTCGCTCTAGACTCAGGACTTCTGCACTTTCTGGGTGCTTCCCCAAAGCCTGCTCTGCCTGGCTCCTCATCAGCTCCCTAACACATTCTTAGAGGAGGCCACCCATCTCACATCGGCACCTCCCACCTCCAAAGTTCATTCTAGTCCATCCCATTCTGCCTTCCTTTTGGTCCTCCAGCCTTCATCTCCCGAGGGCTGGGATTGCAGGTGTGAGACACCACATCCTGTTTATGAAGTGCTGGGATCAATCCCAGGGCTTTGTGGATGCTGTGCATGTGTTCTGCCAGCTGAGG
This sequence comes from Rhynchomys soricoides, assembly GCA_019843965.1. Classification (NCBI taxonomy): domain Eukaryota; kingdom Metazoa; phylum Chordata; class Mammalia; order Rodentia; family Muridae; genus Rhynchomys; species Rhynchomys soricoides. The sequence continues at coordinate 959,388 of JADRCH010000019.1, forward strand.
TCCATCCTCAGCCCCCAAACACTTACTCTCTATTCTGTCACTGGTGCTCCATAAGGCAGGGACCTCGTTTGTAACAGTCACCAGAGTGTCCTCTGCTTTTTCACAGGTAGAAGGCAAGGATAAATGTTGAATGAACTGATAAATGAGTCTTGTGTGTGTCCGCCTCCTGGTCTTAGCAGGTCCTGGGCTTCTCTGTCTCAGTCTGCACAAAACCAGAACACCTCCCAGCCCTCCACTCCTTATTCATTGTTGTTCTTCCTCCAGGAAGTCTTCCCTGGTGCCCCTCTATGATTAGCAGATGTCAGTGGCCTGAAGCCCAGGATGAGCAGGCACTGCAGCCAGTGCCTTTAACCAAAGGTCATTTACAGGGGTATGGAGACATCTACTGGGATTGAATTTCTGGTTCCTAGTCGTCGTCGTCGTCGTCGTCGTCGTCGTCGTCCTCCTCCTCCTCCTCCTCCTCCTCCTCCTCCTCCTCCTCTTCCTCCTCCTCCTCCTCTTCTTCCTCCTCCTCTTCTTCCTCCTCCTCCTCTTCCTCCTCTTCCTCCTCCTCCTCCTTTTCCTCCTCCTCCTCTTCCTCCTCCTCCTCTTTCTCCTCCTCATCTTCCTCCTCCTCCTCCTCCTCCTCCTCCTCCTCCTTCTCCTTCTTCTTTCTGGAGATAAGGTCTTGCTATATAGCTCTGGCTGGCCTGGAATTTGCTAAATAATCCAGGATAGCCATGAATTCATGAGTTTGTTCCTGCCTTATCCTCCCAAGAATTAGGATTGCAGATATGAATCCTATTGTGTCATTTCTGACTTCCTGTCTCTAAACCAACAAAATATTATTGCATTTCTTGTTAAGTGTGTGTGTGTGTGTGTGTGTAGGCATGTGTGTGCCATGTGTGGAGGTGTGTGTGTGTGTGTAGGCATGTGTGTGTCATGTGTGTAGGGGTGTGTGTGTGTGTGTAGGCATGTGTGTGTCATGTGTGGAGGTGTGTGTGTGTAGGCATGTGTGTAGGTGTGTGTGTGTATAGGCATGTGTATGTCATGTGT
>JADRCH010000019.1:960522-1044932 GCA_019843965.1 Rhynchomys soricoides
GTGTGTGTGTGTGTAGGCATGTGTGTGCCATGTGTGGAGGTTGGGGGATATCATGTGGGAATCATCTCTTTCTTTCTCACATGTGAGACCCAGGGATCAAAATCAAGCTGTCTTTGCCTTCTGAGCCATCTTGCCAGCCTCCAGCTCACTGCCTCATGCTAAGAGAAGAAGCATGCTCTAGAAGAGAAAGCTGAGGAACCAATAAGCATAAACAGGTGGTGCTGGGAGCAAAAAAGGTCTGGCCTGAGAAGTGGAGAGGACAATAGTTATTGTTGAAATCCACCTGCTCTGGGTCCATGGCTCCCTCAGGACCCTATGACCTCTGTGAGTGGGCAGCAGGGTCAGTAAGTGGACAGAGTTCACTCTTCTTGTCTATCAGGTCACTCCTGTGACCCAGCCAACTTCCAGAGCCTAAGGGATTTGCTTTAATGGAGAGAAGTAGAGGGTCACAGTTTCAGAGAAACTTCTGAGTTCAGACCCTAGCTTACCCCATCTCTCTCCTGTGAGGTGAAGCTTCTGTCATTGGTTTTAATCTCCATTCAGACAGGCAAATGTGGCCTCAGTTGGTGGTGTCTCCTCTCGAATGTCAGTCATCTCTTTTATCCCTTTACCATGGTCAGTGAATCTGAGGGACCTTTTACCATCCCACGGGTCTATGCTGTACCATCCTGTTCTTCAGTTACTACATTTATCTGAGTCTGACTTGTGCTCTGGGGCCAGCTTGTCTGCCCTGTGGGCCCAAGCTTTTCTTCTTCTTCTTATGGGTCTTGCTGCCTGGGGCTTCCAGTCCTTCACTAACTGGTCCATCTGCTGGCCTGCTGCTCAGCTCGTGGCTCGGCATGACTGCCCGTTTTCCAGCCGTCCTCTCCAGCTTGATTTTCTTCTTCCTGACTCTGGGTTCTTCTGTCTGTCTGTGTCTCTCACATCCTCAGCTTATCCATCTGTCGGTCTCCGAGTTTCCGAGCCTGTGTTCTCTCCCCTCCCCACTCCCCCTCAGGGCTCTGGGCCAAAACCACAACAGCTTCCAGAGGCTCCCCCGCTCCACTTGCTCCATCCAGGAAGCAGCCTACAAGCCTGCTAAGACCCCTGTCTCCAAGATGGGCTCTGTACTGTGAAACCCTCAGGCTGAGGGTGGGGCTGGGGAGGCCGTAGGCCTCCTACCCTCCAAGTCCTTCACCTCTTTGTAGGATGACAGGGGACAGTGTGCAGGGCTTACTGATAATGATGTCAACTCACATTAAGCACCAATTTTCCTGCACAACTGGGAAACCAGAAAGTGGTAAGGTGGTACCAACTAGACGAGTAAGCAAGGCATCTTGAAGGAGTTGTCTGCTCAGAGGCTTCGTCAGGAAGGAAACCTGGTACTTTCTAGCTAGGCACAATCATGCTTGCTCAGAAGCCTGTTCACAGGAAGCTGAAGCAGGAGGACTGCTGGTCTGAGGCCAGCCGAGGTTATATAGAGTGAGACCCTATCTCAAACTTCAAAACAAGTAAGCTGAGTCAGAAGGATTCCTGTGAATCCAACACCAGCCTGTGCTACATAATAACTTCCAAGTCAGTCTGTGCTACATAGTGAGACTCTTGTTTCAAAACAAAACAAAAAGTCAGAATTGCTGACTAAAGGAGGTTGGTAGTTTCTGGCAAAGTTGACTTTCCCACTGAAGATGCTCCTAAGAACAGAGGGCCAGAGAAGATCTGGCTAGGTGAGCTCAATGGGCAGTTTCTTTTCTGCGGGGGTGGGGGGGCAGCGGAAAGTGTTTCCATCCACAGCAGAAAATAACTGCCATTCATCCAATATATTCTGTTTTGTACCTTGCTAAAATCTTTACTGCAGCCATGCGACGTCTGTGAATAGGAGCCCATCTTCTGATGGAGAAACTGAATATCATCAGGAAAGGTTCGTTTGATGTGTGTGTGTGAGTGTGTGTGTGTACGTTTTCAGAATTGAGCCCAGGGCCCTGTACATGCTAAGCATGTGCTCTGTCATTGAACTATCTTCTTAGTTCTTCTTGACATTTATTTTCTAAACACTTATGAGTACTTACTATGTGCCAAGAACTATGGTAGACACAGGGGTGGGTAAGAGAGATCCAACGCATTTGTTGTAACTATTTTTAATAATGAAGGCCTGGGCACTGATTAAATCATTGTGTAAATGGGAGAAAAACATGTTCCATAGGCTCCAGTATGATCTTGTGCTACAGCATAGAGAATATCAGTGGGAGTGGAGAAGGTTCTACAGCCAGGAAAGATTCTCTGGAAGTTAGCTTGCTGAGCGTCTGAAGCAGGTACAGGAGCTAAGCAGGTGGAAAGGGGAGGAGGGGAGATTTTGGTAGAGGAAACAGCTTGAACAAAGGTCTTTATCTCATGATCCAGGAAGGTTTTCAAGAGGGCAGCAGTTTTAGAGGTAACAGTGGAGAACTCACTACATGGAGACAAGAGTGGGGGGTAGGTCAGTTGCCAGGCCCAACTCCAACATCTGGAAAGCAATAGAGCTTTCAGGACACAGAGATGTCCCTGATTTCACCAGAGAGTGGATCAAGCTGAGCAGAGGAACCTAGACCCCACCTGTGGGTTTTGCCTGATAGCCCAGGAAGAATGGCTTCAACATCCCCATCTCCCTTGGTTTATGCCTCAATTCTGAGCACTCCTGCAAGGATGCGAAAATAGGCCCTTCCTGGGGTTGGCAGCCAAAAGAATCCTAAATGTCAGTAAAGAATGTGATTTTACACGTTTGGCTCCCATTTCATGTGGTGCTGGGAGCCAGGCTGTCTCCCTTCTCCTTCACAGCCCCTGAAGAGTCACAGCCCCTCTTCTTTGCTGGTACCAGGCCAAACACTTCGGGCCACTGATTTCCAGCCTTAGCTACAAACCTGTGACTTTCTCCCATCCCACCTTCTCCCACCAGCTCCCAGGCAGCGTCCATATTCTTGCTCAGTAGAAAACCAGAAAGCTGCTCTGGAGCAACACATCTGGGACCAGGCCTCTCACATCCCTCCTTTCTCTGGGCCTCAACTTTGCCAGCTATGTTATGGGTTGGTGATGTGCAAGAGAGACTAAAGCTCAGAGGCCTGTGCTCTGCTGGTTCTGAAGGTCCTTTGTTTACTTTCCCCCCAAACCCTATGTCCCATCCTGTCCCCTACCCCTGGGTGGAGCTAGGATGTCAAGAGACAGTGGGGAGTGGCCTTGATTCCAATCTCCTGGTGACATTTGAAGGGATCTGGAAACTAATGCAGACAGAAAGAATCACATCTGGCTGTTTGTGGTCTCACAGAAATTCCAAAAGTAGATTTGGAGTTTCTAATGCCAGCTCTGTGAGAACTGAGCTGATTTATTTGCGGGCAGGGAGCTCTGGGGAGCTCTGGAAGCATACCCTATCTAAAGAGCCAGCCCTTCATCAGCCTTAACCACCCACCCTGGGAGAAGATTCAGGTCAGCGACAGGACCTTCATTTTGTTTTCCCTTCTAGCTTTTTCTAGCCAGCCAGAAATCAGGATACTAATGCAAAAGGGAAAGTCCCAAGTTGGACCTCCCTTTGGTTCCCAGCACCTATAAGGTGGCTTACAGCCATCTGTAACCAGTTCCAGGGGATCTGATGCTCTCTTCTGACCTCTACAGGCACCAGGCACACACATGGTGCATAAACATACATGCATACAAAACACTCCTATATGCTGGGGAAAAAAAATAGCCAGGCTTTGTACAACACACCTGCAAGCCCAGTGATGATAGCAAACTGGGAATCTAAGACAGGCTGGTCCCTGGAAGTTCACTGGCTAGCTAATCTAGTTTTCTTGGTAAAGTTCCAAGCCAATGAGAGACTCCTGTCTCAAACAAGAGGTGGGAGACACCTGAGAAATGACCCTGGAGAGTGTCCTCTGACCCATATACACATGCACACACATACACATACACACCTGCACATGGTACACACATATACCTAAAAGCAAAAGACACTCATACACATAAAAATAAGTTTAAAGAAGTTAAATTCACTTAAAAACACTTTCATCCATCCCTCTGCTCCCATTCCACGGGCTCAATGGCTGTTGGTGGCTGAGGGCTGCCACATTAGACAGGGCAGACCCAGAACACTGCTAAGCCCACAGAGTCATCAGACAGCACTGAACTCCAGGATTGCCAGGAATCAATGGCATTAATGATACACTGTGAAGTTCACCAGCCTAGTCGCTCTGCTCCTGTGTATATTTGGAATTTAACATGCTGAAAACTAAAATGTTGCCTTAAAAAATAGGCAACCCCAGGGATGTAGCTCAGGGGGAGAGCACTTGCCTGGCCTGTGTGAGGCACTGGATTTGATCCCAGCACCACAAAAAACAGGTGAGCCAAAATTAAAAATCAAATATATAAAACGAGAGCAATAGAAAGCAAGTGAGATGAAATTATGGGGAACAAACACATCCCAGGCTGGGTCTCCCCCAAATGTCACCGCCTACAGAGAGACGATCCAGCATCATGGAACTCGTTATTACAAGACCCCAAGTCAGGGCTGCAAATTTAAACCATAAGGGTGTTATAGTCATCTCGTGTGTCCTTTAAAATGAAGCAAAAGAAAGTCCCTACTTACAGCATCTCTAGTCACCTCCTCTACACCCTCTGCTGTTGGGCGGTTGTGTCCTTGTGAGAGCTGTGAGGTCTTCTAGCTTTTATGCAAAAGACCCCATCCCCCTTTAACTTCAGATCCTCAGTGTGCACACAACATTGGAACCACAGAACAAGGATCTTCTTTGGTGGGGCTCAGTAGGTGAGGGTCACTGAGAATTATGACCCCCGGGCCTTCTTTCCATCCCCCTTTCCTTAAGCAATAGGATGGATTAGCCCATAAGGGTAGCCACACTCAATTGCTTTCTAAGGATGTACTCTGTGCCTAGGATCACACAGCTCCAAGGTGATGAGATCCTGACCTGCCCAGGATCCAGAGTACTCTGCTCCTCTGTTTTCTTTCCCAAACTCTGGGAAAACCCAAGCCAAAACCCTCAAGTCCTCATCAAAACTTTACAGACAGAGGAAAAGACTCACCCAGGACTCTGTTCTCAAAGGTTCTATTCAGTTCATATCAACATTATTAAGCACCCACTTTATACAAGGAATTTCATTTCTTCTATGGCCTAAATCAGCTATGCCTTTTTCTTCTGAGGAACTGGACTCAGGTTTTCATGTTGACTCTTACCCTCAGCCCACTGGCAACTGGAAGCTGAAGCTGGAGTCTTAGCAAACCTCACTGTTGTACCCAAGATGCCACAGCCATGAAGCCCAAACCAGTGCCAGCAGGCTCCCCATCCAAGAGCTGGCTGGGTGCAAGACCACCAAAGGTAACAAGGACATAGCCAGGCCTCCCCAGGTTTGTGATCTGTGGGGAAACCAGCCAAATGGGCTGACAGGAATGAGTGATGAGCCCAGGGCACAGCTTAGGAAGAGCCTGGAATGTTAGCAGCAGGAACTTTATTTTACATTAAAATAAAACATTTCAGATGCTTTTCTGTTTTTTTTTTTCCCCTTCTTGTTCTCAAAATAATACCTGATTGATCAGTCTATAAGAAAACACTTAACTGGGCTAGGGTGATGGGTCAATGCATAACGCACTTGTTGTGTAAGTGTGGAGACAAGCATTTGAATCTCCTGAACTCATGTAGAGTGTGTGTGTGTGTGTGTGTGTGTGTGTGTGTGTGTGTGTGTAGTGCAGTGGTATGTGTACCTGTAATCCCATCACTCCTTTGGTGAGATGGGAAGTAGAAACAGGAGAATCCCCAGAAAGCAGTGGGCCAGCTAGCTTGGTGTATACAAATGTAAAGCAGCAAGAAACCCTGTCTCAAGGTGGAAGGCTAGGAATGACTACCCAAGGTTGTCCTTTGACCTCTATACATGCCCATAGCATGTACTCTCTTGCATTCAAAGGCACAAACACACTCACACAAAAAATTGTGTGTGTGTGTGTGTGTATTCAAAGCTGGAAAGATGGCTCAGCAGTTAAAAGCACTTGCTGCTCTTACAGAGGATCTGAGTCTAGTTCCCAGCACCCGTATCACACAGCTCTCAAAGGCCTGTAACGTAAGCCAGGATCAAGTGACCTCTATACTAGCTTCTGAGGGCAACTGCACTCACATGCACACCTCCCCTCACATGTATACATGTAATTTTTAAAATTTTACAAAAGCATACACTTAGCTAGCAGAAGGCAAAATGGTTTCGAACTCACACAGGTGGGCTCCAGAGGCTTGACCACGTGATTTTCAGCCCTGGCTTTGCTATCAACTGGGAGCCTAGTCTTTCCTGTAACTCAGCTTCACATCTGTAAAATGAGTCAATAATGCTAGCTAACATGGAGCACTGCTATATGCTAAGTAATGCTTAATAATACATAAAACATGTTCTATGTATTCATTCAGTGTGTCTGTACATATGGCCAATGTACCTACACACAGGGACTGTTACCCTTCCTCAAAGATGAGAAGAAACCAAGGTTTAGAGAGGTCAAGCGGCTCATTGAAAACCACGTACATGGTGGGATAGGGTTTTGGTTCTGCAGATCCTTGTTCTTCATCCTGTCTGTCTCAGAAGCAATGATGTAATCTAAGTTTTAATAAACAATAACCCTAATTTTTAGTAATATTCAATTTTTAAGACAGGGTCTCACTATGTAGCTTTCCTTAGCTGACTCTCTATGTAAACCAGGTTGGCTTTGAACCTGTCTCCCAAGTGTTGGAATTACAGAGGCAGGTGCCACAGCACCCACCAAAATAGCTGAGTTTTACAACACACATGAATGTAATCAATTATGTCCTAATGAACTAAAAATCAGAAGTAAAATCTTCAGACAGTGCAAGAAATACCTAATTGTGGGCTGGAGATATAGCTCAGGTCATGGAGTGCTTGCCTCCTTGGCCTAAGCCCTAGACTCCATCTGTACCCAGCACCACATAAATCAGGGTGCTGTGGTGCATGCCCTGCAATCCTAGCTCTGAGGGAATCAGAAGTTCAAGGTCACCCGAGGCAACTTAGTGGCCATCAGTAAAACCCTGTCTCAAAACATAAACAAAACCAAAATCTAATTAGCAAGTGGAAATCTCCCTTGATGGTACCCCTTCTCAATGGGACGCCTTTGGGTGGTTGGAATGCATAACTCTTCCATAAACAAATCTGCCAAGAAAATTTCACTTAGGAAATTATGAAGATGACTTTTGCCCAGTTGAATAAGCAGAAGATGGTGTGAGGTGCTGGGTTTCAGGGAAAGCTTTCAGAAAGAGGCAACATGGAAGTGTGGCCTTCAAAGGTGACTTAGTTAGGGTTTCTATTGCTGCAACAAAACACCATGACCAAAAGGCTGGGTAGGAAAGGGTTTATTCGGCTTACACTTCTATATCAATGTTCCACATCACCAAAGGAAGAGGACAGGAACTCAAACAGGGCAGGGACTGAGGTCATGGGAGGATGCTGCTCACTGGCTTGTTCCTCATGACTTGCTCAGCCTGCTTTCTTATAGAACCCAGGACCACCCAGGGATGGCCCCGCCCACAATGGGCTGGGCCTTCCTTCATTGATCATTGTTAAGAAAATGCCTTACAGCAGGATCTTAAGGAGGCATTTTCTCAGTTGAGGTTGCTTCCCCTCTGATGACTCTAGCTTGTGTTAAATTGACACACATCCAGCCAGCACAAAGGGTGTGTGTAGGTTCCCCCGTGGGGAGTGAGAGAGGGTGCAGATGGAAGAGGCAGGCCCTGGGCATCAGTGGAGCCAAGTGCTCTGATGCAGGGTGGGGGAGGGAGGAGCCAGGGGCGCCCTGGGGCTCCTGAGTATCAGATCTGGGATTCCCAGTTGCCTCTGGTTGTGGGCAGGGTGGGGTGGAGTAGGAGGGACATGCCGGAGGAGGCCCATAGCATTTCCAGGTGCAAGAATTTGATCACCTTTACAAAGGCAGGATGGTGAATGGAAAGACCAGAGTGGGTCTCAAACTGCCTCCTCTCCACAGGGACCTTTGCTCAGCTGCTAGGGTTCAAAGCCATTTCCTTGCAGCCTTCCCTCCCCCTGGCTCCCCAGGGTTTCTCGCCTGTGTGGTCTTTATAGATCAGAGGACAGGGTCTAAGTGCCGCCTCTAAGTCTGTTAGGAGTGGCTCTGGTGGACTGTGGCTGCCCCGACAGCAGGGGAAGGAAGGGCGGAGTGCAGAACGAACCAGGGAGGGTCTCCCCAGAGAAGGATGAGGAGGCCACACTGGACCAACCCTGCCAAGTCAGCACAGGGAGGAACATTTGTGAAGGGGCTGTAGCCAAGTCCAAGCGGCTGTAAACATGTTTCAGATGTGGGTGTAATGATTCAAAATCCTAGACTCATAACCAACATAAGAAAAATGGTTACCCAGATTGAAATGTTGGAGAGAGGATCTAGACACCATTTGGAAAGACTGTGACTTGGGGCTGATATTACATATACATATAAAAACCGCAAGGGCTAATTACAATCAGGTGCTTCTGTGTTCCAGGCAAGGTGCTGAACATGATACTACACATACTGTTTAGCTCAGGACACCCCAAGCCACACGATGCTGTTATTGTGACCAAGACACAGGTTAAATTATGACCTTTGCCCAAAGTCACAGAAGGTGAAAGATGCAAGGGTATTGCTGATTCTAGAGAGAGGGTTGTGGACATTACCCACATGAATGAGGAAACCAAGGCAGGGCCAGTGAAAGACAGAGATCCTGTTGGCCCAGGTCTGTTTCCCTTTGCCTGCAATTCCCTTCCTAAGACCAACCCCATGCCCCTCACTTATAAGCCCAGCCATCACCCACGTGCTGCCTCTGTAGTGAGGCTACCCTCCTCAGGTCATCTACTCTGCCACTCGATAGCTCCTTGTTCTGTTTCAGCCTTGTTTGTGTGGTGTATGTACCTGTGCGCATGTGCAGGTGTGCACACGGAGGCCACCGAAAGGTACTGGGTATCCTGTTGTTTCACTCTCTGCCTTATTTCCTTGAGACGTGTGGTCTTTTACTGAATGTGGGGTGAAACTATTACCAGAAAGTCCCAGCCACCCTCCTGTCTCCATTCCTCCACCAGCACTTGGGTTACAGGCACATGCAGCTTTTTCTGTGGGTACCAGGTATCAGAGCTCAGCTCCTCATGCCTGTATAACTCAGGCTTTTCCTCACTGAACCAATTACCTGGCCCCTACTTCATCCTCTCACATAGCATCGCTACCGTGTGACCCACTGTCATCCAAGCTGCCATCTTAATCACTTCTTTGTCTTTTGCACTTAGAACAGTTCCAGGTATACAGTAGGTGCTCCATAAATATCTGCAGAACAAGTAACTGCAGATTAAATCCATGAGTGCCATGTCACTGTGGCTCACAGTCCCCACTCTCATCATTGGCTACTATTCACAGGTTTTTAAAACTACATTTAAATTAATTTATTTTGTGTGCCCCTGGGTAGGGGTAGCATATGTGTGCCACGGCTCACATGTGAAACTCACGGGTTTTCTCCTTCCACCATGTGAGTCCCTTGGATTGATCTCAGGTTATCAGGCTCTGTGGCATGCTCCTTTACCTGCCAAGACATCCCACTTGCCCCCGCCACCAGGTTTTGAATACTTAAATGATGGGAGCAGCCCTTACTAAGTCCTTGGCATGTATTACCCTTAAACCAGGAAGCAGATAGGTGCACTTACGTTCTCTCCTTTGGGAGGCATGGGGATTAGGTGGCTTGATAGAGTGAGTAGTGGGTGCAGGATTTGAATAGAGACCCTGAATGAAGAGTTCACACTCTTCACATTAGGCCAAAGATCCAGCTCTCCAGAAGGGACCAAGAGCTTGATTTCTCAGCTGCATTGGCTCACTGCAGAAGTTCTCTGGAGTGTAGGACTCACTGGCATACACAGGCAGCAACAGTACAGCTGGACTTAGTGAGCTGTAAGAGGGAGACCCCAGAAGCTCACTGCTACCTCCTTCTCCCCACCTCAGGGTGCCCAGACTCTGACAGCCAGGGAGGAATCCCATGCCAGGTCTCCTCACACTAATTGGCTTAGGAAGCCATGCTTATCTGGGCAAAGCTGGGGCCCGTGAGTTCAAGATTAGGGAGAGCAGGATTCATGGCTTACTGCTTTGCTGCCCACAGGGTCAGAGGAGGCAGAGTTGGGACTTTAATTGGCTTAACAGTGCTCAGTGGCTTAACAGCTCAGAGGGCTGGGGGTGGGAGGTAGAGAAAGACAGGCTGGTGTCCAGCCCACAGCCAGATTCATGCCCCACCACAGGATCTGGATGCTGCTCTCCCAAGGACTCAGTCTGTTACTGCTTCAGGGCATTTTCTTAGGATTCCAATACACCAAATATGCCATGTCAGGATGGGGCTGGGTTTGAAGATTAGACAAAGCTGGGGAGGAGCCTCCCCTCCCCCAGCCTACTCCTCAATCAAGTTCCTTGACCGCTCTGAGTTTTGCTTCCTTGTCTGATGAATGAATGTATCACTAACCACCGAGGGAAGGTTTTAATACAAGATGCCTGGGATCTCTCACACAGCCCTTGCCACAACATGGCAGGTGTGTGGTGTCTATGAGCTCCTTCCTTTTATTTTATGTTTTGACTAAAGGATCTTCTATCTCTTGTGAAGTGTTTGCCCAAGGTTATATAAAGAGCACCCCACTCCAATCTTTCCTTTGGTTGATGCTATTTTTAAAGTTGTGTGTGTGTGTGTGTGTGTGTGTGTGTGTGTGTGCCACTGCACAGGTGTGTAAAGGTCAGAGAACAATTTGTTGGGGTCAGTCTCTCCTACTACGTGGGTCCGGGAGAGTGAACTCAGGTTGTCAGGCAGGCTTGGTGGCAGGCACCTTTACTCACAGAGCCATTTCATTGGCCCTCACTGATACTGTTTTTTAAAAAAAATCTTAGTAGTTGATTTTCCAGTTTCCCATTGCCCTTGAAAAATCAAGTCTTGGCAATGTTGGACCCGTGATTTCTCATGGCATCATTAGAGAGTGACCAGGTGGTATCTTTATCTTGTCTAGGACACTTGTATCCCATAACACACTCTCTTGTCTGACACCCCATGCACCCTTGTCTATGTGACCCCTCCTGACTTTTGAAGGCACTATACAGGCCTGAGAAATTGAAATTATCTTTATGATTGAAATTCAGAATTAAGGTGTGGGATCAGGAAAAGAATAATCAGCATTCTCTCAGGTGTCATCCTAGAGGGTCCAGTTTTCTCTGGTTGCCCCAGCCTCACTGCTCAGAACATCTTCTGGAACACCTCATGTGGTAAGCCAACATGTTTCACCAACACCACTTAATTTCTAGGCATGCCAGACTGCATGGCTTCTCTGAACTTCCTCTGGATGTTCCTATTTATCCAGACCCTGGCAGTTTAAGAATCCAAAGCTTGTGGGACAAGGGTTCACAGTATTCAGTGATAGCAGACCCAGAGTCAGAACTGTAGCCTGGTTAATGTGGTCTGGTAGGCACATCTCATTCCCCATAGCCATTTCTGAGATCTCTCCTAATTGACTGCAGAGTCTGAATTTACTGAACAGTCAAGCTGGCAGTAATTGCTTTCTAGCTCTCTGTAGACCCCAGCCTCGTGCATGGAACTAAGTACCCCACAGGTAACCAGCTCATTTCAGAACCTGTCCAAAGGGCAGGCGTATTAGGAGGCAGAGGATGCAGTACTGACAACCTAGACATAGAATTGGTGTTGGGAAAGGACGCCAAATTGACCTTGATGACCTTAAGCTGTTCTGGGCAGCAGGTGGTCACGTGGAACTGTACCACATCATTATGGATCAAGAGAACAATGTCACATTTTAGGATCACCTCATCTAATTATGGCATTCACATATGGGGAAATTGAGACTCAGAAACGGAAAGAGCCAGGCCCAAGGTCACTCTCAAACCAAGATGAAAATGTAAGTCCTCTGAAAGTACGCCCTCCCCAAATCCAGCGTTTCCCCACAGTACACAGTTTCCTCATCATCACCCACAAGGCTTGACTGCCTCCTCCCTCTTCACATTCTTATCTCCACGAAACAGAAGCCAGACTTTCTATCACCTGCAATCTCACAATCTCAGACTCATAATTCTTCAAGCTTTGGGGAACACTTTGGTTGCAGAATTGCAAGGTGGATAAATTGAATTTGAGTTTTGAAGATGCAGAATCTTGAGTTCCAAAGCTCCCAGTTGATCACTATGTGACCTTGGGCAAGGGTGCCCCTCTCTCAGCCTCATATGCCAAGTGAAAATTATAATACTAACCACAGGATAGAATTATTAAAGACACAGGAGAGAAGGAAGGTTAAAAAAAAAAAAAGGCAACCAATAGGCTTGGCAGAAACTGAGCACGTAATAAATTAATTACAATAGCCTTGTAAATTAGGGTTCCAGTGCCTAAGTAAATGTTTAAAAGAGATGTGATCCAGAGGAAGAATTCAAAAACTAGAACCATGCAGACCCTAAAATCTAAGATTTTTACAGGCCTGATAGTATCACAGTCAATTTCTTTCTTTTTTTCTCCAGAGAGATTCTGAGTTTTTAAAATGCTATGCAGTGGACACAGACGGCTTCCCCAGGTGAGGCTCCCCAGGTATGGCTCCCTTCCAAGTCATCCCATCCCCACTCCCACTTCCCAGTGTAGAACAGTGGAAATATCAAAGAGAGCTCTTTTACATTCAGAACCATGGGGTTCAGTAGACCCCTAGCCATTCCCAGCCACCACCACCCCTGCCCACTATGGTCAGTTCTTTTCCCTATTGGAGGGAAACTTGGTTTTTCTGTTCAAGAGAGAAGATTACTATTATCTTCGTGTATGTGGCTTCTGAATGGGGAGGAGGGTAGCCTGTGAGTTGTGGGGCAGCTGGCCCACTTTAGGCTAAAGGGAAAGGGGGATGAAGCCTTGGCTACCCAGAATAGGAAGTTACCATTTCAGAATCTAAAAATAACTCACCATCTGTCCACTTGGGCACAGAATGATAAATGCAGATTAGTTCCTGGATGTAGACATGAATATTTTTGTGTGTCAAGCTAATAATATGACCACAAATAGTGTTTTCCCCTTCCCCCTACTCCAGGGCAAGAGAAGTAGAATATACGCATCATTGTGGCTGGTGAAGATGGGGAAACTAAGGCAGAGAGAGAGCCAACAGAATAACAAGGGTGACACACAGCAAGTGAGCAGCTGGGGCGAACACCAGGGGTCCAGTTTCCAATGCTCAGCTCAGAACAACGTCTTCTGAGTTAGGCAGAGTACATTCAAATGCAACAGAGTAAATAACCATCTTCTGTATCTGAAAAGTGGCTTTCCCCTTGCTTTCCACACCCCAGTTATAATCATGGCAATCCCTGACATCCCCAAAATATGTCCCAGTCTCCAGAGTCCCCAAACAGACCTCCTCTTGACTGCTCATCCCAACAGGTTAAAAAAAAGTAAGTAATCGAGATGAGAAGAGTAGATTTCCCTCGTTTCACAGATGAGGAAACAGACTGGGGGGAGGAGGGGAAAGAGGAGGTGTGGCTAAGATCACACAGTAAGCAAACCCATTTTGTCATTGCAGAGTACAGCCCAAGGAACTAGAGTAATTCTGATTTGAGAGGAGCTGTGGTTTAGAATTCCCCCTCTCTCCAATTAACTCAGCCCAGCAGGCACCCTACTTGCTGGCAAAGGATGAAGCCTGGAAGTGAACAGTTTGAATGAAGCCCGAGCGTTGTTTTCCGGTCTAAGGACTAAAGGGCAGCCAGTAGCCATCTAGTGTCAGAGTCAAGACTCCAAATCTCCTTGGTCCCTTTGGGGGGATGGGAGGGCAGTGTGGAGCTCCTTAGGAAGTAGGAGTGCTGAACTGGGTTCACCTCAGGCCCTTTCTCTACAAAACCGAGAAGTTTGGGCGGGATAGTCATTTAGCTGCCTTTCCCAGGATGTTGGGTGGGCTGCAATTCTAAGCTGAGTGCCTGTAAGAGGTAGGGAAGATTTCTGAGTGCTTTGGACATGGAGGAAGGGTCAGGACTGGAAGGATCCCTGTGGTCCTGTTTCAAGTAACACTTGTCCCTACGCTCCCTGACTACTCCTTGCTCACACATCACTAACGATCTCTGACCCCATCTTGCCCCATTAGCCAGATCAAAGCTATAGATCTGGGGTCCAACAGAGTTTGGCAGAGGTGAGGAGCTGACTGAGAAGAAATTAGAGCTGCAATGGAGTGGGTTGGGGTGAGGGTCAGGACAGGAGCAGGGCGGGCTAGAAAGGCCAGAGCAGATCTGGGGCGGCATCCCACTCACTCCCAGGACTCAAGCTTCTTCACCCGCTCTTTTCCTACCTCCAGACCTGGCCGAGTTGCAGGAGGTGAACGAGGGTCTGCAGTAGCCAGACGCAGAGGCGGCAGCAGCGGCGGCGGTAGGCGCCGGCCGAGGATGGTGAGGGCCGGGGGACCAGCTCCGGGCTCCCTTCTTTGGTCCGGAAGGCGACAGCACTGTCCTTGGTGCTGATGGCGGCTCCGACTATATCGCTGTCCTTGGTGCTGACGGCAGGTCCTGGGGTCCCCGCGGGCTCCGAGTAGTCGTACACGAACCAGCGGAAGCTGAGCAGCTGCACGACCAGCGAGGGCAGCAGCACGAAGAGCAAGGTGAGGCCGAAGTAGGTGCTCTGACCCTGCAGGTAGTAGGAGGCCGCCAGCCACAGGTCGGTGGCGCCGTCGGAGAAGAACACGAGCAGCGCGCACAGCACCCAGCAGCAGTCCCGCAGCTCGTAGCGTGGCCCCGGGCACCCAGCCTCCACCGGTCCCGGTCCCGCGAACCCCGCTGCAGCCTCCCCGCGTCCTCCCGCCCCGCCCCGATCTGCTCCCGCCGGCCCCTCGGGCCCCGGGCCGGCCACGGCCGCCGCTCCATCCGACTTCGCGGCCATGTTGGCGGAGCAGGAGGCGGGGAGCGACTTCCGGGCGGCGGAGCGGGTGGGGTGCGGAGTGGGGAGGACCCTGCGCGGGCGGCTCCCGCCTCCCGCTCTTCCTCCGCCGCTCCTCTTCCTCCTCCCCTCTACCTCAATTATTCAGCTTTGCCGGCGCTGCCCCGCCCGAGCTCCGGCCTGGATGTGGGCCGCCCCCTGGGAAGGGAGGGGTTCGGGGAGGGAAGAGCATCCCAGGTCACCCTCGCATGGCTTCCTCGGAGGCGTGGGGCCCAACCACATGCTTTCTGCCTCTGGCCTCCCCCTTTGATTGCCCCCGCCCTATCCTCTCCTTTTCCATTGATCTCCTGCGGTACCTCCGGTGGTTTGAGTCTTGCAATGTCCCAGGAGGGTGGGAGGCCGGGGTCTGAGAATAAAAAGACAGGGGTGGGGGCAGCTGCTTGGGCACCTGCCATAACCCGTTAGCAGTCACTCCTTCCAACGCCACTTCCTAGTTCCCCCGTGTTCACTTATTGTTTCATCCCCTCCTTTGATCTTGAGAGATCTCTTTTCTCATTGTCTTTTTCAAGATGAGAAACTGCAGTTCTGAGTTGCTGTCTCTCGCTCACCAGTCTTTCAGGAACCGCGTTCATCTGGCCACTAGCCGGATTAGGGAAGGCAGAGGGAAGGGATGGGAGGGAACCCCTTGGGGAGGAAAGAGCAAGTGCAAACAGCTACTCCCACCACCATTGGAGGCCACATTTTCTAGGATGTCCGGATGGGGTTGAGGGTGCAGAAGGATATAGAACTGGCGATTTCTGATGGATAAGACCTTGAAGGGCCAGAAGGTGGCAACGGGGGCACCTGCTGCAGAATGTCAGCTGAAGAGTTATGTGGCTGGGTCAAGATTTAGCAAGAAGACTTGGCAGCCAAAGTGGAGCAGGGATCACAAAGCAGCAGCCTGGAACTGGAGAGACCAGAGGGACGTTATAAACACAGTCCATGAGAGTAGGTAGGGGTCTCTCATGTGCCTGAGTACTCCCACCCACCACCCACCTTGGCTTGGATGGAATATCCTAGGACACCCAACCTTTTTTTTTTTTTTTGTCATTATTCTAAACAATGAGGAATCACTAATCATTTTAGTCTCACAATTTATATGGTCTATATTGTTCTACCCATTTTATAGATGAGGAAACAGAGTCAAAGAAATACATTTAGTGGCTTGAAATCACATAGTGTTAGAAATGAATTCAAATGTGGCTCTTGAATAGGCTTTGAAAACTCAAGGGAATGAGGAAGAGGGAGGAGGGGAGGAAGTGAGGTGGAAGGACCACCCTGCCTCAGAGTGACAGGGAAGATAGAGGAGACAGCTGCCCTGGGCTGGGTGGAGCAGCCATCTGCTGTCCTGCAGCCTGGCTTCCCTTTCGTGTGTCCAGGGACCATTTTGGTCTCAGTGATGCTTGGGAGGTTGGGGTACCAGCTGTTGCCTAAAGCTAAAAGCAGAGGGGAGGTGTTAAGGGCTAAGGGAGTTTTCCAAGCTGGATTCGAGGCCAGCAGACCATGTTTAGACTGACAGGAGGCTAGAGGTCTGAGTCAGGAAAGACTCATCACTAGTTTTTTTGTCTCCTACATAGAAGCCAGTCTAATATACAGAACCTTTAATGATCTGTATCACTGCCTTCACAGGTGTTTGCTGGGATGGGACTGGCAAAGATAGGATCCCACTTTTGGGTCCTACCTAAATGGAAGTCTCCATATATCCCATAAACTGTTTAATCAATCCAAGAGCCGAAATCAGGTTGTATAGTCTGATACTCCGATGCCAGAAAATCTGTGCTGAAAACCCATAGTCCTTGCATGATTCCACGGCTTTGGGTAAAGCACTCAGCTTTTCTTGGCTTCATAGAAAAACAAAATAGAGGACACTACGCGTCTTCCTGCTAGCATGACAGTGAGGACAATTATTGACAGGACGTTTTAATAAGGACTTCCCACAGAAGCCCTGCTCTCTGAACCCCGGGAATGTCCCCTCAATGCTCTGGCTATGACTGCCGCAGCACCTGGCCTTTCCCTTCTTCATGTTGACACACCATCAAGCAGTTTACGTTTTCATGTGTGTCTGTTTAGAGATGTCTGGGATCTTCCTGAGGGAAATTCACCTACTTTCTTCACTCTGAGACTTTCTAGTACTCAATGCTAAGTTTGGTACTCGGTTGGTAGCCTATGGAAGTATGAAGATAGCCTTATATAACTCTAGATAATAAAATTTTAAAATAAAGGAAATAAAAGCCAGGCAGTGGTGGCGCACGCCTTTAATCCCAGCACTCGGGAGGCAGAGGCAGGCGGATCTCTGAGTTTGAGGCTCAGCCTGGTCTACAGAGCAAATTCCAGGACAACTGAAGCTACAGGAGAAATCCTGTCTCAAAAAAGCAAACAAAAAGATAAAAAAAAATAAGAAAACAAACAAACACCATCCAATGAGACCCAGGCATTGTGCCAAGTGCCTGTGATCACAGCACTTAGGGTGAGGAGTAGGGGCAAAGGCAAGAGAATCGTTGTGAATCCAAGGCTATCCTGGGGTTCATAGTGAGCAGCAGACTAGTTTGAGCTACATAGCAGGACCTTGTATCAAAAACAAACAAATGAACAATGTTAAACCCCCTCCAGAACGTTGGACAAGTTAATGAACAAGTGAGCGATGAACTCAGAGACACAGTGACCCTTTTCTCCTCAGCAGAGGCAATGACTTGTGAAGCAATGGCTTGTGAGCCGCAGTGTTGGTGGTTCTAAGATGTTTACATTGCTACTCTTTGTTATTTACAAGCTGGCTAAAAACTGTTATTTAGAAACTGAGCCTCCAGGAAATGGTGTCTCAAGACCATTTTTTAGGAAGTAGCAACATTGGCATTCAAGAGCCCTGTACAATTTGAGCTACTAGACAAGATGAAATGACTCAGAGAAAGGACTTTATAAGAGATCTGAAGCATGGGTCTGGTGTGGGGTTAACCTACCTATCATGCTGTAGAGGGGATTCTGTCCGACCGGGAGGTTTATACTGCTGTGTTCAGATGGCAGCATATTGAGTTTCAGATATTGTGAATGGAGCCCAGAGACAAGATACTATGTTTCAGAGGCAGCTGGATGGGGCTGGGAAAGCTTGGGCAAAGACTGTACAGTGGGGCTTATCTAGGTACAATTAACTGGGCTGAGTCTGGCTGGTGTGGAGGGAGGTGGATCACAGCTGGTCAGAGCTGGACAGGCCCTTTGAGAGCTCACCTACTTCCCTATCTGTCTCACTTCACAAATGAAAACTCTGAGACCCAGAGAGATAACCTAAGTTAGCCAGTAGCAAAAGTAAATCTGGAGTCTTTCCCTAGCCGCCAAAGACAAGATGGTCTCTAAGCTCTGTGGGGAATTGCTCTTAGGAATCATCCTTGCCACCTTTCCTTACTTGGCCTTGGATGCTACTCACTGAGGGCTCCACCCCACATACTGCACCCTCTGCTTAGGCAATTCCTGATGGTTTCCCTTTAGCTCCCAATTGCAAACTATGCACCGGATAATTGATGCTACATTGTTTATAAATGCAAGTATTGGGCAAGACCCAAACACCAATCATAAGTCTGGCCAAATAAGCCACAGGGCTCATAACAATGGAGTGGCCTGAAACAGTGAGTGCTCTGTCCTAACATGGAGAAACCCTTACAGAGGAAAAACAAAGGCAGAAGAGGA
Source organism: Rhynchomys soricoides (assembly GCA_019843965.1). Taxonomy (NCBI): domain Eukaryota; kingdom Metazoa; phylum Chordata; class Mammalia; order Rodentia; family Muridae; genus Rhynchomys; species Rhynchomys soricoides. The sequence continues at coordinate 979,125 of JADRCH010000019.1, forward strand.
GTGAACCTGTATAAAATGGGAAATAATCTCTGGTTTCATGTGTTTATATAAACATAAAGACACTCTGGGGCTGGTGAGATAGCATGGGGGTGAGGTGAGGGGAGAGAGGTGCCACGAATAAGCCTAAGGATCAGAGTTCAATTCCCAGGGGCCATGTTGTTCCCTGATTTCCACATAAGCCACGGCATGTGCACCCGCATGCACACAAAATAAAGAAATTGTAATAAATATTTTTTTTTTTTTAAAAAAAGAACCTTGGAATTACATAATGAAGATTGCTTAAGAAGACACTGGGCATAAGGATGGGAGGGGAAACCTATTATTTGTTGTGTATATAGTTTTGCAGTCATGTGAATGTATTTGCTTATTAACAAAATAAAATTATAATGGGGACAGCTGCTATGTAAATCTGGACGGATGTTATAACACAGGAATAGGCATCAGTGTGGTCAGATTTTCTAGTTATTCTAGAGAAGATAGAAACCTCAATTTTACTGTATGATTTCCTGAATTTTAGACATCGGATCTGGGTTTCTTCAAACACTTCTCTGCTTAGTAAATAAGCCAGTGGGGTGGATGTGGCCAATCTTCTGCCTCAGCCCTGATGACTTCCTGCCCCTGGCCTGAAGTGCTCAGCACTCCAGGTTTTTCTTATGTAGGCAGCTGCAGGATGAAAATTGGCTCCTTCTGCCTCTCGTTTGACACCCTTCAATCGCTGCCCCTTGGGGCTGTGACACTAAGGGCTTTTAACTCAAGCTCCAGAAGGCAGAGAGAGGCTGTGAACTCTCAGATAATTCTCTCCCCTGGGATGCTGTAGGCATCAAGGCCCACTTGCCTCCTGCTGTACACCCATCTGTCCCTTGGAAGTGGGGACAGGAGTGAGGCTGGCAGTGAAGGGATGGAAAGGGCTCTGGTCAACCTTTTGAGGATCAGATCTAAGCGGGGAAACCTAAGAGATTGTCAGAAAAGAAGAGCCAGCCATACACAATTGGTGAATTTTGAGGTAACTCACCAAACTCCAAATGCTGAGGTAACCAAGTTCCAGTCCCAGGAAGACCTTAAGGACCGTCTCCTTCAGCACCTTTGGATAGACAGGGAGACAAACAGCCCCCAGCTCCACTCCACACCTCAAGACCTTGTTACAGTTTTCCTGGCCGACTGGCTGACCCAGCCTTCTCCCTGGGCTCTTTGTATACCTCCCACATATTCCTGAGGTCCAGTCTCTAGAGTGAGCCAGAGAAAACTCTTAACAGGGAAATGTGATTAGGCCTCATGTCCACTGAGTGCCTTCTGACTCTTCCCTACCTCACTGTGGCCAGTCCTCAGCCTTGTGAACATATCTGTCCTGTCCTGTCCTCCTCCTCCTCAGCTTCATCTCTTACCACCTTCCTCTCATTCACCCTGCTCCCACCACACAGGCTGCTTGCTGTTCCTTTTATTTCATTTCAATTGTTTTTCTGAGGAGTGGTGGAGCACTCCTTTAATCCCAGCACTTGGGAGGCAGAGGCAGGCGGATTTCTGAGTTTGAGACCAGCCTGGTCTACAGAGTGAGTTCCAGGACAGCCAGGGCTACACAGAGAAGCCCTGTCTAGAAAAACAAAAACAAATCAATTGTTTTTCTGATTGGTGCTGAATATTAAACACAAGCCTCATGCATGCTAGGTGGGTTTGGTACCCCGGGCCACTCCCCAGGGTTCTTGGTTCTTAGCAAGCTTGTCTTCCCCCTTTCCTGGGTTTTTGTTACAAGCCTTTGCCTTTTCTCTAAGATGTGTGGCCTGTTCAGAGGGGCTGTCCCTGACCTCTGCTGCAACCTTCCCAGTGCTGGGATTAAAGATGTACGCCACCATGCCTGGCTTCACGGGAGATTTTGTTGCTCACCCTACTCACACACTGGTTCCCTCTCCACCTTATTTTTTCATTCATTGCTTCTGTTACTACCTGGCTGTGACACACATAAAGTTGTTCCTGGTACACAGTGGAACGCCTGTGTGCATCGAGTCCTCAAGACTTAGGGGAGCCAGCAGGCTCAGCTGCAGCAGAAAAGGAGGAAGGCCGACCATTATGGGGACAGCCTGTTCCTCAGTTTAACTATCTTAGGGTGTCTTTCTCATTTCAGTGTCCTGCTTTTCTTTGTCGGATCTGAGTCACTTAAATAAAAACAGAGGTCTTCATTTATTCATTGAATTCTTAGTATGTCTGCATGGTCAAAAACCAAAAGACACAAAGGAGTACATTGGAAAAGGTTTCTCCTGTCCTGCTCTCCAGCCACCAGCTCCCTTCCAGAGGCAACCAATGGAATAAGAGTATTTTGTTTTTAATAAGGTCTAATGTAGCCCAGACTAGCCTCAGACTCACTGTGTAGCCTAGGATGATCTTGAATTTCTGTTCCTCCTGCTTCCACCTCTTAAGTTCTGAGGATTGAACCTAGGGTCTTTTGCATGCTAGGCAGGTACTCGGTTGGTTGAATCCATCCATCCAACCTTCCCCTTTTAGAGACAGGGTTTCACTATGCAACTCTGGCTAGCCTGGAACTTGCTATGTAGACCAGACTGGCCTTGACACCACAGAGATCCGCTTGCATCTGCCTCCCCAGGGTTGAGATTAAAGTTTTGCAGTTTGTTCTTTAAGTGTTCATTTACCTTCTTCTGTAGCCACCAACACCATTTAAAAACAAACAGACACTGAACTGTATCTGTCCCATGCCTTGCCTTTCCCCGGTGACTGCACTTTCAGAGCCTGCTCTGTTCCATTTGCATAGAGAGCACAACATTCTCTCGCCTAGTGTGCAGAATTCCACTGAATGTCCTGTAACCTATGTCATCCATCTCTTAAATGATGGGCAATTGAGTGACCTCTAGCCTGTGACAATATGCCAGAAATATGATGGGCATGGGATTTTGAATATCTATTAGAATAAGTTTCTAGTTATTTTCGTAGGTGCTCTCCTTGGGGACTGCTCCAGTCTATCCTCTAGACAACCACCTTAAAGAGCTTGCTTCAAAAGGCCCTTTACAAGGGATTGCACTGAGTCTTCCTATAACACTGCTGTAGGGAGCCTAAAAGAATGGACCTTGGTGGGTGGAAAGTTCTCTCGGAGACCCTGTGCGGAGAAAGAATGGGCTGAAACCCTGGTCCCAGTGCTGAGCCATTGCACACAGCTGACATTCAGCTTACCCTCCATGTGGCTAGTTCCTGGATTTTGTTTGATCAATTTTGCTTTGTTTGCAATGTGGTCTCACTTTGTAGTTCAAGCTGGCCTCAAATTCCTGAGTCATCCTCCTGCTTCAGTGCTGAGATTATAAGTGTGAGCCTTCCCCCTCTCTTGTTTCATTTTTTATTATCATCATTTTATTTTATTGTTCTATTTTACACATATGGGTGTTTTCCCTGCATATATGTCAGTGTGCCATGTGGGTGCCTGATGCCTGAGGAGGCCCGAAGAAGACATCAGATACCCAAGATTTGGGGTCCTAGATGGTTGTGAGCTGCCATGCAGGTCCTGGGTCTCAAACCCAGGGCCTCTGCAAGAACAGCCAGTGCTCTTAACTGCTGAGCCATCCTTCCGGCCCCCATTCCTTATTTCAGCTCTCGGTGAAGTGCTAACACGATTACAGAAAAGGACAGGACTATTGTTTCTCTCTGTGGATTGTGTCTAAATAAACAAAATAAAATAAATAAAATAAAGCTGAGCCTCCCACCTCTGCCTCCCAAGCACCGAGGTTATAAGAACGTGGCTGCATCCACCTCCTTCATCACACTTTGTTTTCCAGTTTTCCTTCTATTCGGTGGCTAGGAATGGACCATGGATCTTGGAACTTGGGTAACACTTCAGAATCCTTGTGGATGGACAGATGCTCCACTGTGCTAGATCTCAGCTTCCACTTCAATTGCAAGGGTCCCCTACTTTGTTATGAGGACCCAAGGTCAAGGTGATGGAAAGTGCTCAGCAGGGTTCCCAACACAACAGGGGCTCTCTGATTCTTCATCTGTTTGAAGTACACACCCTAGGGAGCTCCCATCAGGGACTTGTCTGTCTTGGCTGGTGATATAGCACAGCCCCTGCTAATCAGAAAATGTTCAGTAAGAATTTGTTCAGTGGGTGTATCCACTTGCTAGTTCCTCTCTATCCACCAGACCCTTCACTGTGGCCTAGCCCCTGTCTGACCCTTCAGTCTCTCCTACCTCCATTATCTCCAGCCACACTAGCCTTATGCCAGTTCCTGTCATAGTGCCTTGCTTGTTACTGTTTTCTTTTGTTGAGGCACTTTCATGACGCCACTTCAACCCATAACCTCTCTATTATGAGTGTGCTATGTCAGAAGCATAGGTGGACATGTGTGTGTCTTTCCACAATGTCAGAATTTATTGATTAACAATAAATTTGCCAGCTATGTTGATATATTTGACTGCCATTTACCAGCTCATCCCAATTTTCCTTGCTATCTGTCAACCATAGATTCTTTTATTCTGATCTCAGTTACTAATATTATCAAAACACATATTACACATCATACAGAGGTTACAGAATGGCTACAAAGGGGTTAAACTGGGATGCAGAATTCAAAGAGATTTCTCTGGAGGCAAAGGAGAGAGAAGCTATTATCAAAGGTGACTAGCCTAGACAGCAGAGCATCTGGGAGGAACACTGATGGAGCTATTCAGAGCTCCAGCACACTTGAGAAGAAGCACATGACCACTAGGGATGGCTGGACATTCAAATATTAGAAAGTTGTGTAGATGGACTGGGGGGGTCAGTTCTAGTGGAATCAAGCGGTGGGGACCACTGGGTTCAACTGAAGCCCGGGGACAGTTGGGAGTCTCTGCCTGTTGGCCCCTACCCACCCACCCACACATTTACAGAGAGAGAGAGAGAGAGAGAGAGAGAGAGAGAGAGAGGCAGACAGAGAGAGAGGCAGGCAGACAGACAGACAGATAGACAGACAGAGACAGCCAGTCAGACAGACAGACTAGAGAGACAGAGACAGACAGAGAGACAGACAGACAGAGAGACAGGCAGGCAGGCACACACACACACACACACACACACCAGGTGGTCAGATGGTGGTCAGATAACAGGTAGGTGGAAGGGTGAACAGTCACCCTCCAGGGGTTAGATGTCCTTTTTTTTATGGGGTCCAGTGAGGATGCTGCATCCTTCATCTTCATCTTCGGTATATTCAGTAAGTCCTCAGGCTTGGTTTTTCTGGTATGGTTTTGATACACCCACATGCCCATATGTTCTCAGTCTACTCTGCAAGGTTTTAGGTAACACCTCTTTCATTGGAGGAGTACGTTCCCAGTCTGAGCCTCACGGCTGGTGCTTCACAGTGATGAGGTCTGTGCCTCAGGTATGGTGCCTCACAGCAGTGGGGGCAGAACCTTGTGCCTAGTGCTACACAGTGGTGGTGTCTGTGTAAATAACCAAGATGCAGAGTCATCCTTCCCTTGATACTGTCAGGGGCAGCCAGATGCTACTTGTAAAATGGAGTCTCCCAGGCCAAGCCGCAGTCTGAACCCATTCACACAGCTTTGAGTATCACGAAGCCCCATCTCCACACTTTTCCTTTGCCTAGTTTATTTCTAGTTATCCTAAGATCTCAGCTTAAATGTCACTTTCTCAAGAAGCCTTTCTCCACCCCTAGATTTAATTTAGGACCCTCTACGAAATCTCACTGGACTGTGAGATTTTGTTTGAACATTATCACAATTAGGAAATGGCACGTGAATAAATGTCAACCCCGTGATGCTCATGGCTGAAAGCCCACAAAGCTGAGCACTGGGCCTCCAGGTCCTAGCACAGGGACAGTATTCATAGGTATTGTTAACGCCAACACCCATTTCACAGAGGGTTGATCCACACATTCCCATCTTGGCTCCTACATTCCATCCTTTCCCCAGTGGAAGGAAGGCTACCTGTGAGAGTAAAAGGGGAGGGGAGGAAAGAGAGAGAGAGAGAGAGAGAGAGAGAGAGAGAAACCCTGGATCCTGGGGCTGAGGCTATAGCTCAGCTCATTTGTTAGACTACTTCTCTAGCATGCAAAAACCTTGGCCCAATCCCAGGCACTCTGAAAAACAGGCATGCCTGTAATCTCTTGGGATGAAGGCATGATCAGAAGTTCAAGGTTAACCTCAGCTATATATCAAGTTTGAGGCCAGCTTGGGCTACATGAGACCCTATCCCAACACAAAACAACAAACTGGCTCCTTAACTCCCTTCAGTATTTTTAGGCTGTGGTCATGCTCAGCCAATTAACAGACCTGTCTGGAGCCCAGTCTAAGGTCCTTGACCCCTAAGAGGAAGTCCCTGGAATCCATGTGTTATATGGCTTCTGTCCTGGTAAGAATATCAAATACCCGAGGAAAGAAGGCCTTGCCCCAAACAGGGAAAGTGGGTGAGGCCAGAAGTAAAACCTAAACTTACTGAGGGCTGACCTGGTGGCTCGATGTGTGTGTGTGTGTGTGTGTCCCCAAGGGGAGAGTAAACACTGTTGGATAAGAAAAGCAAAGGACAGTCCAGACAGGGGGCATAACCTAAGAAGGGACAGTGGGAGGTACCTTTGAAGGCCTAGACCTAAGAAGAGTGGAGGAAGATGTGGAAAGACAAGGACCATGAGGCCCACCATGAGGGATGTTTTTGTCACTTTTCTATTGGTGTGAAGAGGCATCATGACCAAAACAACACACACACGCACACATATACATGTATGTATGTATGTATGTATGTATGTATGTATATAATATTTAATTGGGCCTTGCTTACAGTTTGAGGGGTTTAGTTCATTGTCATCATGGTGGGGAGCATGGTGGCATGCAAGTTAGCATGGTGCTGGAGAAGTAGTTGAAAGTTCTAGATCCTGATCCATGAGCAGCAGACAGAAAGACTGACTGGGCATAGCATGGGCTTTTGAAAACTCAGAGCCTACTTCCAATGACACACTTCCTCCAACAAGGCCACACCTCCTAATCCTTCTAATCCTTTCAAAGAGCCCCACCCCCTGGTGACTAAGCATTCACATTTGTGAGCCTACAGAAGGCCAATGTACTAGCACTTCCTATAATCCACACCTGAAAGCAGCTTAGATGCCTACCTACAAGAGAGCAGTAAATGCAATACTTAGAGCCATTGCCAATAGCAAGCCACAGAAGATGGACATATGTGGACTGGTGAAGTGACTCAGAAGGTTAAGGAAGGTGTTTGCTACACAAGCCTGAAGACCTGAGTTCCATCCTCAGAACCCATGTAAAGGTGGATCTTAGTTGGACTTCTTCATACGGACCTATAATCTCAACTGAGCAATGTTACCTAAGATGCTAAGAACAGGATTCTAAGTACAAGGTCTGTCTAGGTTGTTCAAGGCTACCCTGAGCCTCTTTGTTAGACATAATCTCAAAACAAAAAGTAGAAAGCTATAGCTCAGTAGTAGAGTGCTTGCTCAGCATGTACATTTCAGTCCTGGAGGACTCTGTTAGGCCTATAATCACAGAATTTAACAGAACAAATTTAGGATTGAGTTCATAGTGAAGATTTGTTCCCAGAGGCCTGCAGTTTGTTCTGGATTTACACTCTTTTGGGGGTCATTTAGGATGTTTCAAGTCAAGCCACAGAGCCATCTGTTGCCTGGTGAAAATCTAGGCAGGGGAATTGGAGACATGCCCCCACCTGGTGTCTCCATCTGGCTGCATGACCTCGGGAGGATCCCAACCCCTTTCTTGGCCTTAATGTCCTCATCTGCCCAATGGGAATCATATTTCTGCATTATCCAGGGATGTGGGAGGATGAAGCAAGGGCACAGGAGAATCACATGAATGCGAGGGATTATGCTCTAGGTCATGGGAGGAGAGGAAGTGAGGCCTCTCTCCCACCTTCCAAACCCACAGGGGAAGTAGAGGGAGGAGCTGGGGACCACCCAGGCCAGCAACCCACATTCAGGGCGAGAGCAGGGGTGTGGGCACCTGGACTAGCCATGGACCCGAGCTGGTGAGGCAGCCACCCAAGCTGTCTGGAACATTTGGACACTGATACAGAGCTCTGCTGGGCTCTCCACCCCCGATGCAGCTGCAGCTGGTCACCTCTTCAAGGGTTAGGCATCAACCTCCCACATCTAACAATACACCCACCACAGTCCATATGATCACTTGTTCCCCTCAGCCTATCATCCCACCAGAGTCAGAGGGTCTCTCCCAGGCTGACACCATCAAGTCCAAGGCTGCTCAAAACCCTCCAGAGTTTCTCACCCATCATTTCTTCCATCAATAGTGCCTGGTAGGCTATTCCTCTTCCTGTTCCCAACCTTAGCATCTCAGCACAGGGTTAGGAGCCTCATGAAGAAGCTGCCTTGGTTACAGTTCTAATTCATCACCTCGCTCATTCATTGGAATCATTGCTGAGGGCCTACTTTGAGCCATACACTGTTCTGGGACATATCAGTGGTTCATGGCCTCACAAAGTCTCCTTTGTGGCTCAGGGAAATTGACAGGTGACACCCTAAGTAAAGTATAGAACACACAGGACAAAGGAGCAGACGAAGCTGTCCAGGAGTACTGGCAAGAATGTATCCCAGACTGGCCTTGAATTCTTCATGATCCTCCTGCCTCAACCTCCTGAGTGTTGGGACTATACGAACCATCTTCAAAAACAAAACAAAACCTCTTAACTTTTCTGCTACTGTGGTGGTAGATGGGTCGCCTAGGGTAGGCAAGGGAGTGAATGATAGTCGTGGAGGGTTTTAAAGCATGAAGGAGTTGGGGAGACAGACAGAAGTCTATTATGACTGTGATCTCAGCCAGAGGCACAGATGGCAGCTTCATCTGCCTGCTGCTTAGAGGGCTCCATCTGTAAGCTAGACATGGATGTACTGACCCCCCACCCTTTGCCTCATTTAAAAGGACAGGCCTCCAAGTCCCAAGTTGATGGCCTTAGCTAGGAAGGCAGGCTCATCATCGGAAAGGCTTCAGTAGCCTGAGGACCGTACTTCCCAAGGAAAGTTGTGGATGCTATCACTGGACATACAGAGACCCCAAGGGATGGGCAGAACACCACTGCTATTGGCTGCAGCCCACAAAAACCAAGACTGAAGAGCCATACTCCTAAATCGATGTGGTTCAAATTGGGGGTAGACCCAAGTGTGACCGCGTGGAACCTTTAGATTAAGAAGGAACAAAGAAGGCCAGACGATGGTGAGCACACCTTTAATCCAGCATTTAGGAGGCAGAGGCAGGCAGGTCTCTGAGTTTGAGGCCAGAGCAAGTTCCAGGACAGCCATGGCTACACAGAGAAACCCTGTCTCCAAAACAAAACAAGGAGAAGGAACATAGAGCTTTAGTCACCTCTACAATATACCAGCCATGTGGTCACCCAGCCTGGACTTACCATCTGGGTTAGCAAGCTGGTTACCTTGAGCTGGTTCTGTTCATTTTTCATGTGCCAGGGTTTAGAAAGTCCACCCTCACATTCATTCCATAACCCCTGGCTGAGCGTGACTGTACCACACTCACTCTTGGTCTAGAGATACAGCAGTGAACTGGACAGCCAAGGTCCCACCAGGGCAAACTTCGCTGTCATCTCAAAGGGAATAAGAGAGTTTATTCTGAACCACCAAATATGATAACCTATTGCCCCAAACACAGACTCAGCTTACCTCAGATGACCACTCCACTGTGGACAAAAGTTATACAAGTTATTCTGTTGTTTGCTTGTTTCTGAGACAAGGCCTCACTATATCCACCTGGCTGGCCCAGAAAACTCTGTGCTTTTTAGGATAGCCTTGAACTCACAGAGTGCTGAAATTAAAGGCACAAGCCACCAAGTCCAGCCCAGGTTACATGAGCTCTTTGAGTCATAGAACAAAACAAAGGCAAAAGCTCAACCCATGTGTTAAATATGTTGGTGGGATTGCAGTTAGACAAGAAATGGCAAAATGGGGAAAGCTGTCACAGGTTTTAGACACTATCTGCTGACATCTTTAGCAGTTGGGTGGTGTGGGATCCACTGGGTTGCTTAAAATATCTTACAACACTTTTTACCTGATAGCAAAACAAAAAAGCCAAAAACAAACAAGTCACAGAGGTGTGCAATGAATGGCTAGAAAGGGGAATAAAGACAGCACACGATAATTCAGTTCTGAACCTGCAACATTCCAACTCTCTACAATCACAAAGTTTGAGTCAGTCAATCAATTTTTTAAAGTAGGTGTGACTTGTCTCTGGTGACTTCCATTCACAAACTTTATTTCAAGAAGCGAGATGGAGAGAGAGAGAGAGAGAGAGAGAGAGAGAGAGAGAGAGAGAGGAGATAAGTGCAGAGGTGGGGACACACAGCACAGAGGGTGATGTGACAAGTGGACACACATCATGACTGCAGTAGCAAAGCTGGCAGAAAATCAAACCAGGCTAAGGGCCAGTGTGTGCAAATGTCCTGAGAACCCCCATAACCCCTTGATCCAAGGACCCTTCTCTTATGAGGATGGATACAGCAGCCCCACACGAGGAGCATCACTGGCAACCCCCCAGAGAAGTAAAGATGCGGGGGATGAGGTCACACATCCCTCCCTCCTCTTCCTAGCACCTCATACCACCGCTGACCTTACCTGGTACTTGCCCTGACCTTGCCTCAGTGAACAGAGACAAGTCACAGGTCTGGGCAGCAGGGACTGCAGGCAATGCCTAAGGAGGGCCTTATGGATCAGGATATGGTATTGACACCTCTTTCTCCAGCTATTTACAACCAGTGGCTCCCTTGCCTCTCTGGCTTCATCTCCCTCCTTTCTCCCCCACCCGTTCTATCACATGTGGATTAGCCTCACTGTTGCTCACTTCAGGGTCATTGAGGCTGCTGCATCCTCTACCTACAATGCTGTCTCACCCCACCCAGATACCCTCAGGCCTCACCCCCTCACCTCTTTCCCACTTCTGTTCCAATGCCACCTCTTCAGAGAAGCCCTCCCTAACTACCTTATCCCAAACAGCTCCTGCATCTCTCCCTGTCCACCTTGCATTGCTGGGGAACCTGACAACACTTATCTACACTTGACTCAGGATGCATGTGGTTATATCCCTGTTGATGGTCCACTCCCTTGCTTCCCCAGCTTGAAGGCAGGCATCACACCTGGCTTTGCTCACAGTAAACTCAAGAATTTCTGGACCTGGGAAATTGCTACATTTTTATGACATGAATAGTTAGGTAATATCAGAGATGTCCCAGAGTCCACAATCTGTTAATTTTGACTCTTGGAGATGAGTGTGACCTTCTTTGCAATATCCAGTGATCAGATATGGCCCCCGAGGGTCAGTCAGAGCCAAGAAATTTAGCATGGAACCCTCCTTAACCTCTCTCCATGCAGGCCCACCCAGCACGGGTTAGAGGAGGCAGTTTTTCCAGCCATCTTGGCCCCAAGGTGGAGAGACGATGCAGGACTAGGGTCCAGGCCCCAGGGATTTCTGGAAGACTCATTTTTCCTTTGGCAAATACCCCTACTTCCTTCACAGGGCTTGTGCCTGCATTTCTGAACCAGAAGGTGTTTACACAAAACATCCTGGGTTTGGCGACAAATTCACCCTCTCTGGGAATCCTTAATGAAGCTTTCTCCATCCCCACACCAGGCAGCTGCAGAGAAAACTGTCTCAGTCTAGGAATTGAAGGCAGCCCAAAGCCAGACAAGAAGGGGGTGTTTCCCAGCTTCATGAGGCACAATTTGTCAGTGTCCATAGAGACGGAGACCAGCACCCTCCACCCAGGGGATCTGTGCCTGATTAGCCCTTCTTCCAGCCTCAGCCTGCAGCTATAAAAATAAACAGTCATAATCCCGACTATACAAAAGTGGCCGTGAAATCCAAGTGAGGCAAAAGAATATGAATGGGCTAAATTACCCGGAATAAAAAACAGAGACTAAAAAAATTGAACGTTAGAGTTAGGCCTTAGGATTGCGGAGGTGGCTCTGTGAGTGAGCAGTGTTCACTTTGCCTGAACTAGGATCTGAGTTTGAATCCCGAGCACCTACAGAAAAATCCAGACATGATTGTGTGGACCTGTCACCTCAACATTGGGAACAAACGACAACAGGCAGATCCAGAGAGCTCAATGTCTAGCAAGCCTAGCCCAAAAGAAAGCTTCTGTTTCAAGGAGAGGCCCTACTTCAAGACAGTAAGGTAGAGAGTGCCAGAGGGAGACACCTGACACCCGACTCTGGCTTCTGCTTGTGTCTGCAGGGGGACAGAGCACCCTTACACGCATGCACCACACACAGACACTCACACAAAAGAAAATAGATGAGATATAGCTCAGTGGTAGAGCATAGCATTTGAGAGGCACTGGGGTAACTCCAGTTTCACACATGTTAAAACAAAAGAGGGTGGGTGAGGCAGAAACTCCCAGGTCGCGCGACTGAGTTTCTAGCTTTGCAACGTTGGAGGACCCTTCCGGATCTGTGGGGCAGTCATCCCTCTCCCGCCAACCTCCTCTGGGAAGTCCGGGATCCTAATTCACTCTTCAGCTCTTCCTGACACTTCACTGCTCACCCTGGACAGTTTCCAGCTCCTTCTGTGAATCTCAGCTTGCTACTGTGGACATTAGATTCAACAAATGGTGCGGCCAGATGCAATTTAAAATGATTACTGCTTCCTTTCTGTCTTCCGGAGAGAGAAAGAGAGTGAGGAGGGGAATTTCTATCACCCATTATTTACAAACTGGAAGCTGAAAGTGTCGCGGGTTAAAATATGAGTCTCTAAGCCACATTCAGTTTCTTGGCGTCGTTAAACCGGACTTTATGATCTCTGTGTCTCCAAAGCCCTTATCGCTACCATCCATAATGTGTAATTATTTTGCCATCAGTGTTCGTTGTTTTCCAGTGGGATGACGTTCCTAAAGTCGGGATGTTTTATTTGCAGCCGTGTTCCTGACACCCAACCTGGTAACAACCCTTTGAAGGGAGAGAAAGGGACAGCGCGTTGGGTTGCTCCTTCCTAGCCTGCAGGGGGCGCCCCTGCCCCGCTCCCAAAGCCTGCCCCGCCCCTCTGGAGCCCCGCTGAGGCTCATGCTGTTTTCACTGCGCAAGCGTGCCGGAAGTCCCAGAACGGCGCGTGCGCGGATGGAGCGGAGGTGAAGTTGTGGCAGTGAGAGAGTGTCGTGAGAGGTGTGTGGCACTATGCTGTCCCCCGAGGCGGAGCGGGTGCTCCGGTACCTGGTGGAAGTGGAGGAGCTGGCAGAGGCGGTGCTGTCGGACAAGCGGCAGGTGAGAGACGCGGCAGCCGCGAGCGCCCTACGCAACTGTGCGGGGTCGCAGGAAGTTCACCTGGCCTTCCGGCGACACTGCTCCTAGTGGCCTGGCGCGGAGGGGAAGCCAGTTCTGTGTTGGGCAGTCGCCTTCCTTTCACCCTGCCCCGTCATTGCTGCTCCTCCGGATCCTTACCTTCTGCGGCTTCCCTGACACCATTTTCTAAACACAGTCCCGGGCCCATCGTGAATCAGGTTGCTGAGACATGGGCTGCATATGTCTGGGCAGTACGGTAACGTGCAAGGGGTGTGGGGGTGGGACGTGGTTGAGGGCTTTGTAGACCCGAAAAAGGGTGCTTGGTTCTGGTTCTGTGGTAAGTGGTCCCTAAAGGGAGTTTGTCCTGGGGATGTTATCATTGAGTTGTGATTGATTGATACATTGGTTGGTTTAGACTAAACTTTAGAGGGTCTCATGTTATCTTCGACTGGCCTCGAACTCACTGTGCCGTCTAGGATAGCCTTGAACAATCCGTGGTCTATCCTTGTCAGTCTCCTGAGTTTGGGGATTGTAGACGTGCATTTAGATTTGAAAAGTCTCTCTCTGGCTGCTTTCTAGAGTGCAAGGAACCATTTAGGTGATCCAAGTGATCTAGATTTAGACCAGATGGTAGTGATGGGGTGAGACATAGACTCGATGGTCTTCAAAAGCTGTCATAATGGCCGTAGTGACTCTTTGTGGTCTATATTTGAGAAGGCTTGGTGGTTCACTAGCTGCAGCCTCAGAAGTCACCTCTTGAATAGTTGTCAAAGAGGTACCATACCACAGCTGTTCCAGTCCAGTATGGTTGAGTGTCTGTGAGACTGTCAGAGTTACCTAACAAGAGCTTTTCAATAATCACTGTCTATAGAGGAGACACTCAACGAACTCCCTGGTGACCCTGGTATACTCTCAAGTTTGATTGTATGATACAAAATGATTCAATCTGCAGACATTTTCCTAGCACCTTCTCTGGAGGAAGGAAGCTCCTGTACAAGCAGAGGAGCTTGAAACAGAGTGGATAAAGAAGCACGTTCACACCCGAGTCTCTCCATGTTAGGCAAGCATTGGAACTTAGCCAGAAATGATACCTTGTCTCTTCAGATTGGGGCAGGAGGCAGCTGAGTTCCTATCTGCTCCTGTTTTCAGATTGTAGACCTGGACACCAAGAGGAATCAGAACCGAGAGGGCCTGAGGGCCCTACAGAAGGACATGAGTGTCTCTGGTAAGTTGTGACATCCTTACTGAAGCCCTGAAAGCTGGTTCAGTTGTCTTCTGAAGGACTTCATTATCCCTGGTAAAGACCAGTCAGAAGGCTGGGACTGTGTGACTCAACCTCGTGGGAAACTAAGACAGCTTGTGGAGAAGAGCAAGCAAGCTTTGCAGGTCAGACATATGCTGTGACTCAGAAGTTTAGCTGCTCACTTCAGTGACAGGCCATTAGCTCATCACTCAGTGATGGCAGATACAGAGTGTGCTCACCACACATAAAAGCAATAGTTCTGCCCTTATGTTCAACATGAGGAAAAGCAACAAACACATAACTGAAAATGTGAGAAAGCTAAAGATGGAGTTGGCCATGGGTGGGTGTTGAGACTGTCTCAGAGGGAGAAAATGGCACTTGTCAGTAGATGAGGCCAGGTGGATATGGCTGGTAGTATGAGCAAGCAGGGGACGACATGGAGCCATTCTGGAAAGATGGACAGCGTTCAGGCCACAGTGAAGGGCACTGATATGGAGGGCTTCCACTGACTTATCTCACCTGAGAAACCCAGAGCTGTCCTGCGGAACTCCACATGACCCAGCCCCACTCACCCCACCATAGCCCACGCACTCACTGGTCCCTTGGTTGTCTGCCTGGGTCTGTTTTCCCACTTGTGTGTAGGTGAGGTGTCCTCCCTTTCCTCAGTTCTCTGCCTGGATATTGTACCTGCATAGACTTCTTACACCAACTTTGAATGAATCTGTCCTCTGATGCTTCCTAGAGCTTTAAACAGCTTTTGTTTTGTTTTGTTTTTAATAACTGGTCCTTTTACTCCTGTGTGGGTTTTTCTCTCTTCCACCCTTCCCCACTGCTTTTCTTCCACCATCTTAACCCCTAACACTAGGTAAGGGAATAAAAGGGGTAGAGAGGAAAGAAAGAAGCTCCGTGAATAAAGTCAGGGGCTGGAAGGGGTTGTCACTAAATCACCTCCTGCTGATTGGAGCATTGAGTTCCTTGGGGCAGGTTTGATCTTCGCCTTCAGGACATCTAATTTCTTCTTGTTTTTTCTTTGCATATGACTACTTAAAAAACTGTGACCAACAACCCAACAACAACAACAACCTCACCTCTTGGGCCCTAGCATTATTACCCCCTCCCCAAAGTCCTCAGAATTCCAAACATCATACACTCGAAGAAACTATCTGCAGCTGGCAAAATCATGCCAGCGCACGAGGCAAATCATAGTCAGCTGCTGTGGACAGTCTGAAACGGCCCTGTGTCCCACACCTGGGGTTATAACAAAAACATATTCTTCTGGTATTTTTTTTTTTTAAAGAAACAAAAGTGCCAAAATTGTCACTATAATTTTTCATGCTAGTTCTTAGCAGTATGTGGGGAAACAGCTTTGTTCATTCCCCATCGTTTGCTATGACGTGAGTTCCATGGGAGCATGAACCGTCTCGTTCTGCTGTGTTCTTAGCATGCAAACAGTGCCTGTCAGATAATAGGTGCTTCAGAAACAAAAAACAAAGCATGACACAGAAATGTCTGTTTGCTGTTTCAGAAGATGTGATGGTTTGCTTTGGGAACATGTTCATCAGAATGCCTCACCCTAAGACAAAGGAAATGATCCAGAAAGGTAAGGTGTCCTGGGGATGGGCCAAGGACATGGCTGCCTTCCCCACCAGCCTGGGTCATCATCCAGCACTGAACCAAAACTGTGTATTAGGTTGGGGAAAGGCAAAGGACTTGTTCCGTATGAGGCCTTGCTTTTTGTTTGAAAGTAAGGCCACTCTCTCCCAAAATCTCGTTGGTCAAGGCCATCCATAGCTATAAGGGGTCATGGATAAGTGAAGTTTTGCATGAACCTGTGTGTGTGTGTGTGTGTGTGGCAATGGGTATGTACATGCAGAGGTCAGAGGTCAGAATAGATGTCAGGTGTCCTCCTTTATCCTTTTCCACCCTACTTACTACCTTGAAGTGGGGTCTCCCAACCTCTTCGGCTACCTTGGTCGGCCAGTGAGCTCTCTGTATCTGCCTCTCTCTGTCCCCTAGTGCCAAACAAGTTCATAAACAGTTTCTTATTTATAGTGAGAAATCCATTACCAAAGCTGTGAAGCATGGCTAGTTAGGGCTTTTTTCATCGGGAAGTGAGAGCAGGCAGACAGGCAGCTGATGGCCAATAGAATGTCCTCACAGCAGTTGGTTGATAAGCTTTGAAGGGTGCCTGTGTCTTTGTGCCAGCACTCCTCAGTGTAGTCTACGGTGATGCTAGGCTGGTCTTTCTATCCACTGTGGCCAGCTAGGTTATGCTGGAGCAGCAGGGTCTCCCATTGGCTGCTTAGGTCACATTTTCACATGTCCTTGATGGGACTTGGGTTTGTAAAGTTTCTTAGCCATCCAGCAGTCTTTGAATTAACTGAGTGACAGGCCTTGTTCTGGGCCAGCTCCGGGACTTGGGTAGGTAGTGTTCCTCTAGTGTTTAGCCCTGCCTCTGCTGGTCTCTGAGGTCACCTTTTCCTTCCTGTGTGCTACAAGCCTTGACTCTTAAGGGTCCCTCTCTGTAACATAACCTTGTCCTATCTGCCTGCCTCACTTTTTTGCAGATCAGGAGCACCTCGATAAAGAAATAGAACGGCTCCGGAGTCAACTTAAAGCGAAAGTTAACCGCCTCTTTGAAGCCCAAGGTATTGGCCTGGTGGAGCTGCAAGGTGGGAGAGGAGGAACCCATTGAGAGACTGTTAGAGAGCGGGTGTGGAAAACCACTCAGGTGGGCATTGGGAAGTGAACAGCGCTGTCTGTAGCAGATCAGAGATAGGACATCAAGGCTTGTGAAGCTTATTCTTGTCATAGCTCCTTTCCCAGGCACTGAGAGCTGCCTGGGATGATCTTGCATGGTACGGGTACCAGGGTAGCTAGGATAGGAGGAACTCAGAAGACTTGACTCAGAGAGGTCAGAGCTTATGAGTAAACCAGCACATCGGATCCCGGGTCTGATTGGAATCTGGAGGTCTAGGTAGCAGTCAGGACTGTGCAGGTTTAGTCCACGAGCAGTGTTGGTCTGCATCAGCCTGTGCAGTGCAGAATCTGAGGCCCAGCCCTGTACCTCTCAGGCTGAGCTGGCAGTATTAATGCAGTGTTAGCTTTTGCTGGACCTTGCTCCAGAGCCAGCAGTAGGTTGGACAGCAGGGGGCCTGATTTGATCTTGACTTTCTACTCCTTGCAGGAAAACCGGAGCTGAAGGGTTTTAACCTGAATCCTCTCAACCAAGATGAGCTTAAAGCCCTCAAGGTCATCTTGAAAGGATGAGACTCACAGCAAGATGGAGGACCTGTGACTTGAACCCTCCCCAGACTTGAGACCTGCAAGGACAGGATTGTCTGTTTAAGGGGACGGGCATCAGGAATGTGGCTTCTGTACAAATCTTTTTCTGTAGTGCTTGGCTGCTTTGTGAGAAGAGAGAACCCTTAGTCTGTTCTGTGGGCTTGGCCTGGCCACCAGAGCTTGGACACAAGACCTATTGACAAACCCTGGCAGCTGTCAGTAGGTGTGTGGGTGTGTGAGAATGTCTGCAGCTGACACTTCTCAACAGTAGCCTGCTGTTCAGATGGGCCTGGTCAGGGATGGAGGGAGAGCGCCGACCAGGAGCTTCATTCCAGTTTTGTGCACAGTGAGACATTTTCAGGCAGTGTGTGTGTGGCAACTGGAATAAAGCAGGAGACAGACCGTTCACTTCTGCATGAAGCAGGTCCTAGTGCTCGTCACCAGCTTCAGGGTAGACACATTTCCCCACTGCTCCAGTTTTGTCCTTTATCCTGCTGGCTTTCTGTAGTAGGTGCTGCCAGTCACCCTCTGTGGTTGCTCTTGAGGTAGGAGTCCGGACGGAGTTCTGGCCCAGGGCTGGCAAGCAGTATCCTTCCTGGTGTGACTCAACATGGAGCATCCTCCCTACCTCAGAGCAGGGTCTGCCTGGCTGGCTCGAGATCATGGTGTGGGTGTGGCATGAGAGCACAACTGGCCTTCATTCCCTGCAGCTCAGTAAACGTAACAAACCACAATTCTTGAGTTGTCACCTCATTCTGTCTTTCACCAAGGGCCCTACCCTTCTATTAGAATGCTACCTAAGAAATGGGGGTGGCTCTTGTCTTAAAGTATGTGACATCAGGAATAGACAGACCACTATCTGTTACCCTCGCTGCATTTGGCTCATATCGTAAGTTTCTTGAAAGAAGGGGGTGGTGGAGAGGTGGCTCTGGAGTTAAGAGCACTTGACATTTTCAGAGGTCCAAGTTAAGTTTCCAGCCCCACACACTATCTTATAACCGTAACTCCAGTTCTAGGAAATTGATACCTTCTAATCTCCATAGGCATACATGGTACGTGTATATAAACACAGAACATCCATACAACTCTTTACAAATGAACTAGTCAGATATGGTGGTATACACCTTTAATCCTGGGACTTGGGAGGCAGAAGTATTGGAAGTTTCTATTTCCAATTGTCATACAC
Organism: Rhynchomys soricoides; assembly: GCA_019843965.1. Lineage (NCBI taxonomy): Eukaryota > Metazoa > Chordata > Mammalia > Rodentia > Muridae > Rhynchomys > Rhynchomys soricoides. The sequence continues at coordinate 998,083 of JADRCH010000019.1, forward strand.
ACTGCTTGAGTTCAAGGCCAGCCTGGTCTACAGAGGAAGTTGCAGGATGGACACTATCTCAAAAAACAGGAAAGGAATTAGAAATTAAAAATAAGCCAAATACAACCAACAGATTGGGACAAGATCTTTACCAATCCTACGTCCGATAGAGGGCTGATATCCAGTGTATACAAAGAACTCAAGAAGCAGACTCCAGAGATCCAAATAACCTTATCAAAAAATGGGGAACAGAGCTAAACAGAATTCTCAACTGAGGAAACTCAAATGGCTGAGAAGCACCTAAAGAAATGTTCAACATCCTTAGTCATCAGGGAAATGCAAATCAAAACAAGATTTTGAGATTCCACCTCACACCAGTCAGAATGGCTAAGATCAAAAACTCAGGTGACAGCAAATGTTGTAGAGGATGTGGAGAAAGAGGAACACTCCTCCATTGCTGGTGGGAATGCAAGCTGATACAACCTCTCGGGAAATCAGTTTGGCAGACCCTCAGAAAAATGAACATAATACTACCTGAGGACCCAGCTATACCACTCCTGGGCATATACCCAGAAGACACTCCAACATGTAATAAAGACACATGTTCAACTATGTTCATAGCAGCCATATTTATAATAGCCAGAAACTGGGAACAACCCAGATGTCCCTCAACAGAGGAATGGATACAGAAAATGTACATTTACACAATGGAATACTACTCAGCTATTAAAAACAGTGACTTCATGAAATTTGCAGGCAAATGGATGGAACTTGAAAATATCCTGAGCGAAGTAACCCAGTCACAAAAGAATGAACATGGTATGTACTCACTGATAAGTGGTTATTAGCCCAAAAGTTCGAAATACCCAAGAGTCACTTCACAGCAACCGTAGGGCTGAGTGTGAGGTCCCAGATGGAGGAGTTGGAGAAGGGACTGAAGGAGCTGAGGGAGTTTGCAGCCCCATGGAGGGAGCAACAGTGGCAACTGGCCTGCCCCCTCGATGCTTCCGGAGACTGGATCACCAACCAAAGAATACACATGGAGGGACCCATGGTGCTGGCCACATATGCGGCAGAGGAGGGTCTTGTTAGACATCAGGGGGAGCAGAGGCCCTAGGGCCTGGGAGTGTTAGATCCCCCAGTATAGGAGAATGCCAAGGAGGGAAGCCGAGAGTGGGTGGGTAGGTGGGGGAATATCCCCATAGTGGCAGGGGGAGGGGGGAGGGAATGGGGAGGTTCCAAAGGGGAGATCTGGAAAGGGGGAAACATTTGAAATGTAAATAAAGTATGAAAAAAATAAAACTAAAAAAAAATAGGAATTAAAAAAAATACTTTTCCTTATGTTCCAGTTACCAAAAAAAGAGAAAAAGAAATAAGCCAAATATTTTGAATATTGCTGATACCTTCAAGGAATATTTAAAAATATCTGTCAATCAAGAAAAACACCTTATGCAAGGCAAATTTGGTCTAAGCCTGAAGGTTTGTTTTCTTGGGTTTTACAGGCATTCCCATGGTAGACCCAGACCAGTCCAGGCCACATGTCTGCACTGGGCTCTAGTTAGAAGACCACAGCTACAGAGGAAGGCAGCAGCTTAGCTTAGGTAAGGAGGTGCTTGAACTCTGAGGTGGGACCAGCAGAGCAAGGGGTGAGCAATGTGTGACCTACTGACTGTAAGTAGATGCTGTGTGGTCCTGGAAGGACAGACTACAGGGTGAAAGGGGAGATGATACTGTCTACCCAACCCTTTTATAAGCTTTGAACTTCAAACCATATGAATAAAATGCAAACCCAACAGAATTCACTTTGATGGCAGCTACCTGGTAGGTCTGCCTGGCACATAATTTCTCCACTGAGATAGTGCTTCTGCCTGCCAGGGTGCTAAGCCAAAGAGCACATCAATTCTGTATTCTGGAAGAACCTCAAGTCTATACTTGGGAAGTTGTGGGTTTGGGAAACCCTGGGCGCTGGGAGCAGATCCGGAGTGGCTTAGCTACCAGTCTCCCATAGTCAGTTGGTTCACTTCTTGATTTGCTGGTGATTCTTTCCCAGACTTTCCTTCGGGCTTACTTTAGGTAGCCAGGTTTGCATTTATGTGCAAAGACTGCCCAGAAGGTAGGTAGAGCTGCCTGAAGGCCCCTTCTCCGTGGGGTAAGTTGCCTTCCAGCCCAGGCTTGCTGCCACCTCTTAGACCAGGAGGGGAGGCCTTTGACAGGATGTAGTAAGGCACCTGACTCCCCATGTGCTCTTGCTTGTCAACTGGAGTCTTTCTGGTTTTAAACTCAAAGCCCCAAATGAAAGGTGTGTTTTCCCAGGGACCCTGGCTAAACAGGGCTGTCTTCCTGGTTCTCATTTTCAGCTGAGACACTATGTGGTCTTCACATAGCAAAGGACAGGGTACATTTGGGGCTTGGCACTATCCCAGACCTCCAGTGGACAATATAAAATTATTTATTCTTTAAGTATTGCTTAAAGACATGTTTCTTAGCCCAGGGGACCCATGATTAAAGAGACATTAACACGTCAGCGACATCCCTAGCCAGGCTCAGTGCTGAGTGGCTCTACGCCTATGCTTTATTAGACATGTTCTCTGAGTGGTGGAACTTGCTGCTTGGCCTCTTTAGGCCCAGTTGCCAATCTGTCAAGGATGAGTTTCAAAGATTGACTGTTCCTGGTTCAAAGATGCACAGGGTTGGATGGGGAATCCAGGAAGTCTGGTCCAAGTAGCAAGCTGAGGCTGCCTATCCAGTAAAACAGCTGCCAAGCTGGAGGGAGGTAAAGAACTGGTGCACTGTGCTGGAATCTCGCTGCCAGAGGCCAGGGCGGCACCTGCCAGGGCCTCATTTCTTCTAGCTGGGGATCAGCTAGGGGCTTTCTTCTGTATTTGAAGGGATCGGAACAGCTGCCTCAGCTGCTCCTTCCGATCATTGATGCAGCCTAGAAAGAATATGAGGTGTTAGTTGTGGTAGCCTGTATACCCACTAGCTGATCTAAGAGGTGGGCAGCAGGAATTGGATGGCCATGGGTGGCCTACTCTTGGGCTGGGCTGGCCCTCAGCTCACCTCTGAGTGTCCGCTTTCTCAGGATGGCACCACTTACCTTGCAGAGTGAGTTCAGAGGTCAGCGAATGCCTAACTGGGAGTTCACCTGCTGTTTCAGGCACTGGCCCATACTGGGCCCAGATGAACTTGTTGAGCCCTATCAGGAGTTCTGTGTAGCCAGCAAACGCAGGGTGCCATCCCAAGTTGCACAAGTAGCAGAACTGGGAGTTGGTCCGAGGTTGTGTGGAGCCAGAGTCACATTCAGCTGCTTCTTTAGATGACATTGCCCTTGGCTTTGCTCAGTGAAAACACACAAAAGCCAGCAGTGTCTGATGCCTAGTAAGTGCTAACTTACATCTCTTAGCCAGCACATCCAGGAAGTGTGTCTCCATGCCAAATGGCTGCCTCTGCCTGCACATTCACCAGGCAGCCTGTTCTCTGATTGGTCTCAGAGCTGGTTCTTACGGCAACACCAGTTTTTATTCTTAGCCAGGCACATTTATGACACTCATGAGTGCTACTGGGATGATGTGACACTCCATGGCCACAAGGATTGACCTGGAGATTCCCGCTTCCTTCTTAGTAACCCCAATTCCACCCTTGCCTCCAAGGCTGCCCCAGCTGTCATGGCCTCTGCGCTCTGTCCCGGGTATCCTTGGCATTTTCCAAAGTGATTCCAGGGAACCTGCATTAATGTTTTGACTCCTCATGCCAAATCTTCAGGTCCAGCACAAGCCCTTTCTTGGAGTTCCAGATTCATCACTGGATTTTTGCTAACCTTTCTCCCAGTGACCCTGAACACATTTCTAACTTGTCCTCAATCATGAGACCTCTTCCCCTGCCTGCTCCCAAAACAGCTCCTCCTACTTAGCACCAAACACAAAACCAGAAAACTTGAAATCAATTCTAGAGATTTCTACAGAAGTCCTCTCTCTGCCTATCTGAGTGACTGCAAATCAGCCAGATCTCCATTCCCATAGGCATCTACATTTTTCAGAGTTCAGTGTCTGCTGTCAGAGCAACCATCTTGCAACCAGAAGACAACCTGAGCACTCAGCAGACCTGCTGAATGTGGCAAGTAGGCAAGGAAAGGGTCACCCGGGCATCTTAAACCTATTGTGTCAGTCCCCTAGGCCATACCTAACGTGTGTGGCCTGAGACACCCACCCCAGAGTCTGTGAATATCAGGTAAGCACTCTAACTTTGATTCAGGGTTTCACTAAGTTAGACTGGCCTTGAACCCACTCTGTAGTGCACACAGACCATGAACTTGTGAGCCTTCTTCCTAAGCCTCCCTAGTGGCTGGGTTTACAAGTCTGTGGTCCTCGGCCTGGCTAGGTCAGCCTCATTCTACTGAAGCATCAGGTTTGTTGTGTGCAGCCAAGCCTAGTCCTAATTCATACTAAACTCTTTTAAAAAATACAAAATCTCTTGTAAAAGAAAGAAGATTTTAGCACCCAGGAGGCAGAAAGAAGCAGGTGGATCTCTGTGAGTTCAAAATGAGACTGATCTACATAGTAAGTCCTAGGCCATCCAGAGCTACACAGAGAGACCCCGTGGCCCAAGAAAAAATGTAAAAGGAGCCACAAAGCAAAATTAAAACCAACAAATGAGAAACTTAGAAAAATGTTTACTGTACATTTGATGGATCAGGATGGGACAGGGGCCATATCTTCAGCCATTAATGTTGCATCTTTACAAATGTAGAAAAAAACTATAGGCAACCCAGAGAAAACCAGGTACAGGCATAGCAGCACACACCTTTAATCCCAGCACTGTGGAAGGAGAAACAGGTGGCTCTCTGTGAGTCTAAGGCCAGCTTGGGTACGTAGTTCCAGGACATCTTGAGATACATAGTGAGGCTTTGTCTCAAAAAGCAGAAAGAAAGGAAGAAAGAAAGGAGGGAGAGAGGGAGGAGAGGCCAAGGATGGTGGCGTGTGCCTACAATCCCAGCACTTTGTAGGCTGAGGCAGGAAGATTAGAAAGGACTTCAAGCCCAGCCTTAGTTCCATAGTGAACTGAAACCCAGCTTGGGCTATGTGTGGCTCAGTTGGTGAAGTGTTTGCCTGGCATGCATGAGGTGCTGACTTCAAGTCCAATGGCATGAAAACCTGGCATATTAGCATACACCTGTGGTCCTGGTGCTCAGGAGGTCGATACTGGAGGATCAGAAATTCAAGACCACTCTGACTATACAGTGAATTAAACGACAGCCTAGGCTGCACAAAAACCTGGCTAAACCCCACCACCAAACCAACAAAATGTAAATTCCCTGTAAGAACTTGGTTCATGTTCCTTCATAAAAGTGGTCTACTGTTAAAAAGAGAAACCAGTCAAAAACCAAGACAGCTTACAAAATGAGGAAATACAAATTAAAAACTGAAGCCTCTTCAGTAATCAATGGAATTAAAATAATAATGAATTTACTAAGGGGCTTGGATCCCTTTCTAGTAAGCCTCTCCCTTTGGCTCAGTGACTCTACTCCCAGGGAGCTAGAAGAAAATAGCCAGTTTCAGTGGGTTTCACAGGGGAGGATATTCACCACAAGGTTATTTAGAAAAGGAAAAAAATGAAGGCACACCAAATGCCCAGCAGTAAGAAGTCGGCTTCCTAAATGCTGGCACACACATGGGTTGAAACGCTCTGCATCCGTGCTGTGACCACTCTGTAACTCTTCTGAGAAGAGGAGAGTCTAAAGGCCAGAATCAGGGGTTAGGGTTCAGGCTGGCCCATCTCTATGACAACAGCCTGGGCAACCTTTGGGGACAATTTCCTCATTCGTGGGGTAATCACAGAAGCTGCCACATGATGTGGTAATGCACATAAACTGCCCTGGTTAATGTGCTTCCCATGGGAGGCCCTTTGTATTCCTGAATCGAGAGAAACCACGTGGGAAGTGGGCCTCCAAACGTCAGTCTGGTGCCAGATTTACAAAAATATGAATATATGCATTTTTTGAGACTGGAAGGAAACACCAGATTGTTAATGATGGTTATGTCTGGATGTGTTTTAAGTTTTCCTTCTTTAGTTTTCAAATATTCTTCAATGAGTGTAGATTTCTATAATGGAGAATTTTTTCACATTTCACACACTGCCTTGCAGAATCTTACAGCTTTTAACTTTTCTAATGAGAATTTTCTCTAAGTCTTGAAATTCCCCTTTCGGACAACTCAGAAATTTCTCACTATAACGGGCAGGGTCCTACCAGGAGCATCCAACCATTTGACATTGTGACCAGACATTGTCATCTACAAAGTTCACACTTGAGAAGTGAGCAAAAAGTTACACACACACACACACACACACACACACACACACTTGAATAAAATCTCCTAACTGTTTTAAGTGAGTATACGATTTTGTTGGGCCACATTCATTACCACCCTTAGCTGCATTCAGTCTCCAGGCTGCAGGTTGGACATGACCTGTAAGACGCTACTCGTCTTTATGCTATGGACGAAGAAAAGAGAAGTCAAGTTGTTCGCCCAAGTCACACAGCTGCTATGCTGCAGACTGGATATATAAGATCTCACTGCTATGCCAAGCAGCCCCAGTCCCCTCTACTTTCTATGATGTTTCTTTCCCACTCACTTCCTGGCTGGCTCAGCGTACCTAGGTGAGTGTTGGTCACAAAGTTTCCCATCCCTAATAGGTCATAAGGCACCCCCTCTCTGCTGACAGGGCCATCATTCCACATGAGGTCGAAGCCCCCGACTCTCTTCTCCTTTCCTGTGAGCCTGGAAATGCAGAGGGTGAAATCACATGCAGTTGGTGAGGCTCTAAGACAGGACCCGCCTCACCAAAAGCAAGAGCCATATTTGCAGTGGGGCCATGTTCATTTCCTCCTACTCAGGAGGCCCTGTTCATCCCGTTAGTAATGTGCTCCCAATTTGTAGTTGGTGGTTTAAACTCTGCCCCTCCCCCTCGGGGATTCACCTGCTCCTGAAGCTGGCCCTGTATGCTTTCCACAACCTGGTGTTAGAGGTAAGTAGCCTCTTAGTTAATGTTGTGAGTCAGGTACTTTAACAATGTACTGTCTCTGAGTTTCTCCAACAGCCCCGAGGGAGTTATGATGCTTCCTACTCTACAGATAAGTAGAAAACCAAAACGAATCTCAGAGAGGGAAGCGACCTGCTCGGGGTTCTAGTCAGGAAGTTTTGAGTATATCCCGCTACACTGAGTTCTTGGGCCTATGGACATCTCAGTTTCTCCATCTATGAAATATAAATCTCAAGGTTCTGAGTCTTCTTCCCTTGACAGGAGTCCATCTGCTACATAAAGGGTACAGACAGGACCCTACCTGCCCTCCATGTCCACCACGTGCAGGGTATCTTCCAGCAGACAGGTCTTGAGTTCATAGTCTTCCTGGCTGCTGGCTGTCAGTGAAGGAGATGCATTGACTTCTAGGAGCCACCTGCAGAGGGCATGGGAGAACTTGGGGAGGGCTGTCAAAGGTCCTGTCAACCCTCTGCCAAAAGGTTTCATGATGTAGTGCAAACCCAAGTGTCTTGCAGCTTAGCAAAACATGCAAAAAATGTGCAAACATACCCAAGTGAGGATGGGAAATGAACCCACACAAGATGCAAGGGCTCAGCACAGCTCTAAGTTCTGTATTTGGATGATGATGATACCCAGCAAAGTGATGCAGAAAAATCCTATGGCACCCTAGTGCTGGGGTGGGTTACCTCCCTGAGTGCTTGGCCAGGCTATTACACTGCCATTGTTGCATGCCAGGACTAGACAATGAGACCGTATTGCTGGGGACACTGCACTCTGGTTGCAGGACATGGAGAAGCCAGCCTGGGCCTGGATGCTCCTCCTTGAAGGCTAGCACTTGTGGGGCTGAAGGCAAGGTGCAGGCTGGTGGAGGGAGTTGCTAACCATTCACTCACCTGGAGGTACAAAACACTAGGGGCATCAGCATACCACATACGATGTGCCCACTGGCACAACAGAGACCCCATGGGGCACAATTATTTTCCAATTGGATCTAAGGCCTGCTCCAAGGAGGGAACCTGGGTTTGATACTGCCAGTCAGGACAAAACCCTGTAGCTGGAAGGGCACAAGCTGATTGCTGCTGTTTTGCTAACTGGACACGAGGCCTATAAAAACACCTTCTAAATCTAGATGCTCATACATCCCATCGTTGGTGCATTGGCCCTGGTCTGAGAAGCCTTTCTGCAGATGGCTGCAGTTATTGTGGAGACTCATGGGTGCTAAGGAATAACCAGGATTACAGTAGCACTGCAGCCTGATGCTCAGCCTGGGTGGGGAAGGGAGAGGGGAAAGGGGAGGGAGGGAAGGAGAGAGAGGGGGAGAGGGAGGGAAGGAGGAAGAAGAAAGGAGGGAGGGAGGGAGGGAGGGAAGGAGGGAAGGAGGGAGGGAGGGAGAGAGAGAGTGAGAGAAAGAGAGAGAGAGAGAGAAGCACATAATCAGGTCTTTCTCACTCCCTCTGGGGCCCAGGAAACTGTATGAAAGGCAGGCAGAAGATGAGAGCCAGAGCAACAGGAGGGTGCTGTGAAATGCTGTCACCCAGCAGGATGCAGCTATCTCTGTTTCCAAGTCAGAGCTGCTATGATTTTCTACAGGAAACCCTCACAAGGCTGGGCCCACTCATAGTTCTTGTGAAAGGTGACAGGGGTTGGCATGCCCTCCCCCTGAGATAGGAGATCGATCTTCTGTCTGCTGCCTGCGAGTTCCCATTGTCTTGAAACTGCTTAGCCATGCCCCCAAGAGCAAAGTAACCCCACTTAAACCCATTGGTTCCCCAGTTAGACTTGGGTAGAATTGCTCTCTCTGTCTTTCTGTCAGTGTCTCTGTCTCTCTGTCTGTCTCTGTCTGTCTGTCTCTCTCTCTGGTTTATCATGGCCTTTCTATCTGTGGATAGAAATAGACCCCTCAAGAAAGGTCTTGCAACATTGATTCAGTTACAATTGGTAGAGATCCTTTTAGAAGAGGCCTACACCAATTAGATCTCATTTATCCTTTTAACAATCCCTTAAAGACAGATGTTCTGATCAAACCCAATTTACAGACTGGCAAAGTGAGGCACAGAAAAAGGAAGCATGTCTGAATTTACACAGATAGGAAACAGCAGAACTGGCATTCAAGCCATGGAGGTCTGCATTGGAGTGTGTAGCCGATCATGACCCCCACCCCACCCTGGCTCTCTAGGCCACTACCCACTTACGGCTTGAGGTTCTGGTCAATGAGGATGTCATAGCCATATAGCTCAAAGCAGTGCTTATCACTGATGATCACCTTCTGCACACTCTGCAGGCTCTTGATGAAGATGTTGTCCATATCACTAAAGAGCGTCTCCACAGCTTTAGGACCATGCTTGGATGCCAGGTACTGCCTGAAGCGCTGAAGCATCCACTTGCAACCCTGAGGCCCAGGCAGTTTGAGTTGGGAGAGGGGCCCAGTTCACTGGAGACCACCTGATGGTTCTTGAATGAACCCACACATAGGGTCCCTCAAGACTGGCAGGAGGGTTCCACCTGAGCCCTGGGGTTAGGCAGTCTGGGTATGCCCCTCGCTCTGGCTACATAGCTAAGAAGAGTGTGTCTCTGGCCCATGGATATACAGGTTGCTTCTCCTGGTAGACTGCACTGGTAGCCTCTTAGGGCAGAAAGGCAACCAGCAAGCTTCTGTTCCTAGCATTATGTGATGTGAGATGAACCAAGGGAGGGAAAAGATAAGAAGCCTAAGTGTGAACTCATCCGTGCCCCTGGCTTGGCCCTTAACTCTGAGAAGTCTGAGAATTCTATAGTTGTACCGACTTTCAGGCTATCATATGGATTGATGATAAATAGGTAAGTAGATATGATAAACAGATGATAGATAGATGATAGAGATTTATAGGTAGATTGATGATTGATAGGCAGCATATCTGTTTAATATACCAGCTGATGGATTGGCTGATCAGTAAGGGACACCTAAGATATGAAGATAGATCACATTTTGTTTAGGAGGTACGCTAATTTGATATTCAAATATTGAGGTCCATGCCAAATGGCTCCCCATTGTAGCCTTGCCACTCTGCAGATGGGAAAGGGTGATCCTGCCCTCTCTGGTAAATTGTGGTCTATCTTGGGTTCCATGTCGCTCTGCTTGTCCCTCCCCACTTGGCCCAGGACAGGTGCGTAGCTCCCTCACCTTTTGGGGGTGGTAGTTGGGCGATGTCTTCTGCACAGCAACATTGGTGAGGTGAACATCTGGCAGAGGTTGGTGGTCAAGGGCTAGTTAGACAGACAGGGGCAGCCATAGCTCCTGCTGCCCCAAGGACTGAACTGAGACCCTGGCTTGGGCGTTGACAAGGAAAGCAAAAACAAAACAAAACCAGCCAAAGTTCATATACATGGGCTTTGCAATCAGATGGGCCTGGGTGGATTCCTGAATGATTTGGGTGACCTCTCTGAGCCTGTTTACCAGCTATGCTGGCCAGTCTATGTTAACTTGAAACAAGCTGAGAGTTATCTGCAAGGAGGGAACCTCAATTGAGAAAATGCCTCCATAAGACCCAGCTGTTGGGCATTTTCTTAGAGATCAATGGGGAAGGGCCTAGCCCATTGTGGGTGCCTTCCTCTCTGGGCTGGTGGTCCTGGGTTCTATAAGAAAGCAGGCTGAGCAAGACATGGAGAGCAAACCAGTAAGCAGCACCCTCCCATGGCCTCTACATCAGCTCCCGCCTCCAGGTTCCTGTCCTGACTTCATTTTGTGATGGACCGCAGCGTGGAAGTGTAAGCCGAATAAGCCCTTTCCTCCCCAATTTGCTTTTGGTCATGGTGTTTCATCACAGCAGTAGAAACCTAAGGCACCACCCTTTTGGCTGGGAGCACACAATCACACACAATGGCTTCCCGGGCTATTGGAAGGATTAGATGGAGTGCCTTTTGGGTGCCCCACAAAATACTTCTCTAGTGCCATCTCATTTGCTCCTGAATAATCCCCATGTCATGGGCAGGTGAGACTTTTGAGGCTCAGAAAGGACAGGCACAGCCATTCAGAACCCCTTCCTCAGCATTCCTCCACCAGGAGGATCAACAAATCTCATGAGATGACCTAACACCCCAGGACCTAATTAGGATATCTTTGGGCTGGGGAGAAGAGGCCTGGTCCCTTGCCTAATTCCCCTGCAGCACATTTCTGCTTGTCCCTGGCACTCGGAGCAGGGCATGGCAGTTCCAGCCTCCCAGAAGATGGGAGACCGTGTTCATATGAATTTCCTAGCTGTTCTTTAGAACTCTTCGAGGCTCTTTTTCTTTCTTTCACGGTTACTGAGAGGTTTGTTTTTAATTCTCTGTTTTAGAAGAATGAACACATGGCCGACCACAGAACAGGAAAAGGGCCCTTCTGTTTGCACTAAATGATTTCCAAAAAGATCCCAAGGTAATTCACAGAGAAAGAAAGAGGCATCCTACCCACAAGCAGGGCAGGAGCACCCAGGCAACCAGGTGCAAAACTACCTGGCCCACCTAATGAGGTGCACAGACCAGCCCCTTTCCTCACAGTACAGACAAAATCAGCTTCAAACACACTGCAACATTTTCATGCAAGAGACAAAACTAAAAATTCTTAAAAGAGTATTCAGGGTTAAGTCATTGTCACTTCAGTTGGGCAGAGTCCCTTAGCTATGACACCAAAGCACAAACAACAGAAGAAGAAATAAATAAATTGAATTTTATCAAAAATCAAAATCTTTTGTGCTGTAGCAATTTTATAAAATTGTTGTTGTTGTTGTTGTTATTATTATTGTGTGTGTGGTGTGCCCCACACCTTTACCTGGTGAGCACTGTCTCAGGCCATTTTGTTAGTTTTGTTAGAGTGTATTAGTTGCAGAGATGAACGATAAGGTAGGAGCACTTACAATTCAAAGTGTTTTTCTCCCCCAGTTCTGGATCCTCTGTGTTTTCAAAGTTAATAAGTTAATGACTGATGAGTGGCCTTTTACACTGCTTCCTAAACAAAACAAGCTTTTAAAGGGTGGAAATCGGTAACAGCAATTAATGAAAAAAGCAGCCATGAATTTGGGAAAGAGCAAGGGGGGGGGGCTGTGTGGGAGGATCTGGAAGGAGGGAAGGGAAGGGGGAAATGTTATAAGCTCAAAAATAAGGGATAAATAAATCCTAGAGAGATGTACATTTTAACATATCTAGCAATAAATGTAAAATTTATTATCTCTTTGGGGGAAAAAAGTGGAAATGGGATTGTTAGCACATCAATCTCTCACACTGCCCTTGTCTCGTTTAGACTCGTTCTTGTCAAGGCATTCTGACATCTCAGCCCCTCCATGTGCTCAGCAGATAGTCAACACCAAGCCGTTCCACATGCCACTCCTGTCTTATAAGTCAGTCCCCGGCACTCAGGGCTGAGTGTGCCCTATTTGTGTCTGTATGTGTATATATGCTTGAATTGTTGCATGTAAACAATCTATTATATATACCAAAGTTAAGACCACTGCATTTCTTGTTTTGTGACCAAAAAAAAAAATTATTTAAAGATTGATATGTTTAGGGTGAGTCATGAAATGCTTGCCTCCCTGAGTTTGATGCCCAGAAGCCATGGGGAAAAAAATTCTGGGAATGGCCAGTCATGGTGGCACATAGGTTTAATCCCAGAACCCAGGCTGATAAATCTCTGTGAGGTCAGGGCGAGCCTGGTCTACATATTGTGTATTGGGCCATCCAGGGCTACATGGTGAGGTCCTATTTTAAAAACTAACCAACAAACCAACCAACCAGCTCTGGACACAGTGGCATGTACTTGCAGTCCCAGCACCGAGGAGGACAGACAGCATCAGTAGGGCTGGCCAGCCAGCAGAGCAAGCAGGGGCGCTCTCAGCCTGGGGAGACCCCAAAACATAGGGAGCCTCGTAGTCTTTTCTGTATATTTTAATTTTAAGAAATTGAAAGCCATTTAAAAGAAGGGTGGAAAGCATGGTGCAGTCTCTTTGTGTGAATATTTAGTGAGAGGAACCTCGTCGGGTCCCTGAGAAGGGCTCTGCTTATTCAGTATGTCCTCAGGATACGCAGGGCTGCTGCCAGCATCCCGGAGGGGCATTTACTGAAGGGGCACTCTGGCAGACAGTGCTCTCTGTGTCTTTTGCATGTGTTACTGAATTATACTAAAAACGAGGCAGCAGAACAAACTAAACCAAGTTGATAGCATGCGTGGGACAAATGCTTGTTAGAACTGCAGGATAGAATTAATCGGACTGGTAATGGAGTCCGAGAAACAAGGAAAATAGCTTGAGACGCTTTTGTGTGTAGGAGGGCCCGCCCACAACCAATCTTTGGAGCAGGCAATGCAAGTGTGTTACTTCAGGCATACCCTCAAACTGAAAGATGAAAGCAGTGAGAGGAGGCTGGCCCAAAGCAGGGTTGGAATGTCTGCTCAGAGTGCTGTCCCTACCCCCATCCCCACCCCAGTAGTCCTGCCAGTTGGCCCCTCCTCCCAGTACTGCTGGATTGTCCCTCCTTCTCCTTTGAAGATCAGGCCTAAACATTCAAAACCAAAACAAAAACTGCCTATTTGTTTTGTTATTGATGCTGGTTATATTGTAGCCAAGGCTGGGTTCTTATGTGTCCCAGGCTGGCCCCAACTGACTCTATAGCTAAGAATGACCTTGAACTTCTGAGCCTTCTGCCTCCACCTTCCAAGTGGTGGGATCACAGGCTTGTGCCTTTACAATCTGTTTGGGGTGATGGGGATGCAGCCCAGGACTTGTGCATGCTGGGAAAGCAATCTACTAGCTGAGCTATAGCTCAGTCCTGATTTTTTTTTAAACACAGGGTCTCACTCTAAAGCCCTGAGTGGCCTCAAAGTCATAATCCTCCTGTTCCAACCCCCACATGCCGAAATTACAGGCTTGTGTTATGCATCATCATGCCTGGTCAAATCTTTTTCATTTACAAAAAATGTGTATGTTTTATAGGCAATACATTAACCTGGCTCAAAAGTAAAAATGTAACGCGTGCACACACACACACACACACACACACGCACGCACACGCACACACGCGCGCACACAAACACACACACATGCATGTATGTGTATGTATGTATGTATATAATCTCTGTTCCACTCATTTTTCCTCCCTCAGTTTCTATGTCTAGTTTTTCTTCTCTTCCTTCTTTCCTTCCTTTTTTTTTTTTTCCAGTGCTGGGATCAAATCTATGGTCTTGTTTATAAGGCAAAGGGCTCTACCACTGAGCCATATTCCCAGCCCTGACTCAGTTTCTTGTCTATCATTCAGAAATATCTATGCATGAATACAGAAACATAAACATAGTTTGGCCGGAATGAGAGCATCCCTTTTGCTCTTGTATTTTTTTTAGAGACTGTTTTCCATCAGTATCTAAAGCAAGTCCCAGCATTCCACTTAACAGCTGCATAGTATTCCACTGTGCAAATGCACCTGCTGTCTTGTTTCCTAGGTTTTGCTCTCCACCAAGGATATGCCATATGCAATCTTTACACCTAGTCCTTCCCATGTTGTGTGCATGCACACCAAAGGGGCTTCCTGGATCAGAGAGTATGTGTGTCTGGATTTTGGTAGCTATTCATCAGCTCCTTCAGAGGGTTATACCACTTTATACTCCTGCCGGTCACACAGACATCATCCTTCTCCTGTAGCTTTGCCAGGACAGTGTGGTGTCTGAGCTTTGGCTTCTGCCAGACGGATGATGAAGAAGGAACTAACTGTGTCTGAGTGAACAAGGGAGCTGAGCACCGGGAAGATGTGGGAGAAGGATGCAGAGGTTCTGCATGTTCAACCTGTCTGCTCCTATGAACCTGGGTAAACCCCAACGCTGGGTACCCATGAAGACCACCATCCATCAGGGACATTTGAGGGGTGCTACCTTGAACAGAGCCATTTCCTGGGAGCCCGCAAACCCCCAGAGAGAAAGGACTGGACTGGTCCTGTGTAGGGGACCTGGCAAGTATCCTTCTGGTGGTGAAGTTTGGGGCAGGCTGACTAGACAAGGGGACTGAGGACCTGGAGGAATGCCACTGGGAGGATACAGTGGTCATCAAGGCTATTCAGTGTGAATCGGGTGTTGGAGAGCCGGGCGAAGCCATCACGATACAGCCATGCCTTCAGAGGGATGTACTGTCGGGGATGAGGGAGACAAAAGGGAAATGAAGCTTAGAGTGTTTCCATGGCACCGATTTTCTCACCTGTCTCACCTCTACCCAGGAGGCCCTGCCTGCTCTCAGTAGTGGCCTCATCCCCTCCACTCTCACCCTGTGACTCCACCCCTTCCTTCCCTAACAAAGGGTCTACTACCATATATGACACCCCCAGCAGGACTTCAAGGTCCTGAAGGATGGGCTGATCCTGAGTCAGTGTGGATTGGAGTGTACACCAGGAAGGTTTGCTCAATGAGTGAATGAATGAGTGAATGAATGAATGATCAATAGGTGAGGGGATGCAGCAGCCTCTGGAGTTCAGCTGGATTTGAATCCCAGTTTGGCTATTTACCTGCTGTGTGACCTTGGGCAAATATTCAACCTCTCTGCATCTGTTTTTGCTGTTACTTTTTGGAGAACTGGTCTTCCTAAGTAACAGGCATGGAGCTCACTATGGAGACCAAGCTGGCTTTAAGCTTGAGGCCCTTCTACTTCAGCCTCCCCAGCACTCTGAGTCAACCTCTATGTATCCATCTCATCTGTAAAATAACAGAGGACCTCACTGGGTTGTTATGATGGGGTGGGTGGGGCTGAGCGCGGGGCCTGGTGCTCAGGAGGTGCTCAGTACATGTTTGCTTTGGTTTCCTGAAGGACTGAATGAGAGATGGGAGGAATGTAGTCATAGGCAGCTAGGGTGCAACACTGGGGACACCCCTCCCAACAGCTTTGTTCCTCCATGTTCCTGGGCTCACAGGAAGCCCGGCCTGAGAGACTCACCGACATCACTAGCACGTAGACACGCAGGTCAAACTTGCGGCCTGCGGGAAGGAACTGGTTAGTGTAAAGGATATTGACTGGCTGCCAGACAGTAGGCTAGGTTTCAGACTGTATCAGGAGATGGTCAGACAGACAGGAATCTGCCTGTTTGAGGTTCCAAGCACAGCTTCACAGGGCACAGAGAGATGATTGGGTGGGGCAGTATTGGGGCAAAGCTGGAGGCTTAGTGGCCAAGGAAGACCCTATGAGGGGTGGAGACTGATTGGCAGACACATAGACAAGTGTAGGCCCAGCGCAGGCTGGGTGAGGCCTTCTGGCTGGACCTAGACCCAGATGGGCAAAGACTGTTGGCCCAGGGGAGGGGAAAGAAAGGAAATCGAGGCAGGTGGCAGGATCCAGGCCTTGTGCAGATGAGGACAGTAATGTAGACAGGGCCTAGTCTCCAAGCAGTCTTTGGGGTTTGCTCTACAAACTATAAGAAGCCACTGGCAGGATTCAATGCCCTTTGCTACTGTGTTGGTGGGGAAATCTAAGGGCCCAGGCAGTGGATCACCAGTAAGGCCATTACAGCCATCCAGGTAGGGAGACAACAGCAGCTAGAAATGGGATGGAGGAAAGAGAGGTAGCCAGACAGACAGCTTTAGAGCTGATTTGAGCTTGGTGACAATCAGTAGAGGTAGGGCTGGAGAGACAGCTCAGTGGTTAAGAGTGTGTACTACTCCCATAGGACCTGAGTTCAGCACTTAGCACAACCTTCTGGTGGCTTACACCTTCACATCCAGCTCCAAGAGAGCAGATGCCTCTTGCCTCAGGCACCTGCACATGCTCACTCACAGACACAGGCACCTACATATCATTAAAATAATAAACACAAATAAAAACAGAATAAAAGACAGTGGCAGAAAGCACCAGATACACCCAGACCCAGACACTTCCCAGACCCTGACTCGGCAACCTGGGAAAGGAGAGGCCATGGCTCAGGTGGAGAAGATGAAGGGTAAGCCAGGCTTGGGAGCAGTTTCAAATCTGAGGCACACTGGTAGGGAGTTTCTAGGAGAGTCTCAAGAGACTTGGCTGGGGACACAGAGCTGGAATCGATGGGGGAGGGGAAAGGAGACCCAGAGGCTGCCCCCATGAAGTTCATTGCCAGGGGACAAGGAAGACATTGTGGGGAAGCATTA
Organism: Rhynchomys soricoides; assembly: GCA_019843965.1. Lineage (NCBI taxonomy): Eukaryota > Metazoa > Chordata > Mammalia > Rodentia > Muridae > Rhynchomys > Rhynchomys soricoides. Next base: position 1,015,196 of record JADRCH010000019.1, read on the forward strand.
GCTCAGCTACAGTAAGACTCCTTTTGTGGCTTGCTTCTGCTCACTCATATGGAGCACAAGCTCTTAGAATGGAGCCCAGGACGGTGGCTGGCACCAAGGACACTCTCTGGAAAGGTTTTGTTGGATGAAAGCATGCACAAATGAACTGGCTTCCCAAAGAGAATTTTCTGGAGCCCAGTGGGAGTGAGAAGAGTGAGGTAAGCTGGGGGATTGCAGAGGTCACAGCTAGGAGGTAGGAGCGTATTGGACAAGCCTCTGTTTCTGTTTCATTTCAGGCCTGATGACAGGCCAGGCCTTTGCTGACTGCATTTGCCTGACTGCTCAGAGGGCAGGGGACGGACACAGCCATCTCACCTCCTATTAAGTAAGGGTTTTCCACGTAACGCTGAGCCACGTAGTTCTCCACTGGGATCTCATCTTTCTGGTCGTCAGAACTCCTTGTGTCCTGGTTGTGAGAACGTCAAACAGTGATGCACACCATGAGTGCCCTGTGTCCAGTGCCAGGTCAGGCACTGTCCCTGGGGTATCTTATTGGATCCCTATGTTGAGTCTCTAGGGTAAGAACTCATGCAATTCCCATTTTATACATGCACACCTGAAGCACAGAGAGGTGGAATGACTTGTCTGAAGTCACACAGCTGGCCAGAGGTTCAGCAGGGGCATGGAGCCATATGTAGTTGGATCCAGAGCCTAAGTTACTCTTTAGACCTCTGTGCCTCCTCAAAAGGCAGCCACTGGCCACATGTGGGCATTGACATTTACATTCCATATTGACACTACATGCTGTGACATGAACAAAACCTGAAGCCAGTGGCTGCGTGAAATAAGCCAGCAACTAAAGGATCCATCCCTTGGAGTAGACAGCATAGTCCAATGCCTAGCAGCAGAAAGCAGGAGGCTTGTGGAGGTCAGTATGGAATGCGTAGAGTTTTGATTTGAGGTGGTGCAAACACTCAGGCCACGGGGATTCCTAACAAGTACACAATATGAATGCTCCTAGTACTTCAGAACTGAACACCGAAAAACGGTCAAAGTGTGGCTCAGTCAGTATACGACTGGACACACATGCATGGGGACCAGAGTTCGGATCCCCAGCACCCACATAAAAGCAGGCATGTAATCCCAGCACTGGGGAGGCAAAGATAAGAGGATCCGTAGGGCTCACTGGCCACCCGGTCTAGCTTAAGGTTCCATGAGAGGCCCTGTCTCTAAAGTAAAGAGAGTAACTGAGGAAGATGCCTAATCTATTCCCCCCCATGTGCATGCAAATGATTAAAATGCTAAATTTTGTGTTCTTTACAGTTTAATCAATCCATTGGCGGAGGAGGTGGAGATAAAGGGGGGGGGATATTGCATGGATAGGTTGGCAATTTGCTGAACCACACCTTCTTGTGCCTTCAATTCTCAGAGGAAATGAAATTTCAAAGGTTTAGCTCTTTGGTGAGTTCACTTGCCCTCCAATATACAAGGCTCTGGGTTCTGTCACTATCACAGGGCAAGGTGGAGGGAGAAGACAGGAAGGGAGGGACAGAGGAACAGGCAATCAAGTCTCTTTGAGAGTCTAGCGCTTAGCCTGGGAAGAGAAATCACTCCTGCCATGACTGTAGAAGTTCTAGCACAGGGCTGCCTAGAGGACATCAGAGCAGGGCTGTCTCTTTCCCCTCCTACCCAGCACTTCAGGAGACAGCAACACTCACAGAAACAGCCCTCCCTGTTACTCCTTGACCCCACCTCAGTGACATCATGAAGAGCCAAGCCCAAAGCCCAAAGTCACATACACTCTGAACTCACAGCCACACAATGGTCAGTTCTTGGACTAGGGGCTTCTAGCCGTCAGGGAAGAGCCTGCTCCTGCCCGGCCATGGCAACCACCTGGGCATCCAGGCCTCTCCTTCCTGGGGCCCTCCTCCCCACTTCTACTCACATGGCTGCCTGAGGGATTCATGCTGGCACGAGCAGACTGCATCTCCATACTGGCGAGTTTCTTCCCCTCAGTGCCCTGACCGGTAGGTGCAAGAGATATATTGGGATGTACATAAGGGAAGAAGCACTTGCTTGTCTCCCCTGGGAATTGAGTCCTCCTGCTCCCCACACCCAGCACTGCTGTCACCCCCAGGGTTCAGAAGGCCCTGATCATATCTCTAAGAGCACAGCTGTTAATTGGGGTCCTATTCATCAGCACATTGAATCCTCAGCAGGCACTAAGAAAGGCGGGGTGAAGTCAGGATTTGAACCCAGAGCTGGCGCTCTTGTGGGCAACCTTGACAGGCAACCCTATGAGTTCTGGGGGAAGGAAGGCATGGCCTCCTCCTGGAAGGTGAGGTTTGTGAGGGGAAAAAAAGTGGCCTCACCTTCTTCCACTCCATGATGTCTTTCAATCTCCGAAAGAGAAATATGCCCTTCCCTTGAGATCGGGCGACCTGGTGGTGGGGTGGGGATAGGGAAAGGTAGAGCTCAGCCCAGGGTCCCTCCCTGACCCTGGGCCCCCTTACCCAGCTCATCTCTGTGTCCATGTCCCTGTGGGCCCCCATGGGGCTGCAGGAGGAAAGTGAGCTGGTCTTTGCTACAAAGACATACATTTGCATGAATAATGCAGAAGGACGGACAATTAAAAACCCATCTCGGCCAGTCTGGAACAGATCATCCATTTTTTTTTTTTTGGGAAATCAATTTGCCTTCCTAATTAGGTTTTGCTTCTGCTAATACTGGAATCAGTCTACCTTTACTGCACCCTGCCATGGGTAATTCATGCCCTCCCAGAGGCATGGGGGTTAGGGGAATCTTTGATATCCTGTGTTGTTTCTGCCTTCTAAGTTGTTCACCTGCCTGGTCTTGGACAAAAACATTGTCACCATGCCCACTACCCTCTCCACAGCCCACAGTCCACTGGTACTGCAAGATAGTTAAGCAATCATCAAAAGGTATGTTGGCACATGTGTGACTGGGTGTAGGTTGTGTGTGTGTGTGTGTGTGTGTGTGTGTGTGTGTTGTTGAGGATCAAACTCTGGATCTCACTTCTGCTAAGCAAGCACTCGATAGCAGAGCTTCAGACTACCCCCAGGGTCTACGCTGTATCTGTCACTTAGAAGTCTGATGTACCCCAGCAGAACCTGTATAGAGCTAAGATCTACTATCTGGCCTGGCTTCTGTGGCCTCTGAGACCAACTCTGGCTTCCTGTACTAGTTCAGCCCTTTAGTTCTCTGAGCTGCTGAGCAGAGCCCCCTGAGGCATCTCTTCTCTGGTTCTCACCCAGTGAGTACAGAGACTCCTTACTCTGTTCTCTGAGCAGTGGCCCACCAGGGAACTGCAGACTTTAGAAGGCCTGGCCTGCAGGTGGCTTGCTCACATCTGGGCAGAGCAGGAAGCAGAGAAAAGCAAATCCTTCCTTTCTCCCCTTCTATTTAGTCTGGGACCCCAGCCCATGAGAAGCTGCCATCTCCGTCCATGGTGGGTGTTCTCTAGTCAATTAAACCTCTCTGAAGCACCCTCTGAGACATCCCTACGGATGCACCTCATTAATTTTTAGGCATTCATTAAATCCAATCAAGCTAACAATGTGTTATTCACAAGTCTAAGTGTTGTCAACTTGATACATAAACACATCACTTTAAACCACAACATTCTGCCCTGGGCCCCACAGGGTCATGGCCCCAGTGTAAAATGCACGAATTCTGACTTCAGCCGCAGACCATGGGAGGCAGAGGCAGGTGAATCTCTGTGAGTTTAAGGCTACCCTGATATACATAGTGAGTTCTAGGACACACAGAGCTACATAAAGACAGACCCTCCCTGTCTCAACAAAACAAAACAGAACAAAAGCCATTCAGAGCCACTCAAAGTGGCACATGCCTCTAATATCAGTACTCAGTAGGCAGAGACAGGCTGATCTCTGTGAGCTTAAGTCCAGCCTAGTCTACATAGTGAGACCCTGTCTAAAAAAAAACAAAAACCCAACTAAAGACCTTAGTCCAAGGTCTCTTCTGAGGCGCAAGACAACTTACTATGAACCCCTGTATACTAAAAACACAAGTTACATACCTCTAACACACAATGGTATAGAAAAATTATATTACCATTTTAAAAGGGAGAAATGGGGTATATAGCAAGGTCGGTCCACAGTGAGACTGAAACACAACAGAGAAGATTCCAATCCTGCCACTCCAGGGCAGCACGTAGGGCTCATGATAGGATCCCGCAGGCTCCAACAGCCTTGAGCAGCCCTGTCCCTCCAGCTCTGCTAACGGCCCAGTGGTGAGGTGAAAGTGGAGCTGCAGCAGCCATGTTGTGAGCAGGAGCAGCAGCCTGCCTGCTGGCTGAGATACCCAACAAACTATCCTTGGCTTGACTGCTCTTATTAAAGAAGGTCACCCAGGGCTTAGAAACTTCAATGAGAAGACTTTTTCATATTTAGTTTTATTGATATCTAAGCAGATTTTTGCATTTCCTTCTATGATGTGTGCTGGCAACCCATCTTGGGAATATTAGTCATGTCTGTGACTTTACCATCAGAAGAAACCAGAGCCTCTTTCCAGTACATGACAATTGTTGCATAGATGTCAGAAGAGTATGTGTGTATATCTTACGACTCTCAAATTACCACAGGGATGGAACCTGCTGTTAGGTATTTAACATGTTATTAGGAGGAGAGAGAATGCTTAGTGGAGTGTGAGCTGCACCATGGAGAGCACATGGGTCTCCCCGGCAGGAGAGTAAGCCACTGGGTGCCACAGTCCTAGCTCTCACCCACTCCAGCCACGGGGGGGGGGGGCAGTGCAGGGGCCCTGGGCCAGCTGCACATTCTGCAGCAGTAGGAATTTCTTCCCTCACTCACACTCTCCCCCTCCCTCCCCCTCTCCCCTTCCCTCCCCCTCCATTCCCTCCTTTCCCCTCCCTCCCCCTCCCTCAAGGTCTTTCAGCTCCATCTGCTTGACCCTGCTCTTTTCTCCCACAGGCATATTTTGTCTTTCTTGATATGTGTTTCCTGGAGGGCCTGGACTAACATGGCTTTAATAACTGTTTTTCAACATAGCTGCTTTCTTTTGTAATTAAATGTACTTTATGCTTTGAAACGCCCCCCCCCCCATTCTTTATTGTATCTTATGATAGTCTTGCTACGTAGCCTTGACTAGTCACTGATAGACCAGGCTGGCATCCAGCATGCAACAATCCTCCTGCCTCTGCAGCTTGAGTGCTAGGATTACACATATGTGCCATCACCCCGGCTGAAAGCCACTGTTCTGTCATTCATACATACTTCTCTCTGGCTTCATGATGTTGTTCAGATTTCATATGCCAATCATATCCAGAAAAAGTGGCTTTAACTAAAGCACTATTCTGTGACTAGGTTGGTTGGTGCATTTCTCCACATGTTCATGGACAGAGCGTTCAGGAGTCCCACACTCTTGCTTAAGCCCCGGGGAGACAGTTTTTCTGCTCTTTACTGGCCAAGTAGGCCAGCTGTCAGAATTCAGTGACAGTCTCAGCATCTCCATTCAGACACAGCAGAGTAACAAAATGTCCTGAGTGAGGAGCAGCTAAGGTTGTCTAAGATATCACAACCTGGGGCCTGAAGCAGCTTCCTGGACACACAGACTGATGGAAAGGCACAGTCTTGACCCACACACCTGATGCCTTGCACTCTGAGAGAGACTGGGAGAGCCGAAGTGGTCCTGGGCCCCGCCCAGCCCCCCTCTGTCCCAGCAAGGGAGCTGGAGAGGAAGGGTAGATGGGAGAAACTTCTTTTACAGTAGACTGGATTTAAACTGTTTGGTTTTGTTTTACTTTTTGTGGGACTGACAGTTGAACCTGGGACCTCAGGCAGGCTAGGCAAGCGCTTTACCACTGAGCTATGTCCTCAGCCCTTAGTCCATAGTTCCCACGACCAAACCCTAAGCCCTATTTATTTAGTTGATTCTTTTTATTATTATTATTTGTGTGTGCACATTTACATGTGTTGGGGGCACACACAAGTGTGCGGTTCCTAACCTGCTATGTGCACGTGTGTGTAGAAGGCAGAGGTCAACCTCTGGTGTCGTTCCTCACGAACTGCTTGCTTTGTTTATTCATTTTGAGATAGGGTCTCTCTGAATCGCCCCGGCTGGCCTAGAACCATTCAGACCAGGCTGGCTTCAAACTCACAGCAATCCACTTGGAAACAAAGGTGCAGGCCACTTTACTTTTTGAGATAGGAGTGTTCACTGGTACCCGGGGCTCCGTGCTTCAGCCAGGCTGGGCTGGCCAGCCAGTGAGCCCTAGAGACACTCCCACCTCTAACTCCTAGGTGTTGTCGGCACAGGCCACCGCATCTGGTTTTTACTGGGGTGCTAAGAATAAAACTCAAGCCTCACTGTGTAGCCAAGGATAACTTTGGATTCCTGATCCTCCCGCCTCTACCTCCCAAGTGTGCTACTGTGCCTAGTGGACAAAGGCCTATTCTTATCCCTAAGAGAGTAAGCTGAGAGCTAGGTGGTCCTAGGGCCCCAAGAGTCTACAGACCCGTGCTGGGATGAGGGTGGGGCATCGCCAAAGCTCCCTTCTATTTTCTGTGCCTAAGAGGATGCCTAAGGAAGAGGGTGAGGGTAGAGTGACAGGGCACAGCCTTCTGCAGGCAACTGAGGAAGGAGGCTTGGGACTGCCTTATGAAGATGTAGCCACATAGCACAGGTGGCTGGAGGCGGATGGACTTGGGCAAGGCATACAGAGAAAACCACACTGGTCCACAATGTCCCCCAGGAAGGTGGCTCCCAGGCTCCTGGTTCTTTCCCTGAGTCCCCAACAGGCTGGTGAGGCAATCTGGCGGCAGCAGGGAGAAGAGGCTGAGCAGAGAGCTACAGGCAGCCCCAGCTGCATCAAGTGGCACTGTCTGCTAATTGGGAACCAGCAATTGCACATTAAGTCGCTTCCTTTCCCAGCCCACTGCTTTTGTTGGTGGTAATACCACCACAGCTGTGATTAAGAGGCGGAACCTTGGCTCTGTGGGTAGTGGTGTGTGTGTGTGTGTGTGTGTGTGTGTGTGTATGTGTGTCCTACAGCTAAGGCACGCTGTCTGGGAAATGAGAACAGGTGCCTGGGTTTTATTTTCTTTCTCTTTTTTTGAGATAAGGTCTCACTCTATAGCCCAAGCCGTCCTGGGAACTCACGGTATAGCTTAGGCTGGTCTTAAACTTGTAACATTTCTCCTGCCTCAGCCTCTTAAGTGCTGGATTCTAATTCTTCATCTGCCACCTGTGAGTTCTATGACCTCGAGCTAAGGCCCACCTGCTTCATCTGTAAGCTGGGACAGTACTGACCCAGGTCTGTCATGGGACTCGATTTCTTTGACTCTGTGCATGTTGGATACAAAGCACCCAGGTTAGACGAAAGACTTGGAGTTAGATACTTAACAGCGGCCATTTCTCTTATCATTTCCAAGAGTTCAGGAAGCATCTTCCCTTCACACTGCTCCAGGAAGTTCTGGTCAGTTTCACAAACCTGTGTGGCCAGGTATGATGCTGCACACCTTTAATCCTAGCACTCAGGAGGCAGAAGCAAATGAATTGCTCTGAGTTTGAGTCCAGCCTTGTCTGCATAGTGAGTTCCAAGACAGCTATATAGAGAGCTACAAGACAGGAATACATAGACTCTGTCTCAAAAGTCAAAGCAAAATAAGCAAACCTGAGTGTGCACATGCCTTACCCAGACGAGTGTTCAAAGGCAGAGTCACTGGGCAGATGGGGTGGGCCTGAGCAGTCTGTTCTAATTCATGTGAGGATATCCTAAGGATATGAACTGGAGAGATGGCTCAAAGGTTAAGAGCACAGGCTTCTCTTCCAGATGACCAAGGTTCAATTCCCAACACCCACATAGCAGCTCACAACTGCCTGTAACTCCAGTTCCAGAGGATCTGACGCCTTCTTCTGGCCTCTATGGGCAATGCACACAAGTGGTACACAAACACACATTCAGGCAAAGCATGCATACACATGAAATTAAAATAAATTAAAATATTTCTCTAAAAATAAAAGATTGGAATGCAGTCATTCCCAAACCCCGTGCAGCTTGGACCTCTGCAGGAAAACCTGGAACAGGTCTCCCCAGGTGTCCAGTTGCAGACTCCTGAGGGTCAGTCCTGTGAGGGTGCTTTCCTGAAGTGGCCCAGGGTTCTCTATGGGAGCAGGATCCTCAGGGTTTGTGTATGGTGGGGCTGTGGGAGGTGGGGAGTGTTGTGGGGACTGCCCCACACCAGACTCTCTGCCCAGGACATGTATGGCATGGTTCTGACACAGAACTGCTTCTTTTTCATGAAATCTCCAATGGACACAAGGGGTTCAGTTTTGATGCTGGGCCTTCCTGGGATTCTCCCTGCAGAGTCACTCACAGGCTTCATGATCCAGGTGATTCCAGGGTTCTTGCGAAACTCCTCCACAAACAGATGGTACTGGCAGGGCATCTCAAAGGTTTGGGGGAAGAAGTCACACTTGGCTGCCTCCGCCTTTCCTGCCTCCCGCTCCAGCTGCTTCCGGAACCTCTTCAGGTTCTTTACCATATAGTTTTTCCTGGTAAGCTAGGCAGCAGGGGACAGGGAAGATGGTAACCCTCTTCCCTGCCCTGCCCACCTCTATTTAGAAAAAAAATTTTTTTAATTACATTTATTTATGCAGGGGAGGGGCTGAAATAAGAGAAAGGGGACGTGGTGACCCCTTTCTGAGCTTTTGTCCTCCGCAGTGAGTACCTCCCAATCACAGAGGGAAAGAATGTTGGGGCCACTCTGACCCTAGTCAACCAGCAAAGGCTTGTTCATAGTCAATTCCCTACTCACGAGCCCAGGCCAGGGGTCCTATTTCAACCATTTCTACCTTTGTGGACATAAATGACAATCCAATCCCCACAAGGGAAGGGACACGTGGACACCTTAAAACCAATAGAAGGCCTAGGCATAGTGGCTCATACCTTTAATCCCAGAGGCAAATGGATCTCTGTGAGTTCAAGGCCAGCCTGGTCTGCATAGTGAATTCTGGGATAGCCAGGGCTACTTAGACTCTGACTCAAAAAATAAAACAAACAAAAGACCAATGGAAGAGTAGGGAGAATTACCAAGATGGGAATACCTGAACCCTAGAAAAGCCCCAGACCCTCTTAGAGTCAGCAATACCCAGCTCTGGGCCCCTCTCAGTCTTGAGAGCTCTAACACTTGCTGATACGCCTAGCTTGCTTTGAGTCCTTTTCCAGTATTAGTGTTATTTAATTGATAAAGCCCACTAGTATAAAAGGTCAGAGGGCAACTTCTGGAAGTCGGTCTCTCCTTCTACTATGAGGGTCTTGGGGATCAAGCTCAGATCTTCAGCTTGGTCACAAAAGCCTTTATCTGCTGTGCCATCTTGCTGGCCCTCCTACCCAGCTCTTGGTACCAGTCTCTACTCTCAGACCCTCAGAGTAGCAGGAACAGTCCAAAGGGTAGCCCAATGGCCCAGAACCATTCTTACTTCACAGGCCTGGAGGCTCACCTCATAGTGGTTCTGGAAGTGGCTGATCCGCATGTGCTCATCCATGTAGGTGTGGTCAAAGTTCTCACGCAGCCAGCTGACGTCACACCAATAGAAATCCCATTCACCTTCACTGCAGTGAGGAAGACAAGGGTCAGACCTGAGGATCGAGGCGCTGCTGGGGTTTCACAGCACACAACCATCTGAACATAAGTGAGTGGAGGGGGAATGCTGGCCACAGTGGCTAGCTTCCCTGAGGCACCAGCAGATGCTGCCATCCAGAGCCCAGAGTGCCTTCTGGTACTTCTCAACAGACTAGTCACACCTGCTCCAGTCTCTCACTTCCTAAGGTGTAGGGCGCTCCCTGCTTAAACATTCCGGCAGCTGCTCCATGAGTACTCACTGCTGCCTCTGCAGACTGCATTGTAGGCTAGAACAGAGAATCCACCTTCTCTGCCCCTGTGTTGCCACTTTAATTTGAATTTTCATTGTCCCCCCCCTAAAGCTGGGGTGTGGACAGCTTTGTCAACAGCCTGTGTTAATACTGGGAGATGGCAGAGCCTTTAAAGGTGGTGCCCAGAAGAAGCCTGTTAGTTCATTTGAGGCGTGAACAAGAATGGGATAGGTCTGGCCTTCAGCTCCTCCCTGGCGTTTGGCTTCTGGTTTTGCTTCCTGGCTACCATGAGGTCCCATCCTGCTTTCGGCCTCACTATAGGCCTAAGAGGAGAGGGCCAACTGATCATGGGCTGAGGCCTCCCCAACCAAACAAGCCTTTGGTGTTTTTTTGTTTGTTTGTTTGCTTTGTTTTTTTTGTTTGTTCATTTGTTGTTGGGTTTGTTTTTTTTTTTCAAAACAAAAACAGGAGGGTCTCACTATATAGCCCTGGCTGGCCTTGAACTCACAGAGACCCACTTACCTCCAGCCCCCTAGTGCTGGGATCAACGGTGTGTGCCACTGCTCCTGGAATTCTTTCCCATTTTTAAATTAATTTATCTTAGAAGACATTTTGCCAAAACAATGGAAATTCGACTAAATACTCCCCCCATGCTCTTTCTCTTTTTGTTTCTATTGTGGCCAAATACTGAGTTTTGAGAAACACCTCAAGGGATCTGAAGTCCAAACAAACTGTGATAAGGAGTAGCTCCCTGGAGTGATGAATGAACCAGGCCCCACTTGGACCAAGTCAGGAGGAATGCCACCGTCTACTGTATTTCCCAACTGTCTCTTTCACCCCAGGGGCTCCAGGCTACAAGGACAGGGAGAAGCCGTGAGGACCTTCCGTGGTAGACGGTACAAATGAATTCTTAAGGTGTGAGCAAAAATGACAGTAGCTGGCTGCTCACACACACTGGCCTTCACATGGATGCTTCCCAGCTGATGTGCCAGCATCACAGGGACAAGCCACTCTGCTGTGGCTACTGCAAACCCTGATCTGCCTGCTGGAGTTGCTGGCTCAATGTGCAGGTGGCTAAGTGCTGTGATTTCTATAGAGCAAGGGGAACAATGGCCAATGAGGTCCGCTGGGTGTTAGAAGTTTCCCAAAACTAAGGATTTAAATTGTTTCTGAGCTCCTCCCAGCTGCTGGATGTAGCATCTCCTGGATGCTAACCATGCACAGGAGCTTGGCCTTTGGGGGTACAGTGTGGGGTTTAAGGAATTCCTCTGTCTCTTGCAGAGGACATTGTGTAAGGATGTCTCTGAGCATGTGGGCCCTGTACTTCCACCAAGCTCCAAATGAGTTTTTCAAAGTTTAATAGCCACATGCCTGGACAATCCCAAATAAATCATACTGGCTAGGAACTAACGGCCTGTGGGATGGAGAGGGGCTTCCAGGAATCACCGTCCCCGTAGGTCAAGAAAGCAGGAAGGGATCCGCTTAGGAGAGGAGAGCCAGCAAGATGGAGAACTGAGACAAGAAATGAGGAAATGACAAAATGCCCGTGTGTATGTGGGGCTGCAGTACATGTGGAAACTTACTATTTTGGACGCTAGTTTTAAAAAATTAAATAAAACTTTTCCACTTTCAAATTGTGTTCTGAGTTTCTTTTTAAACAGGCCAAGGGGTTTTGTGGATGTTTCTGTAAAGATTTACCTATGACCTACATGCACAGGAAAATATGTTGTCCTTAATCACCAAAAGAAGAAAAACCACAATGACATCCACAGTAGTTTGAATGTTTAGCCCAGGAAGTGGCACTATTAGGAAGTGTGGCCTTTTGGGAGGAAGTGTGTCACTATGGGGTTGGGCTTTGAGACCCTCCTCCTAGGCATATGGCTACAGTCAGATGAAGATGCAGAACTCACAGCTCCTCCTTCACCATGCCTGCTGGGAGGTTGCCATGCTCCCGCCTTGATGATAATGGACTGAACCTCTGAACCTGTAAGCCAGCCCCAATTGAATGTGGTCCTTATAAGAGTTGCCTTGGTCATGGTGTCTGTTCACAGCAGTGAAACCCTAACTAAGACTACATCCCAGTGGACATGTTCCTGGATATCAATCTTTTTTAATGGATAGTAATGAGCATTGACAAGGATGTGGAAATCCTGGGATTACATATGCTGCTGCTGGAAACAAAATGGAGAAGCCACTTCAGAGGATTCTAACACTTCCTCAAGGATTTAAATGCAAAGTTCCCACAAGACCCAACAATTTTACTTGTAGGTGTTTCTCCCAGGAGAAATAAAAGCATATATACTCCAAACTTGTACATGAATGTTCAGACTTTATAACAGTCCTAGCATGGAAACAGTCCATCTGCTGATGAACAGATAAGGAGAATGTGGTACATCCATGAAATGGAATATTATTCAGCCAAAAAAAAGTAGGAGGGGCAATAATGGCCTCATGTGCTGTCTAGAATGCATGAAGTCCTGGGTTCCATCTCCAGCAGTGGAATGGGGGACAAGGTACTGATACAAATGAACTACATGTTCAACATGGCAGCACCTTTGGAACAAACTGGGCAAGGTAGCTCATGCCTATAAATGCCAGCATTCTGGAGAACTGCTACAAGTTTAAGGCTAGCCTGGGCTACATAGTGAATATCAGGCTAGCATGCCACAATGGGTTTATACAGTGCTACTAGCAAGATACTGACCCAGGAAGGCAGAGAGGGAGGGACAAAGAGAGGAAAGGAGGGAGGAAGGAAGGGAAGGAAGGAGGGAGAAAAGGGATGGGAGGGAAAGTGGGAAGGAGGAAAGAGAGGGAGGGAAAGGAAAGGAGGGAAGAAGACAGAGGAAGGGCATGGTCCAGCCCCATTTCTATGAGGTTGAGTAGAACAGACTAAAGTCCAGGGTGAGGGCTGGAGGGACAGTAGGGAGGACTACACAAGGTTATCCTGGTCTACATAGTGAGGCTGAAGACAACCTGAGCTATGAGAGAAAAATAAAGATGTGGAATTTGTTCTCCTTGTTGTTGTGAGACAGGGTCTCACTTAAGTAGACGAGGCTGGCCTTACCAGGCTGGCCTTAAACTCATGAGCCCAGCTAGCATTGTATTGTTTTAAAAAGGGTTTATCTTCTGGCAGATGAAATTACTTTTCAATAAGAAAGGGGGGTGATAAAGGAGGGCATGGCAAAAGGTGGCCAGTAGACCTTTCACTGTGAACTGTCACTGCTGTGTCTGCACTGGGCTCAGGGATGGTCAGCTGTCCTAGAACTGTCTCCCGAGGGTGTGTCCACTAGAAGATAGCAGTGGGTTTCAGATGTGAACGGCAGTGACCAGCACTTCATTCCCAGCATGCCCCAGGGTCTGTGTGTTGACTGAATGACTGAGGATGTGTGGAGGCTGTCTCCAGGGTGCCAGTGAGAGGCAATAGGAGTGAGATGACAAAACACCTGGCCAGATGTTGCCAACACTCCAGTAAGCTTGATTAGCAACTAGCAGAGAGGTACTGTGAGCTGCATGTCAGAGCAAAGCAGTCATGAGGTTGGGGAGTTGAAGGACCCTTTGAGTGACCCTCAGCTTAGGTCTGGAGAGTGGAGAGGGTGGCAGGGGCAGTGGGAGAGGGCTGGAGCAGGGTGGGGCCCTGGGGTTAGAAAGGGCGTGCTCAAGGATGTGAAGGAAGCCATAGAGGAAGCTGAGATGCCAGAGCTGAAGATGAAGAGCTAAGTAAGACCCAGCAGAGCTAAGGCTCGCAGGGCAGCGTGGACGGGGATCTATCCGAGTCTGCAAGTTCACTCATGCACGAATCATCTTTATGGTCATTCCATGGGGCCACTGTTTATCCTGATGACTGCCCTGCTCCCTGGGTGACTCCTGCAACTTGGGTGGTCACGCTGGCTTTCTCAGCAGGGAGCAGGAGAAGGAACATGTTTGGCTGCATCTGCTCTAAACTCTGACCTGAAAAGTCCTAACCAAGACCTAATTCTGTTTGAAAACACAAGTCCTCAAGGATAAGGCTTTGGGTTCACAGGGAATAAAGAGGTGGAGAGCTCTGCCTGCAAGCTTGTCCTGATTTGACAGCTCCTGAGACAGCCAGTGGAGGATCAGACATTGAGGGTGACTCCCACAGTATCAGACTCAGATCCCCTGCTGCCAGACTGAAGAACAGAGGTTGGAGAAGCAGGAAAGGACCCAAGGACACGGGCAAGGGGAAACAGTAGCTTTTTCTCTACACCCCCTCCAGCCCCTCCCCCTCCTCTAGCTTGTCCCCCCCTAACCTCCTATCTCATCTTCCAGAGCCCTGGCTCCAGGGAGGGAAAGGCCACTCTGTTCCCAGGATGATCGAGAGATGATCAAGGCAAACCAGGGCAGCTGCCACCATCAGCTCACTAGCATTAATAATGAGAGGACCACCTGGGCGCTTGCTCGCTTCCTCCCCTGCTCATGGAAAGGCTGCTAGGACTGGTGGGGAGGAGCCAATTCTGCAGGCAGCACTAGTCACACACCCTGCTCCATGGCTTCCTATGCAGAGCACTCTCAAGATGGCATTTCCATTACTCTGTGCCCTGGTTTCCCATTACTGGGATGGGATCATAATGGCACTTGCCTGGAAGATTTGAGGTGGAAGATTTGTGGTGTGGCTAAGAGATAGTTGGTGTTAAACGCTTCAGGGCGCTTAGGTGGCTTTGTGACCAGGACACAATGAATTGCTTGTTGGATGCCTTGGCATGGTTGGCTACGGGGCCCCTATCCCTCAAATTCATGCTCTTTGTAGAACCTCACCATGTAACTGTGACTGCTGCTATAAGACCAGGCTGGCCTTGAACTGAGACTTGCCTGCCTCTGACACCCAAGCACTGCAATTAAAGGCATGCACAGCCACACCCAGCTAGAACTCTCTGAATTTACTTGGGAACATGTGATGCATGTTCTCCAGATTTCCTTGCAGTGAGGTGTGTGGCGAATGACTAAGTCCTACCAAAAGCACTGTGAGGGGCAGGCTTACTAATTTCGCCTCATCTTGCCACTGCTATTTGAAGGCAATGCTGAAATTCCACCTCAGGTCACAAGGATGAGGCTTCACTCATGAGGAAGCAGGATGGAGAGATGGAAGGGAAGGGCTCCACCTTGTGGGGTTGGGGCAGGGGGTTCTACCATCTCTGGATTTTCAGATCCAGAAATTTCCACCTGTCAAAGCCTCCTGTGGGTTTCTGTGATGTATATCCAAGCCTCGGTAACTGTACCTAATGTCATGTGCCAATGTATTATTGTCTCTGTCACTGTCCCCAGAGCGTAGCACAAAAGAAATGCAGGCCAAGCCAGTCAGCTCACTCTCTCTGGGCCACAGACTAATTAGTGGCAGGGAAAGAGCAGTCCTTGGCCTGGCTGGTCCCTGGTGAGCTCCAGCCAGCAGAATGCATTTCTCATTTCTGCTGAAAACCAGGAGACAATGAGTGGGCAGAAATCACCCAAACCTGGCTGGCCTCCTACCGGCACGCTTGCATGCTGTGTTAGTTGTCTCGTTGCTGTGCCCAAAATATTGGACAAGCAACATAAGGAAGGAAGGAGGGAGGGAGGGAGGGAAGACAGGAAGGAAGGAAGGAAGGAAGGAAGGAAGGAAGGAAGGACGTATTCTGACTTGCAATTGGAGGGGATACAGCCCATCAGAGTGGCAGGAGCATGTGGTAGTTGGTCAATTGCCTCCACAGTCAGGAAGCCGGAAGCCCTGGATGCTGGTGCCCAGCTTTCCCCATTTTAAATTCAACTTGGGACACACACCCCCTTGGCCTGGCACTGCCTACTTCAAAGATGGGTCTTCCTATCTTGAGTAGCCTAATCTACAGACTCCCTCACAAACATACTGGTAGCTTGTCCCTACAGAATCTATAGTATAGTTGACAATATAACCATCGCACATGCTGTAGGGTCTCAACAATTGGCTAGCACCTGGAAAGGCATCACATCAGGCTAGATGCAATCACGATGGTGTTAGCAATGCATGCAACACACAGTGGTGTGATACACCCCCCACCCCCGAAAAAACCCCTCATATCGGCTTTAGGGCAATTTCCAGCAGCTAGCAAGGGGAACTGAGAGAAAAACAAAATGAGAACAAGACCTGAGAAAGAGAAGGGAGGAGAGGGGCTGAACAGAGGGAGGGAAGGGGCTGCTAAGAGGGAGGGGAGGAGCTAAGAGGACAGAAGGAAGGGGCTGAGAGCCGAGAGGGGAGGGACTAAGAGGAGGGAGGGGAGGGGCTGAGCGGGGAAGGAGAGGGGCATCTTACTCTTTTACTTCTACCCATCCTGGCCTGTGGCGCAGAACGTCCATGAGCGTGGTCACGTGTGTGGTCTTGAACCGGATTACAGTTCTCTGCTCTCTGTAAAGTAGGACAGCAAAAACTGTGCTCAGTGACTTTCTTAGGATGTCTTCAAGGATCGGGACAAAATGGAGGAAGAAAAGCCATGATCCACGTGCAGATGACACAGCCAGAAGTGCTTGGTACCACCGCCTGCCAATACTTAGAGTAGCCACACTGAGACTCTTAGCATCTGTGAGGCAATGAAAAATAACAAACTAAGCAGATACTGCATGCCTGTAATCCAGGAGGCTGAGGCAGGAAGAATGCCATGATACAAGGCCACGTGGATATCAGCCTAGACCACAAAGTGACTTTGTCTCAAAACAACAACAACAACAACAACAATACTATGACTGGAGATATGGCTCGGTGATTAAGAGCACTGGCTGTTCTTCTAAAGGACAGGGGTTTGACTCCCAGCACCCACATGGCAGCTCACAATCATCTTTAACTCCTGTTCCAGGGGATTCCAGTGTCCTCTTCTGGCATCTGTGGGTGCCAAGCATGCACAGGGTGCACAGATTTGCATGCAGACAAAACACCCATGCAATACAATAAATAATAAAAATAGTAAGCCAGGCATGGTGGTTCACACTTGTGATCCTAGTACTTGGAAGGCAGGAGGGTCAGTTGAAGGTCACCTTTGGCTACACAGTTTGAGGCCAGCCTAAAATAAGATGCTAAAGCTAACATTTCTCCAGTCCCTACTATGTGCTAGGCAAGGTCAGGCTGCCTCACGTGTTCTGTGACTCTTATATCACATGGTAAGTGTTTGCTGATCCCCTTCCCTGGCATTCGGCTGGGGAGACAGAATAGATGCACTTTTCCCTATTCTTCCTACAATGCAACTAAAAACCCAAAACATTACTTATAAAACAAATGTAAGAAGACTGAGTGGTACACAAGGAAGCTAGCTAGAGACCCAGACCCAAGGGATAGCAAACGTGACATCCCTGGCGCTCTTCCTGCCTCTCTTTGTCCCAGATGTGGAAATAAAAAAAGCCAGCCAATGGACATTCCAAGATACTAATGGGCATGGACCCTAAACAACTTTTAAAGAAGCCTGCTTTCTCCAGCCTAGGGAAGCCCAAGACAGAACAGCTTTCCACAGCAGAATATATAGTAATGGTTCCACTCTGGTGAAGCCCCAAGTGAACACCTGTTGTCTACCTCCACAGGTGCTGGCAAAGGTCAAGTGGCGAGCCCTCACTGCTCATGAGGTTGCATCAATGTATCCAACACTGGCTCTGTCACTGCATGGTGCTGAGGAGGAGGAATACAAGGCTGACCTTCATCTCCCTAGGGGACCTAGGGTCAGGGAAACCTGAGCTTTCTTACATGTAGGTGGGGATATATCCTCCTATATCCCAATCTGGGCTGATGTTTAAGGTGGGCAATTATCAACCAATACCAGTGAAAACAACTGACAAAATCAATAAAACTGAAGTTCTTGAAAGACCAATAAAATTAACAAATCTATCAGCAATACCGACACAGAGAAGACACTATTACCAAGGGCGGGATAAAATGGGTGCTACTATAGAACCCCCAGACACCAAGACCACAGTTAGAGTGTACTAGCGCCTCCGCAGACTCAAGTGTGACAGCTGAGATGACCCAGTTCTTGAAAAGCCCAGACTACCACAGCTCTCTTGGTGTGATACACAGTTGAGTAGCTGTGTTCCTAGAGACATCAAACCTATTATATGATAATACCCCCAAAAGATGTACCTGGACCCACAGGGTTCCACTGGAAAATTAATTCCCTAAGGTGTCTGAGGATGCCACTCTGTTTTACCTACTCTCTTCCAGCAAAAAAAAGGAAGAGGGGAGAGAGCTTCCTGACTGTGACGCCGCTAGTGTAATCTGATAGTGAAATTCGGTTAACATAAAAAGAAAGCTACAGGCTAGGGGCTGGGGTGTGGCTAGCAGCAGAGCTCTTGCTTAGCGTGTGACAGCCTGGGTGTATCTCCATCACCACACATATGGGTTCGCATGTTCATAAACATACACTAGACAAAGGAAATTCAACAATACAAAAAAAAGAATTATACCTCATAACCAAGTGGCATATTTCCAGTAGGTAAAGCTGGCTCAGTGTTAGAAGTCTAATTGATGTAATTTATCACAGTAACAGACTCAAGAGGAAAAATCACATGATCCTATCAACTAAAGCAGAAAAGGCATTTCAGCTAGTCAACCTCTAAATAACCAAATTAATATCAACAGTGGACTTTGGGGATTAAATTTCCAGTTTTGGGGAGTGGGGGCAGATGGACAGATAGATAAACCATAACAGATGCATATTTTGATCCCCTAGGTCACAGGTCATGAATGTTCCTAGGAAGTTTCCAGCTCTCCTTCAGGGGACATGGTCTTCCCAGCTACATATCTTTATGAGATAGTTTCTTCTAACCCTTTAGCAGAAAAACAGATTAAACTTAAAAAAAAAAAAAATTGGGGCATGCCTTTGACTCTAGCACTTGAGAGACAGAGGCTGGGAGATCTCTGAGTTTGAGGCCAGCCTGGTTTATAAATTGAGTTCCATGAGAGCCGGAGCAGGGGCTACATAGAAACATCCACAGAAGCCAAAAACAAGGTTAGAACGTTTACAGACTTTCCCAGAGCTATGGGCTTTGATGGATTAGGTCTTTGTTTTCATTTTTGGCAGGTGGTATTGTCTACGTGCTAAGTTATACAGCCCAAGTGGCATTTCCAGCATGGAGTCAGTTGTGCTAAGGTCTGGGGACCTACTAAGATCTGGGGACTTGTTACAATGGGAGGGTAAATGGGCAGGGATTGGGCCTATTAAAACTACCAGCAAGCTGATGGTGGTGGTGGCACACACCTTTAGTACCAGTACTCCGAAGGCAGAGGCAGGCAGACTTCTATGAGTTCTAGGTCAGCCTGGTCTACAGAGCAAATTCCAGGACAGCTTGGGCTACACAGAGAAACCCTGTCTCGAAAAACCAACCAACCAATCAAAGAACCAAACAAAACCAAGATCATCAACAACAAAGAAACTACTGGCTATATGTTGTAATAGGAAACAAGCCAGTCCCTAAACACTAGGAGGAACTCACAAGTCAGTTCTCTTAAAACTGAGCCTGCAAAGACCCTTAGCCCAGTATGCACCTAGGTGTGCTCTCAGAAACACGCCCAGGACCTGTCAGGGATCGATTGCTAACATCTGCTATGGAAACAGCACGGTGGGAGCATGCCCACATTCCTTGAGCATTCTCCACTTCTGCACATGCCAACCCAGGGGCCTTCCCCCTTGGCACCCGGACCTTTCCCCAGGGGGTCACTCAGGCTCAGAGCAGATCTGAAGCATTGAGGAGTGAGCCTCCCTCTCTGACCAGCACACAGCCAGTGCCTGGATTTGGAGGCTGACTCCAGCTCTGCTCAGGATCTACACTCTGGGCAGATGGCCTCAGCCACACCACTTCTCTCCCTGTAGTCACCCGCTCTCCTCACTTCCTGGTGCTTCCTCAAACCACCTTCCAGATACCTTGTTCTGGGTCTTTATCTTGGCCTGTGATTCTGGGGGACTCACCCAAGGCTTTCATGGGGAACCAGATAATCCACATGTCTAGGCCATGGGAACGGCCAGGGAACAGCCTGGGACCGCCTGGGACAGCTTGGAAGTGTATTTTCACTGTGTTTTTTGAAAACGTAATTTTCTGCCACAAAAGCAGGGTGCAGGAGAGAAATGATACCAACAGGCAGCTCACATCCCTAGCTCCTGAGCTGTAAGGGATGGCCTTATGGCGTGGTTATGATCCATAAGATAAGGCTGGGTTTCTGGGGAAAAAAAGATAAGGGGTGTGCCCGGAACCCCCCACCCCAACACCTAGTCCTGTCTTTGTTGTTATTGTTCTCTTGGGTTGTTTGTTTGTTTTGTTTTTTGAGATAGGCACTCACTGTAGCCCAGCTAATGTTAACTCCCAGTCCTTCCTCAGCTTCAGTAGACCCAAAACAGGCATGAAGCTCTGACATCAAACCTCTGTAGCAGCACTCTTGCCGATTCGTCCTATGAGGGAAGGAAATGCAATTTGCTGATTGGCCATGGTGTTACTTATTTCTCATTGGCAAGTACCCTGACACAAATAGGTGGGTGGGTCCTATTGACTGAAGTGTTCTTAGTTTTGTTAGGGTCGGTATGCAAGTTCAGGGTCAAGATGTAGATCTGCCTGTAAGAGCCAGAGACTTGGCACTGATGAGATAGAACCAAACACATGGAGAGAGAGAGAGAGAGAGAGAGAGAGAGAGAGAGAGAGAGAGAGGCTGCAACAGCCCTGAGAGAACCACCTTACATCACCACACCTGCTCAGTGGGGGTCCAATCCGAGGAACCTCAGTGCACAGTAAAGATAAAACACAATGTGTACAGTGCAAACCCCTCCACACCTGGAAAAATCTCCAGTAACGAGCACTGTTCTTCCAATTGGTCCAGGTGGGTTGTGTTTAGGGAAGGCTAGTAGGTGTTCAGGGTGGAGCCAGGCTGTTATGGATACAGAGTGGGGGGGAAGGGGGAAGGGTATCAGTATACACTGCAAGCCTTGGGTTCACAGGACAAATGAGACCAGATAGTGGTTCCCTAGTCCAACCAGCCACACTCCACAACTGCAGGACTCCCAGCGAGGCTCTTGGCTTCTCTGAGTTTCTGGTTTTCTCCATCTGAACAGAGGATGCATTAACAGGATCTACCTCAGGGATAGTGGTAAGAAGAGTCACTTCGCAGCAACTGTAGGGCTGAGTGTGAGGTCCCAGATGGAGGAGCTGAAGAAGGGACTGAAGGAGCTGAGGGAGTTTGCAGCCCCAGGGAGGGAGCAACAGTGGCAACTGGCCTGAAACACCCCCCCCCCCCAGTACTCCCGGAGGCTGGATCACCAACCAAAGAATACACATGGAGGGACCCATGGTGCTGGTCACATATGAGGCAGAGGAGGGTCTTGTTAGCCATCGAGGGGTGGGGGGGGAGAGGCCCTTGGGCCTGAGGGTGTTAGATCCTCCAGTAGAGGAGAATGCCAAGGAGGAAAGACAAGAGTGGGTGCGCAGGTGGGTGGCGGAATACTCTCATAGAGGCAGGGTGAGGGAGGAAGGAATGGGGAAGTTCCAAAGGGGAGATTGGAAAGGGGGAAACATTTGAAATGTAAATAAAGTAAGAAAAAAAACTATTCAGTTCTTTTCCATTAATCTCAAATAAAGATTATAACAACAACAAAGAAAGGATGGTGGTCAGGATTTGATCCATAGTACAAAGGGCGGGGTGGGGCGGGGGGTGGGGCGGTCCAAGGCCTGGCTAGCAGCAGCCTTTCAACAACTGTTTCATAAGGTCACTAAGGTTATAATCATAATTATTGAACTAAATAATGGAGAGATGACCAG
Source organism: Rhynchomys soricoides (assembly GCA_019843965.1). NCBI lineage: Eukaryota > Metazoa > Chordata > Mammalia > Rodentia > Muridae > Rhynchomys > Rhynchomys soricoides. The sequence goes on from JADRCH010000019.1 coordinate 1,036,791, forward strand.
GTGTTGTGAAGCATCTCATTGTGAGTTCAAGGTCAGTCAGGGCCACAAAGGGAGATAGAAGAAGTAGGGGAGAGGGGAGGAAAGGAGGGCCCGTCCTGTTTGTATGGAGTGGGTGAGCTCACGCACCGCTCTTTTCCTTTTGACACTCCATGGCCTTTGGAACTTTGATTCTGTAGGGAGAAAATAAAAATGATGTAACTGGTTTTGCACACTCACATACCTTCCCTGCTCAAACTTTTCAGTGAGTGAGCTACTGAAACCGCCACACTCAGTGGGCAGAGGTTCTCAGGCATGAACATCATCATCTCTGCCCAGGAATCAGGGCAGAACTTACCTGCTTAGCAAGGAATGAATAATCCATCCCTGAAGAATTCCACCACAGGCAAGATCACTAAATGAAGGCCTGCTCACCAGTACTTCAAATGTTAACTCAAAGCCCAGCCTGAGAACTCCTCCAGCTCCCTAAGAAGGCCTGGACTTTTCCATTCTAACTTTTGAGTGTTGATAGTACACAGGATCTAGGAAGGGATGGTGCCCATTTCTCAGAGCGATGTCTTCACATCCCCCACCCCAACCCCTGACAAAGACCTACCCAATCCTCTATTGATAAGGGCCTTGTTTGGCTTGAATCAAGTTCCAAGGAGAATGCCCCCTCCACTGCCTCCTGGTAGAATCAATCCCTGAGCAAACTGTACCCTGTTCAGGATGACATCTTCTAAGTGAATGGGATTTTCTGTTGCCCTTTAGCACAGCACCACAGATGTAGTGGCTTGGAAGAGTATGCATTTATTATCATATTGTTTCTATGGGTGGAGAGTCTACACAGCTTAACCATTTCTGACAGCCTGGCTGGCTAGAGAGCCCCTGGGGTCTGCCTGTTTCTCTACTCCCCAGAAATGGGTTTACAGACTTGGACACCATTCCCAGCTTTTATTTCGTTTTGCCATTTCCAGGGGGGTGTGTGTGTGTGTGTGTGTGTGTGTGTGTGATATGTATATGTGTGAGCACGTGTATGTGTTAGACTTCGTATGTCTGTGTGCGTGTAGAGGCCTGAAGTTGATGTCAAGAACCATTCACAATCATTCTTCCCCATTGTGCCACTGAGGTAGGGTCTCTCAGAACCAGAGCTCGCTACTATGGTTAGCATGGCTAGCTGGCTTGCTCTGGAAATCCCATCTTGACTTTTGAGCGTGGAACTACACGTGAGTCACCATGCATACTGGACATTTTCATGAACTCTGAGGACCCTAACTTGTGTCCTCTTGTTTGAGTGGCAGGCAACTGAACCACAGAGCCATCTTTGCAGCCCACATCCAGATTTTACATAGATGCCAGAATCTTCATGCTAGCCCAGCAAGAAGTTTACCTGCCAAGAGTCTGTTCTGTTCTATTACAATTTGTCCTATGTCACTACCACATATTTTTTTTAAGCAATCAGGAGTTGAATATGGGGTTTGGCTTATGCTAGGCAAGCCCTCCAATGCTGAGCTACAGCCCAAGCTGTTTGAGTTTGTTTTGCTTTGTTTTGTTTTGACAGCCCAGGCTAGCCTCATACTCAAACTGTCTATGTAACAGAAGATGGCTTTGAACTTCTGATCCTCCTGCTCCCAGCTCTCAGACTCTGGGATGAGAAGTATTCGGTACTGGGGCTCAAACCCAGATCTTGTGTGTGTTCGGTAACCACTCTACAACTGAGCTACATTCCCAAACTTCCACCCCAGCTTTCTTTTACTGTTTATTTTTGAGACAAAGCTGGCCTTAAACTCACACTGTAGCTTAAGGCCTTGAATTTATGATCCATCTTCCTCATCCCCCTTAGTGACTACAACTACAGCTACCAGGACAGGAGCAGTGTCTTGAGGACTGTGGCTTTCTAGTAAATACTGAAGTCAAATAGCTAAGTCCTCCAAGTTTGGTTTTCTGCCTTTGTTTATTTTAGGTTGTCTCTGCAGTGAGCAGTCTTTTGTACTGCATTGTAAACTTTATTTTTGATGCTACTACTGAACCCTGGACCTCACACATGCTAAGCATATGCTCTGCTACTAAGCTACACCCCCGGTCCTACCAGCAGAAATGTTAGAATCTGCTTCACAATTTTTATTTAAGGCATGTTGGGATTTTTGTTAGGATTATTCTGAGTAGATCATTCCTAGGAAGAGGTGATGTCACAAAGTGTTGACTCTTCCCATCCATGAATATGGGTTGTCTCTCTGCTAATATGTCAATTTTATCTCTTACCAAATATTTTCTGGGGTTTTTTTTTGTATGGAAGCCTTATAAGTTTTAATTTAATTTTATTTGTAGGTAATTGATATTGTGAAGTTATTGTAAATATATTTTTGATGCTACGTGTACACACGAGGCACATGAGCAGGCATTTATGTATGCATGCATGTAAAGCCCAGAGAGGTTAAAGTTGCGTGACTTTCTCAATCAGTCTCCTGTATTATTTGAGGCAGTATCTCTCGATGAACCTAGGGCTCACCAATTTAGCTAGACTGAGTAGCTAGTAAGCTCCAGGGATCCTCCTGATTCCACCTCTCCAGTGCTGGGATCACAAGAGCAGGCTGCCACACCTAGATTTTGTATCTATTTTTTAAAGGTTTATTTTATGTATAGGACTCCACTTTACCTGTCTTCAGACACACAAGAAGAGAACATCAGATCCCATTACAGATGGTTGTGAGCCACCATGTGGTTGCTGGGATTTGAACTCAGGACCTCTGGAAGAGCAGTCAGTGGTCTTAACTGCCAAGCTATCTCTCCAGTCCTGGTTTTGTTTTTTAATGTAGGGACTTGGAATCAAATCCAGGTCATCATGCTTGCATAGCAATCTCTTTACCAACTGAGCCATCTCTCTGACCTTTGTACATGGATATCTAATTTTAAATTATCTGATGATACTAACTTATGATAAGAAGAAAATACTACCCCAAAGACATCTATGTCTAATCCCTAGGGCCTATAAACTACCTCGAAGGCAAAGGAAACTAAGACTCCACTGGAATTAAGTGGTTAATCCAGTAACCTTACAATAGAGCGATCATTCTGTTATCTGGATAGGTCTGACATAATCACAATGATCTGTAATTGTGAATGAAGGAAGTGGAAGTGTCAGAGTAATGGATGTGAGAACGATAAACTTTGACAGCAAAAGGAGACCAGAGCCTATATGGTTGTATATCCCAAGTCCAATCCACCACAGGGCACGGCCAGCCACTTGGGGAGGTGGGACACGGGAAGTTTGACTATGCTTACCCCACACACCACCGGGGCATGTGTGGGCTGTAGGGTAGCACTGAGACACTGTTCAGGGGTGAGGAAGTGCAGTCTGAGATCTGGGAAAGCTGGAGCTGGCTTAGAAGACCCTGGACATGTGATAAGGCTGGGGCCCTGGGGTTCTCAGGCTCTTGGACATCCAGACACTGATGGGAGTCTTGGAAGAGCTGAGAACAGAGTGGGGGCCACAGGCTGGGTGTAGCCTGGGGTTGGGAGGTGGGGAAAGGGAGCTCTGGTTAGTCCTACAGGGAGAGTCCTTGGCTTGACAGGAGGCAGGCTGGATGATGGTTGTGGCTGGGAGTGCAGAGAGGCCTTCTACAGGAGATTAGACAGCAGCTCTCGTAGGCAAAGGCCTTCTCCATGGCTCCCCACAGTGGATCCCGATGAAAAGAGACAATCCATAGTTCTGAATAATGTATTGCCATGGAGGAAATTGGATGCATAAAACCATACCCTGCTTCTCAGGGTGAGCCTGAGATTAAACACCTTTTGTCTGGGAAGGGGAGTTTACTAGCAATGCCCTCCAGGCCTCTAGGTACCTCATTAGCACGGAGATCCATTTTGAGTCTACATGACCACAAGTCACTTCTCTTTTCCTATTGTCTTGGGATGTTAGGGATGCCTCATCTACAAGTGGAAGGGCTTGGAGTGTTGCCCTTACATGACAGATGGCCACAAATCTATGAGGGACTGCGGCTATGTGAGAAGGGCCCTGTGCATGGGAGCAGGGTTCCTACTGTCCTTTGAGGGTCTCCAGGGTTTTAAACCTTTAGCTTGACCAAAGACCAGGCTCATGGTCTATGGCCCCACAGAAGCCAATGAGGGAGGAAATGCCATTAGATACCAGAACAGACATGAAAACAGCCCCTTCCAGGAATGTAGCTCTACTAGGTGTCTCCACACAATGCTAGGGGCTCATCTCAGCGCCCAGTTCACCCAGGAAGTCAGCAAAGGATATGGAGTCAGCGGGGAGCCAAAGCTGCTTTACCTTTGGCAATTCTGTCTTTAACTCTTTGCTATTCTGTAGCCAAAAACCACTGGCTTCTAGTAATTTGAGTCCCCCTGATAGCAGCAGGGGATTAAGAAAAAAGGCTTAATTTTTCTCTGGCTCAAGAACCCCTCCTTGGCTAATCATTAACTCTTCATGAGCCAGTGAGAAAGAAAAAGATAGAGGAAAAAGTCATACACACACACACACACACATAGATGCACACACCCACATACACACATACTAGCACACTTTGGTTGAGACTGACCACTGGTCTCAACAATTCCAAAAGTGTTCATATATACTTACATACATACTCATATACCTACATATGTATATACATACATAGAGATAGACATATAAATATATACATTTGGTGGATGTGGCTGAGCCCAAATCCCACACTTTCTTTCTTTTCTCTGGCCTTCTTATACCTTCTTATACAAACATTTCATATTATGTTACCTCATAGATAAAATGTTACACAAAAGGGGAGTTACAGAAGGATGTCGATGGTAAGTTCAAAGCAGTGTTTCATTCTATAAGTTCATTATAAGTTCAAAGCAACAGTTTCACATGGCCTTGCTTTATCACAGTGCACACCTGTGGCCTTATCCTTGGACCTGACCTACAATAAATGTTTTTCTTTGATCACAAATCTGTCTCAAGTCTATTTCTCTTCTTAGTGTAATTTATGAAAGCTCATGTATTCCTTATAATGCAGCCTTTACTTTCCATTCTATGAGGGGAACATTCTATTCTTGATCCTAACTTTATGACATCTTTCTGGCAAAACAACGAAAACCATCTCCCTAAACTTTTTTCCTAAAATTATTTTAATCAAATTAGGAATTCTATGAAGTCAATAATTCATCTAGACAGCATTAATTCATGAAAGTTCATCTTCATGTTGAACTGCAGGGAATTTGCCCAATAGGGTGGGCTGATGCCCAGGCATCATTGGACTAGGTAATAGTGGCAGGAAAGGCATATCAGCAGTGAGAAGCAATTCTGGGATGAAGTCTCTGGGGCTGTGCCTCTCCAGAGTGCACCCATTGTAGCCATGCAAAATGGTGGGCCATCTCCAGGAAACTCACTTGCTGGCCATAGTCTTTCCTAGATGGCTTCTGTAAACTCAACACCTCGTTTCATATTTCTGACCACCAAGCCTGTTAGGTAACAAGGTTTCTAAGACACTAGACTTGGGGTAGCTTGTTCCATTGGAAATAGGTTTAAGCAGAAGCAAAACTGATTAATGTGTAGTAACCTGCAGTCAGCATCCTTAGTGAACTAGCAATGTGGGAGCTTATGGATTCCTTCATATTCTCTATGTACATACATCTTATCTATAAACAAAGGCAGATTTACTCTCTCATTTTTGATATCTATTTTTTGGCTAGAACCCCTGCTCACCCACATAAACTGAGAAATCTTATCTGCTCTCCTTTCGTCAATCCCTCCTGCCCTTACAGAGAAAACTCTGAGCTAACATGTCATCACCCCTTATATCTGCATTTCTGGAAACTCACCTAAGAGTGCCCACCCAGGGGCTCAGCTTTTGGCCATACATGGGCACAATCCCAGCTCCTAGCTGACAGGACACCACCTCTTGCCTAAGACCTATAAAACACCCCTTTCATGTTCCTTGGGACCTGTGAACCTGCCCAGTAGTGTCTAATAAACCTGCCTTTATGTTTAATCTGGTCTAATCTAGCCTATATTGCATCCCCTCCAAAAAAACATTATCTATGTCTTTTATTTACTTTTGTTGCTTAGCTGCAATGTCTAAACCCTCACACAGTGCTGACTAAAAGTATTGAATGCAAACATCCTTAACTTGTGCTTGACCTTCAGGGACATTTCCTGATTCAACTTTTAAAAATGATGTTGCTGAAAGCCAGCAAGATGGCTCAGTGTGTAAAGGTGCTGGCAACCAACCCTGACTATTTGAGTTCAATCCTGGAGACCCACATGGTGGACAGAGAAAATGGACTCTTGCAACTTGTCCTCTGACCTCCACATGTGTATCATGGAGCACGTTCATATAAATTTTTTTTAAAAAGTAATAAAATTTTGTTTTAAGCAATGTTACTATGAAGATTTAGCATAGTGGTAGTGGAGGGAATAAGTTCAATATAAATTCACAAAGTTAAAGGAGAAAGATTTACTAATGAAGGCATAGAAACAGAGGAGTCAGAGTAGTGCCTCAGTTTCTCTAACTTGATCAACAGCAGTCTCACCCAATAGTGATAAGTGTGAGACAGCTCTGTGCTTGGCGCTGAGGTACAATACCAGGAAGCAACTCAACCCTGGAGTCTAGAAGGAAAGAGAGAACACAGGACAGAATAAGAAAAGCTAGTGAAATGAGGAAATTCACAGCACTCTTCCGGTAGACAGACTCACATTTTGTTCTGAGAGGGAAAGAAACAGAGGTGGCATTCTGAAAAGTCGAAACACAAGAAGCAGGTTGGGGCCAGAATGTTGGGTTCTAAGGAAATTCCTTTTCCTTCTTAAGATCTCATTTTTCCTGGTCTTAAAATCAGAGTTGTCCTGTCCGTTCCAGTCTCATTTGAGGTTCAGAGAGCACTGGGCTTGGAAAAGCCACTAAGGGAGGATTTTGGGTGGATGGATGGGTGGATGGATGGATGGATAGAAGGACGGACAGGCAAACGGGTGATGAAGAATCTCTGATGGTTTCTCTAAGTCAGGAAAGTATCTAAGGGCCACAGAAATAGCTGGGTTCAATTTAGAATCTAGACTCAGTAAATTCCCGCCAGCACAGCGCTCTCGCGGAGCATGTTTATGTGGCGCACGGCATGTCGGGACTTGCAATCCTAAGGAAGTTCGGAGTATTCTTTTTTTATTCCCCCTAATAACTGCACCCAACCCTCCCCTTCTGAATCCCACCGCGGTTTCCTTTCCTCTAAGAACAATCGACATCATCGGATTGGTGATAGTCCTACCTTCTGTCGGGACATGACTTGGGCCCAAACCAAAACTTCCACGGGCGGGTGCCCTAGAAAGCTTGTGCGTCTCGTTGCTACGACAACAAAAAGAGGTGTCCCGATCCGCCGATCTGATTGGATGATAGCAATCCGTTTGGATGACTTGCCGTTCCCTCCAACCCAAGGTTCTAGAAGTATTGCTCAGGTCAGTCGAATGCCCCAACCTTTCTGTCTTGGAGCCACTTTCCAGGGTGGGGGTACACTTGGCTAGAGGTTGGCTGCCCACTACACCACTTACTATTCTGCTGTCCAGCTACACTCCCCCAACCATCTAAAAGCACTACGTTTGAAAGATGGTCACGTTTCAAAAAAAAAAAAAAATTGCATTCCTCTAATCTTCTTGTTTGAAACAGGATCTCACGTTCGCAGGCAATCCTCAAACCAAGGCTGACCTTGAGCTCCTATACCCCTGCCTCCACCGCACCTCTACATCTGGCTCCATCACTTTCTCTAAGTTTTAAGCACCCAGGTAGAGTGGCATTTGTTTGGGAAGTAAAGGCAGAAGGATTCAAAGGCATCCTTGGCTAGAAAGTGAGTTTAAGGCCAGCCAGTATGGAATAAAACCCTGCCTCAAAAACAAACAAAAATAAGGTAGTTATAATTTATAATAAAAATTCTGGTTTTGTATCTGTGGTACTAGGGATTGAGCTAGGGCCTCCTGTATAATAGGCAAGCACTGTACAACTGTGCTACATCCCACACAGAAGATAGTACTGAGGTTTTGTTTTGTTTTGTTTTGTTTTTAAATCAGGGTCTCATTGTGTAGCACTGGCTATCCTGGAATGCACTATGTCAACCATACTGGCCCCAAACTCAGAGGTCTTGCCTCTGCCTCTGCCTCTGCCTCTGCCTCTGCCTCTGCCTCTGCCT
>JADRCH010000019.1:1044942-1059290 GCA_019843965.1 Rhynchomys soricoides
TGCCTCTGCCTCTGCCTCTGCCTCTGCCTCTGCCTCTGCCTCTGCCTCTGCCTCCTGCCTCCTGCCTCCTGCCTCCTGCCTCCTGCCTCCTGCCTCCTGCCTCCTGCCTCCTGCCTCCTGCCTCCTGCCTCCTGCCTCCTGCCTCCTGCCTCTGCCTCTGCCTCTGCCTCTGCCTCCTGGGGGCTGGGATCAAAGGCAGATGCCACTAGCCAGGCAACAGTAACAATTCTTAAGTACCAATTGTTTGCCAGAGCTAACCCCCATGCCTGCTGCAGCATCATGCTCTGGTGCCCACCTCACACTGTCCCTCTCAAGTCATTCTCTGCCTGACTGACCACTTGAACACACATTCCACCATCTCCCCTCACCCCCCACTCCCTGTGGACAGCCTTCCAAGCTCATCCTGCCCACTCTGTGACCCTGTTTTTGCCATGTTCTCCAGCCTGTTTCAGATGATGGTTTGGCTGTTGGTTGTCTCCCATCCCCACTTTCTGAAGTCCACCCATCACAGGGTTCCCTTACTGATGGCTCTTCTCACCCCTCTGCCCTAATTTCTGTTTGTACTTTGTCTCAGAACTTCTCTAGCTCTCTATTGTTCCATTCTGGAAAAAAAAAAAATCCTGTAAATTCTTAGTATCTTCTCCCATAAGCACCTAGAAAGGAAAAAAAGACCACTTATGTATTTTCCACTGTGCCTTGCATTTGGCAGGTGGCTAACCCTGTCCAGTGACTACATGAATGAATGAGAAAATATTAGTTAAACAAATATTACCAACTGACAGTAGAATATAAAGCCCCAGACTAAATATATGTCCAAGAGAATTGAGAATAAGTACTCAAATATTTATATACACATATTCACAATAGCAAGATTCACAAGATCCCCCAAATGGAAGCAACCTGAATGTCTATCAAGAGACAAATTAGTTACAGTAGATACGTAGAACCAAACCAAATGTTACTCAGCCATAAAGAGGCATGGTGGACTGGGACACACTGATGCTGATGTGTGGTTGAACCTGAAAAGCTATGCTAAGGGGAAGAAGACACACAGAAGGTCATAGATTGTGTGTATGGGTGTGTGTGTGTGTGTGAGAAACAAAGCTACTCAAACAACTCTCACAAAACATTAAAGGAAAAGAGGGCCCCACTCTGACTTCCATAAAAAAAATGTGCAAAAGATAGCTCATTAGTTGTTTTTGTTGCTGTGACTTAAGAAAGGAAGGATTTACTGACTTTCTGCTCTGAGGGCACAGTGTCGCATGCTGGAGAAGGGATGTTGGCAAGAGTGTGAAGCTCATTTCCTTCTTTGTGTGCAGCCCTGGACAACAGCCCATGGAATGGCACCATCTTCTTTTCGGATGAGTCTTAGTACATCAATTAACCAAATATAGAAAATTCCTCATGGGTAACGCGGAGATTGTCTCCCTAATGGTTCTAGACCCTGTCAAGGAGACAATATTACACATCAGAGACAGGAACAGGGACTTGTTTCAAATTCAAATGTGCTGGGGATGGTGGTGCACACTTGTGATCCTAGCACTTGAGGCGTATAGACAGGAGGATTATTGAACACTTGAATACCGCCTGGCTATCCATTGACTTCTGGGCTATCTGGTGCTACATACTGAGACCATGTCTGGGAAAAAAAATAAGGGAGAGAGGGAGACAAGAGAGGAAAGAAGGGAGGGTAAAGGGATAGAAGAAGGAAGGAAAGACAAAAACCCTGAAACTCTAACTGCAGACAATCTAAGAATTAACACAGTTATAAATTAGGATTTTAAATATATCAGTTTCACAAAAAAAGGGCAGCTTTGGGTGGGTGCTGGCTCCCAAGATAATCCAAACTAGGAAGGAACCACTGTAGACTAATGACTTCATTTACTGGATCCTGTGCATGTTCAAGGTCAAGGCCATTAAAGAAATTTGTCCTTTGGAGATTAACTGGGGCTGCTGCTGTCAGGGACATTTCCTAAGCAAGTGACCTCAATGCTTTTGTACTGCCAAACTCTGTGAAGCTGCATTGCATGGCATGCTGTTCACAAGATGAAGTCCAGAATGACCAAATTCCCACCCCAATTTAGACCTGCTAATGCTGCCGCAACAGCCTCCACCAAAGCCCATGTAAAGAGCTGGATCCTTTTTTAAAAAAACAAAAACAAAACAAAAAACCTTATTTATCTTTAATTATTCATATATGTGGTGGGAGTATGTGCACATGTGAATGCAGGTATCCATAAAGTTCAGAAGAAGGTGCTGGATCTCCTGGAACTGGAGTTATAAGTGGTTGTGAGCTGCCATGTAGATGCTGGGAACCAAACCTGGATCCTCTGTAAGATTAATGAATGCTCTTAACTCCTGAGCCGTCTCTCCATCCCAACAGCTGGATTCTTAAGGACAGAAAAATCACCTTTGGGGAAAATTAAATGGAAATTACACATAAAAGATAAAAACAATAAAATCATAGCAATGTCATTGAAAGGCCATGTGTTGGTGAGGCCTGGGGATGGGAATTTTTGTATGCTGCTGATTGACTTGGACATGTTGAGTGACCCAGAAGCTCTGGTCAGGAGGGAAATACAATGGTTTGGTTTAGAGAGAAAGGAGCTGAGACAAACTGCCCTTCAAGAGACAGTTTGATTTACAAGGTGGAAGTGTAGGTATGCCTTCAGTACCAGACAAAGAGGGTGCCCCCACACACTTTGAGGTTTCCAGGGTAAGCAGAAGGTCCCAGACTGGGAATCAGCAGATGTGGTTAATAAGTAGTCTATGCTGTATGCTTACCATCAAGTAGCCTGACTGTCCTGAAGGGCATGGTGGCAGGAGAGACTACAGGGTCATAGGCCACCTTGCAAGCCAGGTCCAGCAGTTGCACCTTTGTAGAGAGAGTGAGGTATGTCTGGTCTACTTATTCAGATAAGAGGTGTCTGGAAAATATGTGCTCTGACACCTGTGACTTGTCCGTGGTTCCATAACAACGGTCATAACGATCTCCTGTTGGTAGGGTCTCCACTGGGCACTTTAAATAAGTCATCTCATCTATTCTCACTACAAGCCTAGAGTCTTTTCCTCCCTCCCATTCATAGATGATGAAGATGAGGCTCATAGACTTGAAGTAACACACTCATGAGCACAGTGGAAGCTACCAGATTGTGGGATGACGTCTCCTAACAGCAACAGAGAGCTTCTGATTGCTACTTATAACTCCACACACTTGGTAACTTATACATCTCATGAACGAGTTATCGTAAGGTTCTGGGAGGAAGCCTGGAATGGGTCTCACTGGATGAATTAAGGCGTCCACATAGCTGATTTCTCTCTGGTAGCTATACACGAAATAATTCTCCTGCCTTAAAGTTTCCATTAGCAACTCCCCAAGTCTCTCGTTTGTGAGCTGAGCAGCTTCCACCCAAAGGAAATATGTTGGAGGGTGACACACCTGGGTCCTTCCCCACCACTTCCTCCCCCTCTTTTTAGAGATTCTCTCTCCCCCATTTGTCACCTTCCTAGCTCAGCTACCTACATGTTTCCAAGGACATTGGCTATCTTTTAAGTGTGTTTTAAATCTTTTCAAGGACTCTAGCCTGCCCTGAGATAGATGCTCTATTAACCTCTTGATGTGAAAAACAGCCCAGAAGTAGAGTTCGCTCACCACTCAATGTTCTGTCCACTTTCACCCCTTATGGCCCCTACTTCTGTCCTCTGTCCCTCTAACCCTGTCACCTTCCGCACCACCTTCGAGAACACTAGACTGGTGATTTCGCTGGACACTCCAGCATCCTTCCACCTTGTGCCAGATGATTAATGCCTTTAATCCATCTCCAGCCTTAATCTCCCCCCCCCCATCCTATGTATGTAACACAACACACTCAGAGTTGACAGCAATCAACATGTAGACACCTTTGAGAACAAGCATTTTGGTTACCACAGTGAGCCATGGACTGGTTTCCAGGGAGACACATGTTTTAGCAAGATTTTTGTGAAATAGTCACCTCATGATTTATTTAAGAAAGTTGGGGTTTGCAATAGCTAGCCCTTTCGGAGCAAAGAGTTCATAGCTATTAAATGTGTGATGTCTAATAACTTTCTTATTTTTTGTCATCGAGGCTTTTACCCTGGCAGAGGACTCTTGTTCTTGTGACTTGATCATTTCCTCTAAGTACCAAGTCGGGACTCAAAGGGCTACTGGGGCTGATCCTTTATAGATGAAATAAACTAAGAAAATGGGCTCTCCTGCCTAGATTCACAGAATGACTAATTCCTCAGGCTCTGATATGGGACCTTGTCTCCAGGATACTTTATCAGTTCTCTCACCCCCTGACCCCTTGGTTGTGTATGTTTGAGACAAGATTTCACATAGTCTAGGCTGCCTGAAGTTCACAAGATAGCCAGGCCTGAACTTGAATTCCTGATCCTCCTGCATCAGTCTTCTGAGAGCTGGGGTTAGAGGTGCACACGTTCACACTCCATTTTCTGGCCTTTCTTTTCTTTTCCCCCATTTGTTTATCTATTCACTTTACAGCATGATTGAAGTACCTTCTCCCTCCTCTCCTCCCAGTCCCACCCCTAAACCCCCTTCCCCCATGGGTACTCACCCATCCTGGTACATCTAGTCACAGCAGGACTAAGCATATCCTATCCCACTGAGGCCCAACAAGGCAGCCCCACCAAGGGAAAGGGATCCACAGGCCCATAACAGAGTCAGAGACAGACCCTGCTCCAATTGTTAGGGGACCCATATGAAGAACAAACTTCACATCTGCTACATCTGTAAGGGGGCTAGGTCCAGCCCATGCATACTCTTTGTTTGGTGGCTCGGTTTCTGTGAGCCCCCCCATGAGCCAGGTTAGTTTACTCTGTAGGTCTTCTTGTGGTGTCTTTGACACTCAGGCTTCCTTGTTCCTTCCCCACTCCGCACCCCCTCACCCCCACTTTTCCACAAGGCTCCCTGAGCTCAGCCTTGTATGACTGTGGGTCTCTGCATTTGTTTCCATCAACTGGTGGATGAAACCTCTCAGAAGACAATTATGCTAGCATAACTGTCTGTAAGCATAGCAGAATATCTTTAATAGTGTTGGGTTGGCCCTCTCCCATGGGATGGGTCTCAATTTTGGCCAGTCATTGGTTGGCCATTCCCTCCACCTCTGCTCCATCTTTATCCTTGTACTTCTTGTAGGTAGGACAAGTTTTGAGTGGAAGGGTTTGTGGGTAGATTGCTGTTCCCCTCCCTCCACTGGAAGACCCGACTGGCTACAGGAGGTGGACGTGGAGCAAGGGGAACACTTCCCTGCTGGTGGCAATGCAAACTTGTACAACCACTTTGTCATTTTCTCAGAAAATTGGGAATAAATCTCTCTCAAGACCCAGCTATACCACTCCCGGGCTTATACCCAAAAGATGTGCTTGGATATATACCCAAAAGAACACTTGCTCAGCTATGCTCATAGCAGCTTTACTCATAATAGCCAGAAACTGGAAACAACTCAGATGTCCCTCAACTGAAGAATGGATAAAGAAAATACAGTACTTTTTTTTTTTTTAAAGACCTACTTATTTATTATATGTAAGCACACTGTAGCTGTCTTCAGACACCCCAGAAGAGGGCATCTGATCTCATTAAAGATGATTGTGAGCCACCATGTGGTTGCTGGGACTTGAACTCACGACCTTCGGAAGAGCAGCCGATGCTCTTATCCACTGAGCCATCTCTCCAGCCCCCAAAATATGGTGCATTTACAGTGGAATACTACTCAGCTATTTAGAAACAAGGACATCATGAAATTTGCAGGCAAACAGATGGAACTAGAAAAAAAATCATTCTCAGTGAGGTAACCCAGACCCAGAAAGACATACATGGTACGTGCTCACTTGTAAGTGGATCTTAGCCGTAAAGTACAGGATAACTATACTACAATCCATAGACCCAAAGAAGCTACGCTTAGACAAGGAGGGTCTAAGGGAAACCTTAGTGATGCTTGAATCTCACTGGGGGGGGGGGGAGATAAATACTTGAAGTAGAGGGAGGGAGGGAACTGGGTGGGAGGGGGAGGGCTGAGAAAGAGAACAGAGATGGGGGGCTCTAAGATTCGGGAGACTCCAGGGAGTCTTTGGAGGTGACCCTAGCTGGTACTCCTAGCCGTGGGGAATATGGAGCCTGAAGAGAGGAGCATTTCTTTTTGCCTTCAGGACCAGGCCTTCTGGAGCCTCAGGTCAACATCAGCACATTTTTGGTGTAACTTTCCACCTATAACTTGACATCCAATAACCACATGTTGAATTATTGATGTCTTTCTTTCTGTGGCAGAAATAATGATTTTTCAAGTCAGGGAACCTAGGAGTCCCTTCCTTCCCCACCCACCTCTGTATGCACATCCTGCCCACTGTACTCTTAGATACTCACACACAGTGAGTGCCTCCCTTTCAGCCTCCTTGTCTGCTCCATCCCAAGCTGTCTTCATCTCCCACCCACCTGGCTGCAGTAATCTTGATGACTTCAATGGGGGGGGGGGGAAGAGGGGAGAAGGAGCAGTGAGGGACTTAAATCCTTAAGCCAGATGTCATGGATCCTCGGTTAAAGTTTCCCCTTGGCTTTTATCCCATGGAAGAGAAAGCTATGTTAAGCCTACCTGTGCTGTGGAGAGTCCCTTGCACAGGGGCCCTGACTGCACTCTTTAGCCTGTCTCATGCCCCTGCCTCAGCTCCCTCTGCTTCAGCTGTACCTGCTCTGCCCCAGGCCACACTCTCACATCCCAGGCCTCTGCAGTGCTGTCTTCTGTCCACTCTTGTAGCAGCGCAGCTCAACTGTCCACCCTGCTTTGTTTTCTTCGTGGTCACCTGTGACCTTGGGTAGATGCGTTATTTGTTCCTTGTTTTTCTTTGCCTTCTTGCCCAGATCTGGAATGCGTGTTATGCTGATACTGGGCACTTAAGGCTACCAGCATCTGCCCTACTATAGATGGTCTGAGTGGAGGTGAGTTGGAAGTAGAAGCCAGACAATGCCATGGGAAGATCATAAAACTCAACATCAATACTTTCTAAACACTTATCAAATGCTAAAATGATAGTATCTGAATATACTGAATTAAATCAAACTATGATCAACAATTAATTTGCATCTGCTGTTTGCATGTGAATAGTAGAAAGATTCCATTTAAACACTCACCCATTCTGTGCCTCGTGGGAGGGACTAAGCCAGGGCCTCTTAAATGGTTTTTCCTGTTTGAGATCTCCATCCTTTTTTGGTTTTGGTTTCTTTGTTTCTGAAACAAGGTTTCTTGTAGCCCAGGCTAGCCTCATACTTGCTCTTCTGATCCTCCCTCCTCTGTCTCCCAAGTGCTAGATGACAAGAAGCTACAGGACTGCTGGGTTCAAACCCTGGGGTTCATGCATGTCAGGCAAACACCATCAGCTGAGCTGTATCCAGCCACTTTTCACTTAATTTCAAAATAACATCTAGGTATATACAAGTATAAAATAGATATGCAAACCACGCATTTACTGATAATAAATCATAAGAGAATTTATTTTCAAATAACATTTCATTGACATACACTTTCATCACATATATAAAGGTTCTAGAAAGTTTGTGTCCTAATGAGATGAGGTACTTACTTAATTTCTGCATAAAGAACTAAATCTTGGCTGAATATTTGATACTGCAGGGCATTTTTCAGGGCTGACATTTTCATTTTATAATCATCGATGTGGGGATGCTACTTTGCATAAATACATAAGCACCAAGGTCCGAAGGTGTTGAAAATTCTGTCCTAATCCCGCCCCCAAATTCATGGAATAATTTTTAGGAAATTGAATTCAGCAACTCAACTGCATTTAAAACAACAACAAAACATTTCAATATAACAAAATCAGAAGATATTTTAGTTTGACACATGCTGAGGAATGAGGGCAAGAAAACATTGGGTCTCCCCCTCCCCCCCATAATTAGAAGTAATTTGTACAGTAAAACACTGTAGTTCATAACACCAGAGTCTCAAACCTGGGCTAAGGGATCTCAGATAGAGTCCATGGGTGGTGTGTGCCTGACAGCATGCTCAGAGCAGAATGTATGTGCTGGAGACTTAAAGCTGAGAAACTCCCCAGACTCGCTGTGTGTTTAGTTTTGAAATTAGGCGTTGCATGTTTAGACACCTTTTACACACAGTTTCCACAGCCATCACACAGTCAGTGGCCAGGCCCTCAGCTGAAGAAACTGAGTTCTAGCCTGCTGGCTAGGCAAGGTAAGAATAGCCTCTATCTTACCCGGTGACTGTGTCTCTAGGACCTACTGCTCACTAAATATTTGCTGAATAATTTGGATTTTCTGAAAACAGAGACTGTTGAGCCAAACACCACCGCATATACACTGTGAACTCAAGGAAGGGAGACACATGAAGAATGGCTTTCTTTTTCTCCAGTTTCAGCTGAAACGGACTCTCTGTCCTGCCTGAGTGGACACTCCCCTGCAATCGTTTGAATGGAAGGATAGGGATGATGTCCGTTCACAGGAACAAAGCAGGCTCAGCTGTTTCTATTCAGTTCCCACAGGAGGTGCCTAGACTTGTTTATTTTAACATGCAGACAGTGTCAGCTGAAGCCACGTGGAAACCTCCGATCATTCAACAAGAAAAGTGCACATAGGCTTGAACTATGGACATCTTGTTGCAGTTTTCTAAGCCAAGATCCAGGTGCCTGGAACCTTTTTACACCCCCCCTTCCCCCACATCTACCCCTGTTTCTTCAGGCTTCTAATGGCAGTTATACCTGGTCCGAGTAGAATTACCCACGTGGCTCCATCCTCCTTGGGGACCTGAGTCCATGGAAGGATGGATGGCAGGGAGGACGGATGAGAGATGAGTGGAGTGATGGATGAATGATGGATAGATGGTGAGAGAATGAATGAGAGGGAGAGAGGTGAGAGACGGGTGAATGAGTGAACTTCCATAAAAGGATGGAAGGAAAGATGGATAATGATGGATGGAAGTGAATGGATGGGTGAGTGGATAGAACGGATGAGTAGACTCGAATAGTGGGATGAGCTAGAAAGGAGAGGGATGGCTGTTAGGGTGATTGCACGGACTGGGGAGGAAATTTTTCACTGTTTTCTTGTTGCAAACAGAAACCTTTGGCAGTGAGCCCAGCCTTTACCACTACAGGAACCCAGGTTGGAGACGCTAGCTGCTTTGCCCCTAGCCGCAGGCAGGTGCAGGCACAGCCTCAAGCTGGGTGTCTGCACCCCGCTGGGGGCGACCCACATGCCCTAAACGCGGCGCCTGACCGTGCCAGGGTGGGGGGAGCCCCCGCCCCCACCTCTGGAGGTGGCGTCCCACGCGGCCGCAACAAGCTGCCGTTGTCCCGCGGGCCGTGGGCCCCGCACACTGGGGCTTTGTCCGGCCCCCCGCTACGGCCCACGGGGGAGGGGGGCCCACATGACCGAGAAGGTAGGAGGAGCCGGCGGCGGCGGCGGCGGCGGCGGCGGCGGCGGCGGCTCCATCACTTCCCTCCGGGGCCGGGGGTCGGCGGACAGCAGCGGCGGCCACAGGACAGGGCTGAGCAGGGTCGCGGACGCCGGGCCCCTGGTACCCCATCAGGCTACAGGCTCCGGGCCTGGGCCAGTCGGGCAGCTGTGAACCTAGCGCTTTCCAGGCGCCGAGCTGGGGGTGCGCCCCGCCACCCTGCCTCAGGATCATGGGGAATGGCATGACCAAGGTAGGGGGAACCCCTGCCGTGCCGGACGGCCCCCCGCACAGGTCGCTGACTTTCTGCTCCCGCTCGGAGATGTTTGCCACATCTCTGTCACTCTGCCCTCCAGACTGCATTTGCCTGTGCAGTCTGCCTTTCTGTCTTTGCCTGTGCTTGTCTGTCCTCTGTGTGGATGGACTCTGACTTGCTGTGCCTTTCGCTTGCCTCTCCCGGAGCATGTGTCTCTGTCTCTCTGTCTGTCAGTCTCTCTCTCTCTCTCTCTCTCTCTCTCTCTCTCTCCTCCTGGACTCTGCAACCTCTCTCTATTCCTCCAGCTTAGCACCGCATGGCCTTCCACCTGTGCCTACATCAGTCCACTCTGGCCCAGCCCCACTCCGTGCCCCTCTCAGATCTCTACCTGGGACTTCCTGCCCATCCCTACTCTTCTTTTCTGTCTGTCCCCAGGCTGACCTCCCTGGCCCCTCCTGTGGCTAATTTGGTCGCCTGTTCTTGCATCCTTGCCAGAGCCCCAGACCCCTCATGCAACACCCAGATCTATCAGGGAGATGGCTTCCTGAGGTCCCACCACTAATACAGAAGAGCTGCGCGGGGGGTACGTGGTGGGGGGAGCAGCTACCATGGGTGGGAAGGGGTGCAGGCTGCCCCCTGACCCCTGCTGTCCTTCCTCCAGGTACTTCCTGGACTCTACCTTGGAAACTTCATTGGTGAGCACTGCCCACTCTGTCCCAAGGCCATGGCACTCTGCCTGTCCAGAGCCTGTGTCCACTATTCAGGCCCACACAACTTAGATGCTTTCAAGAATGGAGTGTGGGGGAGGGAGGATGCCAGGCTGGGAGGAGAAAGGATTCATGAAGGATTAGGGGTACAAGGTGGTCCCCAGGCTGGAAAGAGCACTCCCAATTCAGCCTCATTCCAAGGCTCACCAACAGGTTAAAGGCCCACACAAAGGAAGACTTTGGTTCTGAGCTTCACCCACCTCCTCCGCACAAAGCCCAACCGCCCATAGGTTTCTTCCATTAGGTTTTTGTTGAGGTCTCCCTAGGGGTACGGCTTCCCTCAGTGGGAGGCTGTGAATTCTTCTCCCGAAACCTACTCTGTAGAGAGCTGGACCACCATCCTATAAGCAGGATCCTGAGGGGAAGCACCAGGTGGCTTCAAGCCAGGGGGTCGAAAGCCTTCAGCTTTCTGCCTTCTCTTTTTTTCTCATTTTCTCCCTTCCAGTCTTCCATAGGGGAGGGGGAGTGCCCTCTCATCCCCGCCTTCACAGGCTTCGTGCTGGTGGTAGGGAGCCAGAGCTGAACATAGACCTTTGACTTTGTGGTAGAAAATGTGCTGAGACAGGCTGGCTCAAGGCCTAAGGACCTAAGGTGGAAAAGTCACAGAGAAGACTCAGGTGACCCATCTTATGGCCTTGGCTCCTTCCTCCCTAGAGGCCTTCTCAGCAGCTCCTGCCACATTGATTTCTGAGAGGATTTGGCTAAATTGTATGTTAGCTCCATAAGGAAAAGAGCCATAAAGTTGACCCTAGACTCGGTGCCCAGCTAAAGCCTGCACATAGCAGGTACATGCTGGTACATATCACTCCCCAGAGATGACCACTGGCATCCTGAAAAGGTGTTTCCCGGAGTTATGTGTCATATAGTGAGTAGATATGGACATTTAAAACAAATGGAACCCCACTCTGCATGCTGCTCAGGAAGTGATGTGTCCCACTTAAAACACCCATCAGGGACATCCTCATCTAACTCCCAGCTCATAGGGATCCTTTTAATTGTTGCACAGGAGTCCAAAGTACAGCTGTACTTATTTCATCCAGTCCCTTTTTGATGGGCATTAGGTTATTCCAAACATTTAACCGCTTCTGCATCAAACATTGATGCAGAGAACACTAGCCTCCATGTGCAGCTTTCCATGTGCAATCACTCCGTTCACAGATTCCTAGAAGCAGGATTGCTTGGTTGAAGGATGAAGTAGGGACAGGTGTCTGGAATGTGAAGAACAGCACAAGGCTATGTCTGATGGGTGCCCCAGAGGTGGGGGGAGGAACACGCAAGCCTGCAGAGGGTGGGCCAAGTGGCAGGGGAGGGGTGAGAATGCAAGCTGGGCACTGGCTTTCACTGCAGTTGGTCATTAGGAATAAATAAGTCACACCTGCCAACTTGGCTCAAGCGGCCTGTTTTTTTTAGATGCCAAAGACCCGGATCAGCTAGGCCGGAATAAGATCACACATATCATCTCTATCCATGAATCACCACAGCCTCTATTGCAGGTACTCCAAACTCTCCATTCCAGGGCTGGTAGGTGGGAGAGAAAGTTGTCAGTCCAGGGCTGCCCTTCACCCCATTCCTACTTCCTAGTACTGAGGTAGAGTCTAGGGTGTTGAACATCCAAGGCCAATGCTCTATCCCTGAGCCACCGTCCTTGGACTACCATCTGGACCCCAGCTGACTCATCCATTCTCCTCATTAGGCTGTTTTTATCACCCCTGTTTGGTGACTGAGGCCAAAGAGATAAATGAACTCACCTAAGGTCATCCAGTGAGGAAGCTGGCCGACTAGGACCCTAGAGGTCTTGTATCAATCCTTAATATTAGGACTTTAATGCAGGTCTCATATTAATTCTTTTTTTGAACCTACCTGGGCATCCTTCCAATTGCCAAGTGTCTGGATGATTTCAAACAGAGGATGCTGGGTTCTGTATCTTGCTGTACAAACCTTTGGCTGTGACTTAAGCTCTTGGGTGCTTTTGATCCCAACTGTCCCAGAGGGCTTTTGGAAGAGTGCAAAGGCCCTGCCAGATGTGGAAGATCCTTCTGATAGTATCATTAAATGGTTGGTTCTGCTCTCATGGAATCCAAAGGAAGAGAAGATAGTTTCAGGACCAAGAGGAAAGAATTAAGAAACTCAGACCACTGGTGCTAGAGTCAGGAGACCATTTATTCTCTTTGTGATCTTATGCACAAGACAAGCTGAGCCCAGTCACCTATTAAGTGAAAATCTTACAATAGTACTGACCTCACTGAGTTTCTCTGAGTCACATATAGATGCCCAACAAAGTATAACTGATAAAAGATAATTTTTTTTTCAAATACTCTTATCCCAGGCTAGGAAGATGTCTCAGTATCTAAGAGCACTTTCTACAGATCTCCAGCACTAGTGTAAAAGCCAGACATGCCCATATGTGCCTGTAACCCTGGCACTGGAGGTAGACGGGGTGGAGGCAGGAGAGTCTTTGGGACCAGCTGGCTGACAACCTGGCTGAAAAACATCTCCGGGTTCCTTGAGAAAGCCTGTCTCAGGGGAATAAGGAAGAGGGTGACAGAGCAAGACACCTGACCTCCGCATGCATGTGCACAAATGTATGTAGGCACCCCTCCTATGCATATATATGTGCATGCATAGGCACACACACACACACACACACACACATATATATATATATATTCCAGTAAAAGAGCCCCTTATATTAGATCTGTGTCTGCTGTGTCTACTGCAGAGGAGGAACAGTAAAGGCTCAGGAGATCTGAGATTAAAGAAGCAAACCAAACCAAACAAAAAAACAAAAGACAGGTTCCATGGAGCTGGAGGGATGGCTCAGTGGTTAAGAACACTTGTTCTTATAAAAGACCCAGGCTTGGTTCCCAGGGCCCACTTGGCCGCTAACACTGTATCTCTAGTTCTAGAGAGATCTGATGGCCTCTTCTGACCTCCAAGGGCACCAGGCACACAAATGGTGCACATTTACACACCTGCAGGCTGAACACTCACACATTTAAAATGTTTTAAATGTAAAAAAAATAATGTCCTCCCTCCCCCCAGACTTGCAGTGATGACCTTGGGTGAGTTCCTTCACCCTTTCAGGGCCTCAGGTTTTGTTTTGCTTTGTTTTTTGTTTGTTTTTTGCCTATCAAATCGGATGGTCTCTGAGAGCAGCTGACAATAATCTATGACTTTCATTGTCAATGAAGAAATTTCCCGGCCAGTGGAGTCTGATTTTGCATTCTAGGGCAGCCTTGTTCTGGAGCACTGGAGTATGTCGTCTGAACAGATTGCACGGGCATGCTATCCAAGTTATTAATGTGTTTATTAAAGCAATGAGTGCTTAGAGAAAGAGCCCTCCCCCAGCTCCTCACCGGCATCCATCCCTCCCATCGGGAATTCAGCAGGCAGGGCTTGACGCTACCAGGCAAGCCCACATCGGACATACTGCAAAATGAAACTGCAGATCTTGCAAACAACATGGGATTCCATGACCTTGGAAGTGTTAGACAGAGACAGGACAAAACTCCATGGACACAAGAGAACAGGTCCTGGGTCCTTTAAGAGACACAGCCAGCAGCAAGCCAGGCACCCGACAAGGATGGTGTGGAGTAACAAAGTATTAAGGGGAATACTTGAGAAAGGGCAGTGAGGGTTTGGGAAGTAGGCAAAAATATCTGCAGTACCCTTGTGTGGAGCCTCAGCACAATGCAAAACTGCCAGACTAATTCATGAAGCTGTTGTCAATGCTGCTGCTGCTGTTCGTTGTTGATGGTGGTGTGTGTGTGTGTGTGTGTGTGTGTGTGTGTGTATGTGTGTGTGTGTGTATGTGTGTGTGTGTGTATGTGTGTGTGTGTATGTATGTGTGTGTGTATGTGTGTGTGTGTGTGT
>JADRCH010000019.1:1059390-1254390 GCA_019843965.1 Rhynchomys soricoides
TGTGTGTGTGTGTGTGTATGTGTGTGTGTGTGGTGTTTGTCTGTCTGTCTTTTGAGACAGAGACTTACTATGGTAGCCCAGGTTGGCCTCTAATTCATAATCCCCCTGCCTCAGCCTCCTGAGTGCTAGGATTACAAATGCGCGGTCGCTCTGCCTGACAGTTCTTTTCATAATTTGTACTCTTCAAGACAAATGAGCCCTGCTCTTTTCACTGTATAAGTTTGTATTCCCTGCTTGGAGGACAATCCCTTGAAGAAACACCTTCCCAGTTTGCAAGTCCTTCTGTCCATGTCACTTGTGGGTGAGGATACCATCTGTACAGACAGAGCTGGCAGGCCCATACAGCCAGTACTTGTTCTTTGGGGACTGGAAAACACTAGTGGTCTAGGGAGGGGCAGGACTGGGCTGGGGTCATGCTGGCCTTGGCAGCTCAGGCTTGGGGAGGGATGCAGGCAAGGCCCCACCATCTGAGTGTGCATTTCATCCTTGCAGGATATCACCTACCTTCGAATCTCAGTGTCTGATACTCCTGAGGTACCCATGTAAGTTCCCCTGGATGGGCCAACAGCTGACAGAGCTGCCCCCTGAGGTGGAAGTAAGGGCATAGAGTACTGGGGCCAGAAAGCTGTCATGGGGCATCCGGAGTCTGTTTCAATCATGTCCTTGTAGTGTGTCCCTAATCAGCTCTCTCCAGAGCCTCAGTCTCCTTCTCTATGATGTGGAGAAAGTGTCCTGTCTTTTGGAACCGGGTGTATAGCAGATTTGAGGGTCAGACTCGATCTGCATCCTGGCTTGCAGTTAAGACACCTGGTTTGCAGCCAGGCTTTGCCATTTACTGCTCTGTGACCTTGGCAAAATCATTTATCCTCTCTGAGCTTCAGCTATATCAAGGCAGGATGTGATGAGTCAAGGATGTTTGCAAAGATGAGGTGACCTGAGCTGAGGATGTGGGACAGAACCCAGTGATTGCAGAGGCTCTAGAAAACAGGGGTTTTGTTTGGTTCACTAGCACTGGTACCTGGTGCTCGGGATGGATTCAGGCTGAAGCCTTGACCTTTAGAGCTCTTCTCCCAGCCCACAGCTAACTACTGTCCCAGCTCCTCTGGTTGCAGACCCTAGAAGAATGTCGCCACACTCAAGTCCTTGTTCCTTGTACCCACTGGAGAGATGGGGCCAGCTTCTCCTCCTGCCTGCTATGCTGCCTGCCCCCTTTCCAAGCAGTGGCCCCATTCACTGTACACGCTGACTGCACTGAGGGCCCAGGGCTGTGTATCCCTTGCTGTCTTTAAGTGGGGAGGAGACAGTCCTGAGAGACCCGCCCTCCAGCACTGCCTTCCCTGTTACTTTCTTCTCTAGCAAAAAGCACTTCAAAGAATGCATCTTCTTTATCCACTCTTGCCGCCTCAACGGGGGTAACTGCCTTGTGCACTGGTGAGTCTTCACATGCATGCCCATCCTGTGGGGCAGGTCCCCTCCAGCTTGTCATGGCGCTGACAGTCCATCCCTCATCCGGACACACTGCCAGCAACTGTGTTTCCCTGAGCCTCACTTTCCTTATCTGTAAAGTGGGGGAATAAACGTCATATTGACGGGGCAGTTGAAGGAGCTAGATAAGGTCGCATAGGTAGACCATTCAAGCTTCTGCTTTCCTTCCCTGCAGGCCTTTGAGGCACGAGTGCAGGGCTAGGCCTCTGAGTCTTCTCCAGTGTCCCTGACCAAAGATGCTATCCTTCCCGTGGCATCTCACCAAGGGTTCTGGCTGGGGCCATGGGAATAGCTCTCTTAAGACCCAGCTCTCTCCATATTCAGCCACCCTAACCGCTCCTTCCTCGGTCGCTGCCCCACAGCATTCTGGGCTAACTATATCTTTCGAAACTCAGCTTGACATAACTTCCTAGGAACCCTTTCCCCTCACCTCTCCCACTTCCACTAAAGAAACTTCTCTATTTAAATGGCCCCAGACTCATCTTGTCTTCGAGCAATCATCGGTATCTGTACTTGCTACTTCGGTTAGTAGCTGTTTCTCCAAACCACACTGTAAGCTCCAGGGCAATATGGAGACCAAGTGTTTTGTTCCTTACTATACCCCAGGACCTGAACAAAAAGATGGATGGTCAGGGGCTGTTTGTAAAATGAATGAATGAATACTTCAGCCAGTCCCTTGGTGTGGTATTGCTCAGAGGAAAGGGAAATGTCCCGAGCCAAATCTTGGAGCTAGGAAGGCAGGTTCCCTGTGGTTGGAGCTCAGGGGACAACATGAAGAAACTCCAGTAAGACCAGGGACCTGGCAGGGAGGGAAGATGGAAGAGACTGGGACTTTCCTGAAGCCTGGGGTTGTCCTGGATCTAGCTTTGCAGGTATATCTCGAAGTACCACCATAGTGATCGCCTATGTGATGACCGTGACTGGACTTGGCTGGCAGGAAGTGCTTGAAGCCATCAAGGCCTCCCGGCCCATCGCCAACCCAAACCCAGGCTTTAGGCAGCAGCTTGAGGAGTTTGGCTGGGCAAACTCCCAGAAGGTAGGGGCTGTGCAAGGCCAGGGAAGCCTGGACTCCTCCTTGATTTTTTAGCACCCACTGAATGAGATGTAGCCAGAGTCTCTCCCCTCTCTATACTCTCACTTTGATCACAAACTCACAATTCTCCTGCCTCAGACTCCCAAGCACTGGGATTGCACCGTAGGGCACACCTGGCCTGGGTTTTCAGGTTTTATTTTGTCTTTTTAACTGAGAATTTGGATACTTTTTAGACCAGACTGTGGCCAACACAAGTATCTCTAACACAAGGCAATCCAGGGTTTATGGGGGGGGGGGTGTCTCTGACCTATTCCACCCAGGGTTGTTTTGAGACCAAAAGAGTCCTTTTGCTTAGTATTTTTGGGGAGCTGGTACATGAAAATATGGTTGAAGCCACTCAGTCAACTAGCAGTGAGAGGGAGAAACAGTGACTGGAAGGTTCTCAGAAGGTGGCACAGGGGATTCCAGGGCTGCCCTAGGCCAGGAGCAGACAAGAAAGAGACCCGGGGTGTGTGGTGTCTTTGAGTCTAGGGATGGAGACAGAGACTCAAGAAGGCGGTTTAATGCGGTTTGCAGCCGGCAGTCTGGAAGATGGGAGTGTCCTGGGTAGTAGGATTCTGGGAGAGGTTAGGACCCGAGTTAAAGCGGGGCGCCCCCCACCCCCGTGAGGGTTGGAAAGGAAGGCGCTTAAAGGAGCCAGGTTTGGGGAGAGGCGAGGGGTGGAGGTGGCAAATGGTAACAGCTAGACGCTCGCCCCCCTCCCCGCCCCAGCTTCGCCGGCAGCTGGAGGAGCGCTTCGGGGAGATCCCGTTCCGCGATGAGGAGGACTTGCGCTTGCTGCTGCCTCTCTGCAGGCGCTGTCGCCAGGGCTCGGCGACGTCGGCAGCGTCGGCCACCGCAGCGTCCTCCGCCGCTTCCGAGGGGACCCTGCAGCGCCTGGTGCCGCGATCGCCGCGGGACTCACAGCGGCCACTGCCGCTGCTGGCGCGGGTCAAGCAGACTTTCTTCTGCCTCCCGCGGTGCCTGTCTCGCGAGGGCGGCAAGTGACCACGGTGTCTGCCGCTCCGCCCGTCCTGACGCCGCAGCCTTCGCGGGCGGGCGGGCGGCCGGGGCTTCCCGCGGCTGGGACGCACCCAGAGCCCGTGGGAGCCTCGCCCCTGTCCCGTACCCATCACGCCTGTCTGCGTCCGTCCTCAGTGTCCGCTCTGTGAGTCTGTGTTCGGCCGGCCTGCTGCAAGCCACCTGGTGCCTTAGTCCTTGGACTCGGGAGAAGGGTCCTGGGCCTCCACCCCGACAGGCGGGGAGCAGGAGGGAGGGTCTGGTGGGGCGGACCGGCCTGGAGGAGATTAAAGAGACACAGAAGTTGCCTGGCCCGGTGCCTCTGGTCATTCCACAGAGCTTGGGCTCCGGGACCTGCGGGAAGCAGAGCAGGAACAACTTCCAGGGGCCCCGAGATACCCCATTTTCCACCAGCCCACTCCCCTCCATCTCTCCAGAGGCCTGGACTCCTGACACCGCCCTTGTGCTCTTTTCCTCTGGACCTTTCACCTCTCCGAAGCCCCTTCCTCTTCTCCAGTTCTCCTTCCCTCTCTGCACAAATAACTGGTCAGCGTGGTCCAGTTGGTAGTGTTGCCTTCACATCATCTTTTACTGTCTGAGATGGCTTTATCCTCAGGGAGAACACCCAGTCTCAGAGAGGTCAGGCAGCTGGTCCAAGCACACACAGTAAGGGCAGGTCATTCCTAGTTATGACACTAAAGAGGAAGCAACTCCTAGTGTGGGGGTTCCTGGAGAGAAAGACCCAGCGGGGTGCAGGGGGTGGCGGGACTCTTTTTTTTTGGCTTTGTTTTTGTTTTAAGGTTACCAAGCTAATAAAACAGTAAGTAACCCTATGGGTGAACAGAGGAATGGGTGTCATCAGAGCTGATGACCTGAGAGAGCCCAAGTGGACTCTTGGGGCTTCATGGCTAATGGGGAGGCAGAGATCTCAGCCCTGAGCTGAGCCAATGGTGAAATGACTACACCAACCTCCAATTCCTCATTCACTCAAGTGTTCACGTCGTGTGCCAGGTACTGTGCTGGGCCCTGGTGCTACCACAGTGAGCAAAGCTCTGCCTGTACACTGCTGACATGCTAGTGGAAGACACTAGATAAAAGAAGGGGTAAGAGACGGGGACCATCTTGCCATTTGTCTGGGAATGGGGGTGG
The DNA here is from genome assembly GCA_019843965.1 of Rhynchomys soricoides. Lineage (NCBI taxonomy): Eukaryota > Metazoa > Chordata > Mammalia > Rodentia > Muridae > Rhynchomys > Rhynchomys soricoides. The sequence continues at coordinate 1,064,117 of JADRCH010000019.1, forward strand.
GGGGAGCAGTACATGCAAAGGCCCTGAGTTAGGACCATGTGAAGAGAATGGAGGCCGGGCTCCCCTGAGGACAGCGAGCCTGCCTGCATCCTCCTGATTGGTTGGTGGCACCATCTGCCACTGTTTTCTAGCCCTCCCGTACAAAATGAAACCCTTTGGTATAAATGATCCAGATCCTTCCAGATGCTTCCCTACCCGAATATCACCTCTACACCTTATCACAACAGTGAGGGCTCTCTACTGAGGACACTGTCACTGTGCTAAACACTGCAGCTCAGCTGATCCTTATTACACCCTCCCTAAAGCTGCTCCATTGATCAGACAAGAAAACTGAGGCTGGTGCCCCAGGTTATAAGCAAGAGACAGGACTCAGATGTGAGCTCAGACAGCCTAGCTGCAGTCTCCACTCTCATTTATTTACCCTTTGTGATCTAGAAATATGAAAGGCTCCTCTGACACATGGGAGCCAGCTGCTCGGAGGGACAGAACGCCTCAGATTGGCTTCAAAAACTCCACCCCAGTTGGGGTATAGATGGGGAAATTATCTACTGACTTTTTTCCTGGTCACCGTTCCCTAAACAATAAATATATCAGGCACCTGACATTGCTTCAGATTCAATATGAGTATTTTTAGACATGGTTCAAAGTATGTAGGCGTATTCTTGCAGGTTCTGTGTAAATAGTCCACCCCTTGGTTTAAATGATTTGCCATGCATTTTATCATTCAGTGGAGTCCTGGAACCAACCCAACATGAAAGGGACAACTAATTATTACTCATGTTAATCACATGAAATGCTTTGTGCCTGTCTCTCCCACTCCCACCCCTGAGCTCACAGGTCTGAGTGGACCCTGGCTGCACGAATATCATGGGACCACTGATGGCTATGGGACCAAAAGGAGGAGGAATAAGAACGCTCTCCCACTGGTGCTTGTGAAGGGGAGACCTGACTCCCCACCTCTGTCCATGCTGGCTGGAACAGCCACTGCACTAGGGAATGCTTTTTTTTCTTTCAGAGCCTCAGTTCCACCACATTCACAGCCTGAACTACCCAACATATTTCACAGTGCAGATATTTCTTCATAATAAAAAGCACAGATTCTAAACACAGGTGTGATGGTATGTGTCTACACTCCAACACTCGGGAGGCTATGGCAGAAGGATTTTGATTCAAGACTAGCCTAGGTTAAATACTGAGAGACCCTGTCTCAACCTCCCTGCTTCCAAAAACTACCCACCCCCCAAAATACATCAATGTGAAAATGGTCTCCTGTAATTTGAGTAGATCATGGACCCCATCAGGAACCGTTAAATTCTAGATGTAGTTCTCAGGAGGTGGCAAAGGCCACAGACACACAGCTTTGGATCCTAGCTGCCCCTGATGAGGCCATAGAGCAGCAATATAAGTCATTAAAGGTCCTGAGACCCAATGGGGAAGGATTCAGCCAGGTCAGCACAATGATGAACAGTCACTCAATGGGCAATCACAAACCGGGAGGGACAAGTGCAGTCGGTGGGAGTACATTCAGGGAACGAGAGTGGGGGTTGGGGGTTGGCTAGCGTTTGGGTTCCTGGGCTTCTCTGAGGTCAGGCATGTGTGCTTTGAAGCCACTAACTGCCTCCTGATTATGACAGGAGTAGGTTTGAGAAGCACTTTGCCTTTCCAACAGTCCAGATCCTGAGAAAAGACCATCTGTGTCAGGGCCCCACTATGTAGCAGGTGCTGGGGCTGGAGGATGCTGGAGTCTAGGAATCAGAGGCCAGCATGTAACATAGCAGGATAGTCTCAGAAAAAAAAAAAAAAAATCTAAACAAAAATAGGCCATTTCCAGGTAGGCTGGGAGAAGCAGAGCAAGATTGCTGCTCACAGGAGACTTCCTCCACCCACAAAATCCTGGCTAGAGCTGGCTGCACTGTGGGAGCTCATCCTTGTCCATCAGGCTCCAGGAGAGCTGGCCACCTGGAGTGATGAAAAAGGCCTTGGGATAGAGGAATGAATAGAAAGTGAAACTTGACCCATGCTGACTTTCCCCTTCATTGTATCTGTGCTCCATTCAGGCACCTGGTGATTCCCTGACCTACAGGTCCAGAGCGCTCTCCCTAGCCTGTTGCCTTAGGAAGATCGTATCCATGAGAAATCTATGGCAGGAACCAGAGATCCTCTGCGTCTCTGGGACTGGTTGGTGGTGCAGATAGAAAGAGGAAGCTAGGAAGGATTGTGCTGAGAGGGTGGGGCAAGATCCTCTTCAGCATCCCCTGGAAACACGCAGCTCAGCATGGTTACCTACAGGACACAGCAGGTTGGATTGGTTTACTATAAGGTACAGCAGTGCCCTGGAAAAGCTTGGCCAAGGCAGGACATGAACAAAGCCTTGGTGCCCTGATGTAGCGTAGGCACAGGCCCATGAGCTGTGACCTTGAGCCATCCCCCAGGCCTCAGGCTGAGTGTAGTGTTCCCCCATCTATACAGGAGACCTTTCCACACATTGTAAACGTTAGCTGGCATTAGCCTGCAGCTGCCTGTGACCGCTCCGTCCCCTGCGGTAGAAAGCACCCCTTCTTTTAATTCTCACCCCCCAAACAGCCAATCTCTCAGCATCTTGGGAGCCTTCTTTTCAGGGACCTCATAACCCTTGCTCAGGCACCACAAACTTTCTGAATTAGCTGCGTTGAATGGGGCTTTTAAAATTTTCCCCTGAGCCACAAACAGCAAACTGTTCATCAGGCCAGTGTCACCACCAAGAGCATCTTCAGCTCCCCTCTCCTGAGTCACTGAGGTAGTGTCCCCTATTAACTCCTTCCTTCCAGCTTCTTTAGTCTCCATTTCATCTGGCTTCTGTCCCTCTTGCTAATGAGGTCACTAGCTGGCAAGTTCAGAGGAGGCATCCTAGCCTTCACCAGTGTGGTCCAGCCCCTGATGAATCCATCTTACAAACATTCACAGGCTCTCTAGGAGGTCCTCCCTAGTGATGAGATGGTCATAACCTGCCTGTCTTCAGAGTCATCTACAGCTCCTCACTGCCCAGGTGCTGTGGTCCCCTTCTCACCCTGGCCACAGAGGCCACAGGAACTGTCCCTCCCACACCTTATCGCTGGCCCGCTCTCCTCTCCAAGTTTCTTTCCGTTCCTAAACACTTCCTCTCTCTCATCTCACCATTAGAGTTTCCCACAGGATGTTTCCTCTCCCTGTATTGCTTCCTCCCTCCACCTTCCCCTCCCATCATCCTCTGCTTAGCCATCTCTCCTGGAGACAGCTTTCCCTGGTGTGTCCATTGACTTAACTCACTAACTTTATTATTATTATTATTATTATTATTATTATTATTATTATTATTATTATTTACATCCCAAACACTGCCCACTCCCCACCCCCCACAGTCCCTACCCCATTCCCCCTTCCCTTCTCCTCTGAGAGGGTAGGCCCTTCCTGGATATTCCAAAGGACCTAAAGGGGATAGAAACCCCGCAGGAAGACCAACAGAGTCAACGTACTAACTTCTAACTCACTGTTTCCCCCCATGATCCTAAAGTGAGGCTGTCATCTCTTCCTGCCACACAGTGATCTGCCAGTGGGTGACAACACTGAGCATGGTGCCTGGCCTGCAGCTGGCATTCAGTAATAAGCAATATGGGCCAGCAATAAGCAAATGGATGGTTGCACAGCCTGTCCCTTAAACTTTGCACACTGCTGTTCACAGCAGTGTTCTGGAGACATCCTAGGTGTCGCTCCTCCCCACCCCCCAACCACCAGGACACACATGACCTTGATTTCAACCCCACCTCTACCCCACTGCCCCAGCACTCATGGATGAAGCTTGGCTTTCAAGGACACTCATGATCTGCCTCCACCTCTGCTTCTTTACTCCCTTCTTCCTCCCACACATGGATTCCGTATCTGCGCATTTCCCTGCTTCCTATAATGTATTTTAACCCCGAAACCAACACTTGTGTTGCAAGCAGAAGGCACAGAAATCAGATGGGACCAGGACTGGAGGAGTTGGGAAGGAATTAATGAAAGGAACAGTGTCTGGTGCTGCTCGGGGAGGGGAGCTGGGTAGTCAGGGTAATGACGGGCTTGATGTGCCCTTGGTGATTTGAAGCTCAGGGGAGAGATTTGGGAGAGTTTTTAAATGCTTCTGCAGAGCAGCCAGTTTCAGACATGTGCATGATGGGGAAAAAAAATAAGTCTTTTGGTTTTAATTCTGGTGGTGCAGGGAGATTGAACCCAGGGCCTTGGGCATGGTAGGCATGGGTATTATCACTGAGCTACATACACTCAACCCCAGCTCTTGACAAAGAATTTGAATCCCAGAAGTTAAGAGTAAAGAAACACTGCCAGCTGGGTGGTGTCGGAGTACACCTTTAAGCCCAGCACTCAGGAGGCAGAGGCAGGGGGACCTCTGAGTTGAAGCCTGGCCTACAGAGTGAGTTCCAGGACAGCCAGGGCTACACAGAGAAACCCTGTTTTAGGAGAGAGAGAGAGAGAGAGAGAGAGAGAGAGAGAGAGAGAGAGAGACACCAGCCTTCACTTTAGTACAAATAAGCATATATTGCAAAGTCTCATTTTAAAAATAGTCTCTCTCTCTCTCTCTCTCTGTCTCTGTGTGTGTGTGTGTGTGTGTGCCTGTCTGTCTGTCTATATGTGAAGTGATGGCTAGTGTTTCTGATGCAGGAAAGCATATCATACCTCACAGGAAGAATGTCTACTAAGTGGGCTTTTGCAGGAGTTAACCCTGGTTAATGAAGCCACAGTTTATCTGCAGTTGTGTTCTAAACAGCACATGGAGTGAGTGATGGGGTCAGTAAAACAGTGTGACCAGAATGCCATGGGAACCTAACAGACTCCATACAACAAAACAACCCTGGTAAGAGAATCAGCTAAACATGCCCTCAAGCTCAAACACCCAGCTATGCCCACCTCCTCAGACACACAGGCTCAGGTATGCTCACACCCTCAGACACACATGCTCAGGTATGCTCACACCCTCAGACTCACATGCCCAGCTGCTCCAGGCCCAGGCTGTTCACTGTTCCCTGAATGCACCTTGTGCTTCCACAACCAGCAGGAGTCTGTCAGGCTGGTCCAGGAATATCACTGTACCTCACAACCTTCTATACAGCCTTAAAGTACAGCTTGGTTTGTCTAACAGACGATGGCTAAGCACTCTCTGTGTGCCAGGCACTGCCTCATCACTGGGGCCTCAGCTGTGAATTAAACAAGGGTTGCTCTCGTCACCCACCAGCTCCCTCTGCCCTGAACCCACATTTGAGTTGCACTGTCCTCCCTACAATGAATAAATATGACAAGTAGGCTATAGCTTGTTCCCATCCGCATCTGTGCTAGGTGCTTTATGTACATATGGGACAGCTTAAGGAAATCCCCAGTGCTATCATCTGTGGTGATAGAAGCAGGGAGCATCACCTCTGTCTATCCTGGCAATTGGGAGAGATGTGGCCTCATGGTTCTGTATACAACAAAACCACCACTATTTTATAGCCTGTCATCTTTTTTTAAAGTCAAGACATCTTTAATCTCATCCAGAATGAATATGCAAAGAGCTGAACAGGACGTTCTTGTTGTGTGAAATATTAACATTCTCAGCCATCCGCCCCCTTTGGTTAGCTGTCACAAACCCCCATAACCAGGAAAAATCAAAACACTAGAGGCTTGTAATTTATCAGTTAGATTTATAGCAGTAAATTCTCACCCCACAACACATCCACACAATGAACTCAGAGCCAAATGATATTGATACAAACTGCCCACCTAGACAGGACAAATTGTCCGGTAATTATCCGTCCCTTATAAGATATGCATAGCTACCTGTGGCTATTTAAAGCCATTCGGAATCTGGATGGTCCTTCTCCATCTTCCTTCCTTCTCTCCGCCTCTCCTAGCTCTCTCCACTCTAAAACTCCCAGCCCACCTTCTTTACCCACTGCCTGTTTATTGGCACTTTGAAATCCTTATTCACTAGGGGAGGTTCTGCCTCACACTCTAGGGGTTAGCAGTCACCCAGGACATCTATACTTAACACCTTGCTATTTACAGGGGCTCCTTGGGAATAAGGATTGTTCCATCCTGGGCTGAATCTAATTCCCAGCTCTGGTTAGAATACAGTAGTAGCTCAAAGAATACAGGATGTCAGAAGGGGTGGAAGAGAGAAAGGGGAGAGATAGGATGTGTGATGTTGTCGTAGCTCCAGCCCCCTCCAGGCCATTCCTCTGCAAGTCTCCCACTCACCTTCAGGCCTTGGCTGTGTAAGAGGGCAAGCACCTGGAGGGCTCCGACAAGGAGGAACCCTCCATCTGGAAGACCCAGCTCCTCTGTGCCCTCAACAAACACATGGACTTCATGACATCTGGGAGTGCAGCCAACTGGACGTCACCCAGGCACCCATAACCCTGCCTTTGAACTCTCTGTGGGTAAACACTATTTGAAAAGAAGGAAGCTGGGCTTGTCTGAGGATGGGCAGTGGGCGGTAGTCACTCTCTCTGAGCCATCTCTTTTCTTGGGACCCATCCTTGCTTGATACAGTTACCGAGCTTCAGGCTCTCTGTGATGAGGACAGCATTTGCCAGGACCTCTGAGGGAAGTGAGTGGCCAGCCTGCAGAACAGACCAGGTCAGCCTGGCCAGCTCAGGCACATCTCAGCCACACCTGGAAGCAGCCCCACCCTCTCTAGCATCACCTCACCCCCACCTGCCTCTGTGCCCTGTGTTCCAGCTCTCCCACCAAGATCAGTTTCATCCTTCCTCCCTTTCCATCAGCCTGGCTCTGTATGCCGTTACCTGACCTGCCTTCAGTTCCATCGTTCTGTCTGCCCCAAGCCCCTCCTCTCCACACACACCCCTCCCCTACTGCCCACAGGTCCATCCCTCTGCCCTACCTGCCCTTCCATATCCACCTCTCATTGGTCCCCTCCATTCTTGCTTGCCTCTCCTTTCCTGTCTACTTACCTGTCATCCCTGTGACTGTCTCTCCATCATCTGTGGCTCACTGCCATGTCCTCATCCCCCATGTCCCAGTGCCCCCTTAGCATCCAGTCTACCTGTGGCCCCAACTCTGTCATCCTCCAGATCCTTCCCTCCAGTGCTTCTCTCCCCAGCAACTGAATCTATGTCTGCCAACACCCTCATCAACTCTTAAGTTCTGAAATGTACAGGTTCCATTAACCCTAGCTGGCCTTCAGGTTTCTCAGTGTTCTCTCTACTCAGGTGGAGATAGCCTAGCAACTCTTCTGGACCTTGGTCTTCTCTTCCATCTTCACGGCTGGCCTTCTCTGATGCTCAGAATAGCTTCAGGTGAGTCACAAAAGAAAAGGGCAAGGAGTAGTCCTGCAGGCCAGAAGCCTCCTGTATCCCAGGCGCTTTGCCTGACCACAGTATGGGCTGGATCTCTTCACCCATTCCTGTCTCCTCTCTGGCTAGATCTAAGGTTTGAGGTGCCCGGGTAAAGTGGGTTCTGATTACTCTCCCAGAATAGCAGGCACAAAACCCCAGATACTCTTAGAGCCCAATGACCTCTGAGGACTTCAGAAACCCTGATAAAGACTCTAAAGGCCCTCCCATCTGACCAGCTGTGGAACTGGAGGAGACCTAGGGATGGGAACAGCTACCCTGCTCCTCTTAGCTAAAGCACCCAGTCCCGGTGGCCAAAGTCACAAGGCTTATGTTTGAAGCCCTGACTGATGGCAGGTGACCACCTAAGCATTCTCAAAGCTCTATATGGCAGATACAGCATTACCCCATTTTGCAATCAGACCCCTCACACAGTGGTAATCTGTACTCCTAGCCTTGTCTGAGCTCAGACAGCTTGTTACTAGCAGGTCTCTGCTGTCTAGTAGCAGGGGAGGACAGGCTCTGAGAGTCTGGTGCAGGAGCCCAGACCTAAACCTGAACTTTCAGGGCCATTCCTGATGAAAGAGAGCCGCTGAGCTGCTGACCTTACTACTGTATCTGCCACCATCAAACCCTCTGCTGCTGGGGCTGCAGAGACGGCTCAGCCATAAAGAGCACTTTTGGCTCTTTTCAAACACCTGTGTCTGGTGGCTGACTCAGACCCACCTATAACTTTAGTTCTAGGGCATCTAATGAGCTCTTTTAGCCTCCATGGGCACCTGCACAGATTTGACATGCACATATACACACATAAATAAAAATTAATCTTTTTTTTAAATGGCTCTACTGGAAGAAGCCCCTGGAATCCCAGACCCCAGGTCATGCCTCCCAATGTCCTTGGCACTAAACTAGAGGAGTTTCTTTGGTTTGGGGCACCAAAGATAAGAAAACAAACAAACAAACAAACAAACAAACATGGTTATCAGGACTGGTAGTAGATTCCTTTTAGGCCCATGGGGGCGTAAACAAGGGCATCATTGGTCCTTGGAGGTGAGACAAAAGCGCAGGACTTGGGCACATGTTTAAAGTGGGCCATCAGGGACAGTGGGCACATGACAGGCGTTAATGAATAGCAATGGGCAAGGGATGGGCACAAAGTCACAGAGTGATCATGGGGGTAGGAGGCAAAGGACATACATTCTGGAGCATAGAGTAGACAGGCCTGGAGTAGGCGGAGATACGGACATAAGGAAAATGGGCATAGGGCATGGGCACATGGGATGTGAGCATGAAGCGGGCACCAGGTGGGATGCAAAGCTTGTGGCCTTTCTCTCAGTCTCTGTGCCATAGAACTGCAGGCCCACCTAAGGATGGCCACCCTGAGCCTGAGCATCCTGTATCCGGGTCCTGTAGACCAGCCAGAGAAGAGACTCACATGGCTCATGTCAATCACTCCCTCTTTTCTCCCAAATGGCCTTTCTCTGATCCTAGCCCCAGCTGCCCCCTCCCACCCCGTACAACTATCTGGTCTGTGTGGTTCAAAGGCGATCATGTCTTCACCCAGAATGTGGGAAGAGGGTTGCCTCAGGTGGAGCCAGTCTTTGCTCACCAGTTCCTCCTGTACCTTGAGGCCTCACAAGATCCCCAGCCCAGCCCCAACAGCAGCATCTTCACCTTCTGACACAGCAGAATGAGCACCAAGATGGCTGTTTCCCCTCTCACATCTACTAAAAGCAATCTGCCACGGGGTTTGGACTTTATCCTCAACCCTGCCCTTCCTGGTCCAGTGGAGATGTCTGCCCAGGCCACTAACAGGCAAAATCCAAAATGGCCTTCACCTCTCTGCCCCGAGAACAGAGCCTTAGAATGCTGGAATCAGGGCTTGGGAGTCAGCTGGGACTTGACCTGGAGGCCCCTTGAATTTGAGGCAGATATAGGATAAAATCACTTGTCAGTGGTCCAACATGCGGACAGCTCATCTCTTAGGGCCAGTCTTTCCCTGTTATAAAGCTCTTCCTGTTTGCTTTGAAGCACTACTTCCCAGTGATTAGACCCTAAGACCTGTTTAGAGTAGGACCAACCTACAGCTCAGAGCCCTGCCACCCCGGTGCTCTGGGTTTCAGGCCCTTTGTCTTACCTCTCACCTCTCACCTCTATTTAAGGGGACCTAAAGGGGTGCCAAAACAAAATCCTGGGCTTTGGGGACCAGCACCAATACCTGGAGGACTCTGTCATTGGAGAAATCAACACAGCTCTTTGGCAGAGTCCAAGATCAGAGACCAGCTTCACATGGTCTGCTGACCGTCACATACTTCTGAGGACCGAGAGGAGAACCGTCAACAAGCAGCCCACTGTCCCTGCCCTCCCCTTGCCTTGTTAGGAAGGTAACTTTTTTTTCCTTTTCTGGACTTATTTATAGAATTCTTAAAATACCTCTCTCTCTTTCTCCCCCCCCCCCCTGTGCTGGGAATTAACCTCTGGGCCTTGTGCATGTTGAGCATGTGCTGTACCACTGAACCCCACCCCCAGCCAACAGGCCACTCTGTGGGGAGAAAATGATAGGATTTGACAAAGGGCCGAGTCCCCCCCCCCAGTCATCTCAGGAATGTTTATTGAGTTGCTGCTATGTTCCAGTGCCCAGTGCTGGATGTGGGGGACAGAGCAAAACAGCATGGTCTTTACGCTTTTGGGGTTCACAGCTTGTCTCCATCAGGGGTCCTATGACTGCTGACCCTCACAAATGAAATGATGTTTAGGGGTTAAACAATACCTGGTTTTAAAACCAGGTTTATCATTCATTAACTGTGCAACCTCGGGAAGTTATTTAACCTCCCTGAGCCTCAGAACCCTCCTCTGTTCAAAAGAAGCTGTGAAGATCTCTGCGGCAGTCTTGGTCTGAGGTGTGAGTGTGGATGGGGTGTGTGAGCTGCTAAGCCCACAACAGCTGACCACAGACTTGTGGGGGAGGGGCATGGAGAAAACACTTGACCCATTGACAGGGCTGACTTTGTCCTGGCCTCTGCTGTACCCCAGCCCTAGGCTGAGGTTGGGGGAGCATGAGTTCACAGAACTTCCAGCACCTCCTCTGTACTAGGCTGTCCCAGGGCACCGTGCAGCTTCTAAGGAATTCTGTTGCGTCCTCGCGCCATCTTCTGGGCGTAGACATGTTAGTTCCATTTCAGAGATGGGAAGCTGAGGGCTCTGTCCAGTTGGCTGTCCACCCCACATTGGTCACTAGAGGGCGCCAGGGCTCAGGGGAACTGGGTTGAGCAACATCCTTATCTTCCCTGTAGCCCTCCAAAATCTACAGGCCAGTACACAGGGCCTGAGTAATGTGGCCCGGAGGGCTCCACAATATGGGAAGGAGACAGCAGAGAAGGAGAGAAAACGCCAGAACCAGGATACTGAGAAGCCTCTGTGGCTTTTCTCACTCCACAGGGACTCTGCTCCCCTTCTCCCCCCACCCTGCTACCCCCCTGCTCTAACTTGGGTCATATCTGTGTCTCCGCAGTTCCTTCTGTCTGCAAGTTTCTTTGTTTTTCCTCTGCTGTGGCTGGCACTCTCTCTGTATGCTGTCTCTCTCTGCATGTCTGGTTCTATCCTCTGTGTGTGTGTGTGTCTGTCTGTCTGTCTGTCTGCCTGCCTGCCTGCCCCAATCTCACTCAATTTCAGGGCCTGTCCCTGCCCTCCCACCTTTTCACTCCGCAGCTGCTCACAGCTTCCAACTGCTGGCCTCCCTTACCCGCCTCCTTAGACTTGACAAGGGCGGTGAGAGAGGAGGGAAGGGCAGCCTGGTGGGCCCACCTCTTTTTGCCTTTCTAGGCTGGGAGGCTGGGCCAGTGGGTCTTTTAACAGGCCGGGCAGACTGTGCAGATTGCCAGCTCTGAAGGCCGTGCCTGGCTCTGCGATCTCAGCAACACAGCCACCATGCAGCAGCACCCATCACCAGAATCCTTGGCTCCTTCTGCAGAGCCCACCAAGCCCCCTTACAGCTACATAGCCCTGATTGCCATGGCTATCCAGAGTTCACCGGGTCAGCGGGCCACCCTCAGTGGCATCTACCGTTACATCATGGGCCGCTTTGCCTTTTACCGGCACAACCGGCCAGGCTGGCAAAACAGCATCCGCCATAACCTGTCTCTGAACGAGTGCTTCGTCAAGGTGCCTCGTGATGACCGCAAGCCAGGCAAGGGCAGCTACTGGACCCTGGATCCGGACTGCCACGACATGTTCCAGCATGGCAGCTTCCTCCGACGCCGCAGACGCTTCACCAAGCGCACAGGTGCCCAGGGCACCAAGGGCCCTGTTAAGGCAGACCACAGACCCCTCAGAGCCACCAGCCCGGACCCAGGATCCCCCAACACCACAACTGGCAGACTGTGCCCATTCCCACCAGAGGTGCCAAGCCCCAAGGGTTTAAGCTTTGGGGGTCTGATGGGGTCTTTGCCAGTCAACATGTGCCCGACAACCAGTGATGCTAGGCCTCAGCTGCCCGCTGGACCCAAAGAGATGTGCACGGCAAAGTCTGGCCCAAGGGAGCTCTCTGAAGCCACCTCGCCCTCACCGTGCCCAGCATTCGGCTTTTCTGCTGCCTTCTCTGACGCTGAGAGTCTCGGCAAGGCCCCCACACCCGGTGTGGCTCCTGAGAGCATCGGGAGCAGCTACCAGTGCCGGATGCAGACGTTGAATTTCTGTATGGGGACTGACCCAGGCCTTGAACACCTCTTGGCCTCTTCAGTCCCCACCCCTGGACCCTCGTCTCCTTCAGCCTCTCACCGGGCCCCACTGCCCCTGCCAGTTGACTCCAAGGAACCCTGGGTGGCTGGGAGCTTCCCTGTCCAAGGAGGTTCTGGCTATCCGCTGGGATTACCCCCTTGTCTTTACCGGACACCAGGAATGTTCTTCTTCGAGTGATTGACTACAGCAGCCCGTCAGTATGGCTTCTGTTAACTATCCCTGGAGACTCAGACTGGCTATATAACCTAGGGTACTCTGCAAGAACCCAGCCCTGGCCGACCAAGGACTGTGAGGACCAGAAAGCAAAAGTGAGCAGTCAGCCAGGTCCCGTGGGGGCCTCCTGACAAACTCGGGATGTGGGGAAATGGAACCCTCAAGACTTTTCTCTGTGGTTCTCAGGGCTAATAAAACCAGTGTGGTGATAAGGGTCTGCTTGCTGAATGGCTGGGGCTAAGGGCTAGGATGCTGGATTCTGTGTAGGGCACTGTGGTGGAGTGGAGGCATTGTGGGGGGTGCATCCTGGGTGGGGGACCCTCCTGGTTGAGGCTTTCTCCTGCTGGGGACTTTCTTGGGGAGTTTCCCAGGAAGGGAAAGTAGGGTATGAGGGCAGGCAGAGGGGAAATGTGGCCAAGATCCACAGAGTACGGGAAAGCTGGGCTGGCCTATGGGTTGTTTTTCATCCTTGGTTGTAACTGGACCTATGGAGCCTCAGCGTGTCCACGGCCATCCTTTCCTGGGCTTTGTTTCTGTCATCTTGTCTGTGCTCTATGGAATCTCAGCCCCATTTACAATGGTGGGAACTGAGGCTCAGCATTCACTCAAGCTCCAGGGGGGAAAGGAGGGACAGAGAGTAAAGGGTACCCAGGTCTGTGTGACTCTGGTGCAAAGGGGGGAGGCACAAAGTGGAGAGCTGGCCAAGGGCAGCATGGAGCAGCCCCAGAGAAAGGAGGACCTTTCCCATGACCAGAACTAACAAGACTCCCTCACTCTGTGCAGACAGGGGATCCAAGGTTTAAAGGCAGCACTGGTCTTTATTTGAACTCCCCACAGTAACGGAGCCTCTCCTGGGTTCCTGGGTCCCTGGGTCCCTGGGTCCCTGGGTCCCTAGGTTCCTGAGATCTCTTGGTGACTTTTTCCAGAATTATATTACATTCATTTGTGAGTGTGTGCGTGTGCGCACACGTGCATGTGTGTCAAGGGTCAGAGCCACCTGTGGGAGTTGATTCTCCTTCCACCATGTGGGTCCTAGGGATTGAACTCAGGGCCTTTACCCATTCAGCCATCTCACCACCCCTCCCATGACTCTTTATGAGCACATTCCTCTGAGGGTAGGGACGGGACTCATGGCTGCCCCAGTACTGAGCAGAGACAACTGAGTATTCTCTTGGGTAGAATAGGATGCATGGCAGTTTGCATGATACCCACCAGAGGAACAGACAGGAAGCTGAGACCTCATTGTTGCTCCAGCACTGCAAGGAACAGAAAGAAAAGGCTTCCTGAACCTTAGTCTCATCTTCTGGACCGTGGGTATAGGGTAAGGCAGAGGGGTCATTTTCATCTTCTATAGAGAGCCCAGGGGGCCTTATGTCCCCTGAGGTGGCACCCAGTGGCTGCCCTTCTTTGGGCAGGTGGCTTAGTCTGCTCCATAAGCCCTGGGCAACCTCCCTGACTTCAGCCTCTGTGACTCCCTCCTCCCTTCACAGGTCCCCTGGGGCTTTAGAGGAAGCACACTGGCCTGACTGAACTGTCTGGTTCCCACAGACTCCAGAACTGAGGTGGAGGGGGACCTGAGAGGCCAAGCTTGCTGTGGCCAGAAAGCAGTGGGAAAATGCCTGGCCAGCTGGGGGATGTGGACTCTCCCTCCTCCCCTCACACTCTCCCTCCTCCCCTCACATTCCCCTCCTCCTCCCTCATTTCCCTCTCCCTACCCTGCCTGCTGCACCCCAAGCAGCAAAACAGTGAGCTGTTAGGAGGGAATAGAACAGGATCCTGTGTAGTGAAGGGTACAGCAGGAACACAGAGAGAGGGGACCCTCATGTGATGTGCGGTCAGTATGTAGGTGTAGGCGTATGCTGGGGAGACACAGTTAGAGATAGGACAGAGTCCCTAGTGAGGATTCTTTCTCAGCTGGGTCAGGGAAAGAGGCCTCTGTTGGGCACTGTTCCTTGCTTTGCATTCCTCTGGAGCCTTGGTGACCCTAAGTCTCTTCTCAGCCTGTATCCTAACTGGTAGGAAGGGGAAGCTAGCAGGGCTGGGGAAAGCACCCAGCCTCCCAAGGATGTTCAGCCTCTGAGCCTGTGTCTGTGTCCCAGAAGAAGAACCTGGGGCTCTGCAAGAAAGGCTCTTGCCGTTGTTCCCTCGTGTGCTTGGGCTGGGGTGACGAGACTCAGGTTCCTCCCTGTGTCTTTAGTGTGTACTGCCCTACTACTGTCACTCATTTCCACCCAAGAAAGCAGCTAGCTCATAGAGAGACTGTGGACAGCCAGGTTGAGGCCTTGCTTGCTTTGGGGCTTGGGAAACATGAAAAAGAAAGGAAGGAAGGAAGGAAGGAAGGAAAGAAGGAAGGAAGGAAGAAAGGAGTCAGCTCTGGCACAGTTCCCTTTGCCCTCAACCCCCAAGACTTCTTATTTGTCAAGAAGTGGTGATGTCCCCAAGCAGGATCTTGGTCTAGGTCTACCCCTGATACATTATATAATCTTGGGCCACACCCACCCACTATGGGTTCACTCTGTTTGTCCAACAGATAGGAAGTGGGCAATTTGATTCTGTATCTGAGTCTCAAGGGAGTATCTGGCCTGAGGAGCAGCCTTATGGACATTCCATCTCTGGAGGTTCTTGGCCAGGAAGCCTAGACATCATAATCTCGTGCTATCCTCTGCCCTGTACCCAGTGGCCTTCCCACTGGGCATCCTGCCCTCACATTCTTTCTGTGGCCAACAGATACTTCCACATGTTACCTGATTGGGGATGGGGTGTTGGGCCAGTAAGTGCCCTTCGTCAGTTCAGACTAGACAGAACATCTTGATATAGATGTCAAGGCCAAGATCACACAGAAAGGCCAACAGAGCTGTGTCCTCCATCCACCCATACAATGCTTAGGTCAGGGATGTGGTATCAGACAGCCTCAGGGACTCCTTTAGTGGAGACTCATCTGTCTCCAGCCCTAGTTCCAGAGACCATTTACTCCTCTTTAGAAAATTAGAACAGAAACAGTTCTGAGACTGAATCAAATCCTAAAATGGTAGGATCAGTGTTTAAGAATATCCCAGAGTTCTTAATCACAGCAGCTCAGATTCTTGGAATGCACAGTTGACAGAGTGTCCTCTGACCCTCTTATATTATGTGCGTTCCAGGAAGTAGGAAGGGCCTGTTTTAACAAAATACAGTGACCCCATTAGGTTGTCATTACCTGCTGGTATTTGATCTGCCTGTCCAAAGTCAAAGTGCCTATCTGCCATCAAAAGGGCACAGATGAAGTTGCCACCACACCCCTAGGACCCACCTCACAGACTCTTGCACTGGGCTTTTCTCAGGCCTGCCTCCCACACTGCTTCCTTCCCTGAGGAAGGCATTCCCCTGCCTAAGTTGAAAGTTACTCATGCCTTCCCACACCCCCAGAAAGCATTTGGCTGGGGAGAGACCCTCTCCCACAGAGGGCGGCTTCCTGCGGCTGCCACAATGATGAGAAAGCAGGGGGAGTTTGTGTGGGCCTGGCACATGTGCCTGTGGGGAGTGCAGCAGCCCAGGAATCCAGGCCTCAGCCCAACATCCCTTCCCTGTCCAAGCTCCCATCACCGTAACCCAGGCTGCCAGAGGCAAGGTTGCCTTCAGTGTTGTCTTAACTCTGTGGCCTGGGAAAAGTCACTTCCTCTCCCAGTTTTCTTCAGAAGGATACTGAAGTGGTGTTTACCCCGCATGGGATTGTGTGAGGATTCTCTAAGTTAGCATTTGCAAAGTGCTTAGAGCAGGGCCTGGCATTCAGAATTGCAGTATAAATGATAGTTAAGTTAAGTAAATCGTATTTGAGGCTGGTATGTCCCCTTACCATGATGGATCTCCTACCAAAGCAGTAGCTAGGTGCTGTGGAAGAAGGGAGCAGAATATAGAGAAAGGACTAACCAATTCCATGGGCTTAGATTCTGTCCATTCCACTTCCTTATGGTGTGGATTCACTCATCTGAGCCTCAGTTTCCTCCTCTGTAAAATGGGGATGCTGTTTTTGATGCCAAGGGCTGGCATGTGGGAACCCCATCTTCATCCTCATGTATAATTTGGTCAATAGAGATAACATTAGAATAAAAATTATCCCCACTGGAAGATCTCACACTTCTTTCAGCCCCATCCTTTGAGCACGTGCTGCGCGCGCGCGCGCGCACGCGCGCGCGCACACACACACACACACACACACACACACACAGCAAAACTATAAATAAGAGGCTCTCCTCTGAGGTGCCTGATTCTCTATTCCTACCCTGCTGGTAAATGGGTGAGTGACTCAGGAGACAGTGGATGGGCAGAAGGAAGTGGCCCTGTGGTTAAAAACAGACCAGGGACCTGTTAGTCACGTTAGTCACTCTGTTAGCCCAGAAGGCTGGGGCTACCCCAGATCACTGTCCTCCAGGCCAGTACTGAGGTTGCCCAGTGTCACTTAGGTACAAGTCCTTCCTCCCTGCTGGCAGCCAGATCAGAAGAGCTTCTCTACTTTCAGGGCTCTGTGCTTGCTGCCTGCTCACCAAGGAGTGTCCCCTCTCCTCAGGATGGCTTTATACATACAGTCCTTGTCACTGGCCACTGCCACCCCAAAGGAGCCCCAAAGCCCAAGTCCAGTTACCTGTCCTGCACACTGCCTCTCCTGTAGCTTCATGCTACCTTCCCATGGCCCTACTGTGAGGCGTTCACAGTTGTAGAGTCCATACCTAAGTATCTTCACCTTAGGACATGGATTTGGGGGAAGGGTCTTGCCCTGTGTTTGGCCTGTTCACTCTTCCTCTTTCCTACCTCAGTAGGGCTGTGGTGAACGATTACAAGTGAATCAATCATTCATCATTCACAACGGGCTGTCTCAAAGAACCCCAGGAATGCACTGCCTCACTCAGCATCATCTAGGGCTTATGTGTAAGCATGAATTTGAGGTCTCCCTTCACTGACTCAAAGCAGCTTGCATGCCCATCCTTTCTTCTGCCAGGATAGCCCTGTCACAATCCACAGGGCTCTCTTCTTTCTAGTCCCAGTCTCCACCAAGCATCCTCAGATGAGTGTTCCCTGACCTCTGCTCCCTTTCTCCCCTGCCAGTGCAGGCTGAGGTCAGTGTGATTGCCCACTAGAAGAAGATCCCTGAGACCAGGGGCTTTGTCTATTCATTTGTCCCCTGCAACCAGAATCATATGTGGAACACAGCAGGGGATCCTGAAATAGTCAAATATGGGTTCAGGAGCCTGCATCAGGCTCTGCCTGGGCATCTCCTATGACTTTGGCACTGACCTTGGGAAGCAGGGATTGTCATTAGCCCATTGTACAGACAGGACCATGAGAGCGAGTAGGCAGGTTTGCCTGGAATCCTGTGTCTATTACTGCCCTGTGTACCTTGAGGTATCTGAGTTCTGATTCACTGTTCTGTCTCTGCTAAAGCCACTGGGTACAGCCTCCTCTGCTCTCCTTGCCTCTGATCTCTCCCTGACGGCAGATATCAACCTACGGCATGGATACTACCATCCTCTTCCTCTGTTCAAGACTCTTCTGTGGCTCCCTATTACCCTGAGATCCCTGGATTACTTCCTCTAAATTATATCAACATATTCAAAATCTTACTGAAATGGACCCAGCCAAGCTTGCTTTCAGGCTGTGAGTGTGTGTGTGTGTGAGCACGTGTGTGCATGTGTGCTCATGCGTGCACATGCTCTCTGGTCCACCATACTCTCCCCACTATCCCAGAATGCTCTGCTTCTTGTGTGCCCTCACCTAGAGTGTTATTACTCTTAGGGAGATGAGACTTGAAGTTGGTGACTCCTTCCTGTCCCTGTGGTTTCCTGAGTTTTCTTCCAGCTTCTCCCAGCCTCCACCCTACCTCTGGGGTCCCAGGCTATTAGCCTCCCCAGAGACTGGCCCAGGAAGACTTCACTCACACTGTTCATGACACACATCCTAAGTTCACTGGGAAAGCCTGCACCTCAGTTTCCTTAGCGGTGAAATGGTAGATGGTTGTTAACACATGGACTTTCTCAATACAGTGCTGGGGTTCAAGAAGTACTTCCCTTCAGAGTAGGGAGGAGAAGCAGGTGCAGAGTAGCCCCCCACCTCCCAGAACAACCCTGGCGGCCTTGCTCCCTCTGGGCGGCCAAGAAAGGGCTGCCTCTTTTCCCACCACTGCCTAGTTGGGTTTAAGGTGGCCAGAGGAATTCAAGGCCACTAGACTCAGACA
The DNA here is from genome assembly GCA_019843965.1 of Rhynchomys soricoides. Taxonomy (NCBI): domain Eukaryota; kingdom Metazoa; phylum Chordata; class Mammalia; order Rodentia; family Muridae; genus Rhynchomys; species Rhynchomys soricoides. The sequence continues at coordinate 1,082,612 of JADRCH010000019.1, forward strand.
GGAAAAGGCAACGTCACCAGTGCTGGTGTAATCCAAACCAGATGTGGCCTCAGTGGCTTCCAGACCCAGGGGGTGGTCACTGTGGGCCTGGCTCAGGCCCAGAGACAGGAAATGGCCTTGGAGGAACACTCTCTGGGTTAGACCCAGCTAGGAGGAGGGTCTACTGGAAGCTCTTAACCCTTCTTGGACCAAAGAGGTGCCCAAGCCCAGTTCCAGGGAGGTGCACATGCTGGTAACATAGGAGACAGACACTGTGAGGGACCAGCCATGCCTCTGAACTGTGAGAAGCAGAATACTCTCTTTCTGGAGCCTGGGAAACTCATAGCCTGGCATCCTGGGGATGGCAGGGTCCCAGGCCCAGAGCTCTGGCTACAGACTACACTCAGGTCTGGCTCCAACTTGGCAGTCCACAGTCAGCTGTGGACTGCTGCCTCCTCAGCCTAGATCTAGGGTACAGACTCCTTTCACCCAGCGACTGCCAGGGATAGAATTCTACTGAGAGCCATGGGGCTTGGGTCCCAGTCTCCAGAGAGGCAGAGCAGCTATGCAACAGGGCAAGGGCTCTAGCTCTGAGAGTGTGCCCTGCAGGCTTTGAGAGATCAAAAAGTCCTTATGAAGCAGGGCAGAGTGCTCCATGTGTTTAGTCTCAGCACTTGGGAGGCAGAGGCAGGCAGATCTCTGTGAGCTCAAAGCCAACCTGGTGAGTTCCAGGATAGCCAGGGCTACATAGTAAGACCATGCCTTGGAGGGGGTGGAAAGGGGGGTATCCCTACAAACTCTCACTTTCCCATCTATTTTTCAAGTCTGCATTCTCTGCCTCCAGGGACCTGGAAAGCTCCTCTGGGAGGAGAAGGGTGGCAGGGAAGATCTAGGGTTGCAGGGCGATTATGGTTCTTTAGGGGCTTCTTGCCCAAGACATATTAACTAGCTGTGTGATCTTGAACCTGTTCCTTCACCAGTGGAGGAGATGAGCCCTCCTCCTATCTCAGCTGTCATAATGGCTATAAAAGTTGCAGAAGGAAGAGCTAAGATCGTGATCAAGTAATAGAGGAGGAAACAAGAGCCAGGTGTGGTGGCGCACGCCTTTAATCCCAGCACTCAGGAGGCAGAGGCAGGCAGATCTCTGTGAGTTCAAAGCCAACCTGGTGAGTTCCAGGACAGCCTGAGCTACACAGAGAAACCCTATCACTAAAAAGAAAAGGTAATACATAAAAAATAAAAAGGAAATGAGCTTGTGCTTGGAGTCAGGGTTCCAGTGACAACTGTTGAAGTCTTTGGTGAGGGGCTTTCCCTGTTGTGGCCTCAGTTTCCCCGGTCAGATCTGAGCCTCTGAGCCTTGGATCTCTGCTCAGGCTGAATCTCATTCCCTTCCTTCCCTCTCAGAGTGACTCACCCTCATCATCGTGCTGTGTGGCCCTTACTTAGCCAGGGTGGGGTCAGTGAGGCAGAGAGGACCACTCAGTGGAAACCCAGGCCTGGCTGGTGGAGGTCAGGGTGGAGGAAGGCAGCAGGGCACCAATGGGCAGTGGGCAGCAGTGTGTGACCCTGGGGCCTGCTGTTAGTACATCTGTCATTCACAGCCCAAAACCATGTTTTCAGAGCTTTCGATTCCCAGTGCTAAGGTCATGCTTAAACACCCTCAAGTCCCAAATCCCACATTCCATGTAGTACCTGCTGCTTGCAAGAGCAGGGCAGCAGGCAGGGCTGAGGGGTGAGGTGCCTCTGGCTCTGCAGTCACGGAGGCAGGAGAAAGATGTACAACGTCACTGAGGTCTGACTCTGTGGACACACCCAAGGCCCAAGCCAAGCATAGCAGGGGGACAGTCACAGCAGAAACAGTGTCTGATCAGTCTGTGTACTGACTCTGGTTCCCTGCAGCCTCTCGAGACTTCCTGAAATCAGCTTTTCCATTGAAGGGTGCAACCCTTCCATGCCGCACACTGCAGGCTGGGGACCTGGTGCTCACCTGTCACCATTTCCATCTGCCACTCTGGCAGCCCCACACACCAGGCTGCCTCACTTGGGGCTCAGTCACCTCTCAGTTAGAAAGTCTGCACACTGGTTTGGCTCTGCTCTGTTCCTCAGGCTGCCCCTCCAGCAGATGGCCCCTGCCTGCATGGGAGGCCTGGATAAGGCCAATGGGGAGCAGAAAGCAGGGCTTATTGTAGCAGGTATCACAGGCCATGTGATCTTTAGCCTTTCCTGGATGCCCTGTGTTCTGCTCCGACCTTGTTCAATGTTGAGCTCACAGGATGAGTTCTTTTCAAGCCCCAGGCCCAGACTGAGCAGGCTTCAAGTTCCTTCCTTGCTCTGAACCTTCAGAATGTGAATAAGGACACCCCGACTCATTTCCTCTGTGGACCGTGAACAGTTGCAGACCCTCATCTCTTCTCCTCTCCGAGAAGTAGGTCTTACCTCTGTCTCACCACTTGACTCAGTTTCCCTCTGTGAGATACAAATCATACTCACCTCATCCTCCTCCTCCAAAGAATAAGGAGCTAACCCATGTTGAGCCCATGACTAGAGTTCAGCACGGGCCACCCTGCACACTTCAACTCTCAAGACACCATCCCTCTCCTAGGAGAGGAAACTGAGGCACAGTGAGGAACCCACTTGAACACAACTCGTGTTTGAAAGTCTGGCTCCCGAGCCTACATCTGTGAACACCACACTGTGCGTAGAAGTGAAAACTTGGTGCCTGGCACATAGTAGGTGAACAGTCAATGCAGTAATGTGTGCACATGCAGAGGGAAGGAGGCTGCCTCCAACCTGTGTATTTATTTACAAGGTACAAGCTGAGAGCAGGTTAGGGTCTACCCGACGGCTTCATACTTCTCGTGGGCCAGTTCATCCTGTTATTTGGGGTTGTGAATGCCCCTGGGATGGGCACAGAGTAGCCAGGCTGGGAAGACTCAGTCCACAAGTAAACTTGGGGGGAGTCTCGTGCCTCCAGGCCTCTTCCAGCTGCCACCACCACCACTCAGGCCTGGGCTGGCTTCCTCTCAGAGTTCCTGTGTGTTGGTGGTCACAAAAACAGGTGGGGGCCAGGAGGCCAGATGGTGTGTGCGAGGCTCTATCTGTTGGAAGTGAGGCAAGGCACGGAGGCCCTCTCACACAAAGCCTGCTCTGTCTCCCCCGGCAGCCGGACTGCATTCTTACCCTGCTAGAAGCTTCTCATCAACCACCACAGCAGCCCACCTGCTGGACCCCCAGCCTTCCTGCTCCAGGCAAGGGTTCCCCAAGTGGTGCAAAGAAGAGGCTACAGGGCAGTAGTTCAAAGGGGGAAGGAAGCTAGGGAGAGACTAGGGAATGGCCTGGCCATCCTTGGAGTCTGGGTGGGGCTGACAGGCTATAGCCCTGCTGAGGAGGCGGTGGAAAGACGGATTCCAGGCCACACTCCATGTCCACACAGGGGAAGCGGTATCACCTAAGGACCTGCCGAGCCCCAAGCCTCCTGGCCTGGTGCAGCTTTGTCCTGACCAGCCTGCTCTAGAGATTTGGCCGGCTGTCTCTGGCCTTCTGAGCTGTGTGGTTTCAGCCTTGACCACTGTGCAGCTGCATCCAGGCTTAGCTGCTCCTGGGGTTCAGACCCCCAGAGCCATCAGTGCCCCCGAGCTACTGATCTTCTTGAAGCGATTGGCTGCGCTGACAGCAATGAAGTTTTTCTGGGGGACAAGAGAGGAATCCTGGTCAGTACTCTGGTAGGAGAGAACCTGGGGGATGGTCAAGCGTCCTTCAAAGCTTCCCCTTCCCCCTTCTGGCCTGAGATAAGGCTTAGCAGACAAAGGTGCTTATAGCCAAGCCAAAGTCCAGTCCCTGAGAGCCACATGATAGAAGGACAGAATTGATTCTTAAAGTTGTCCTCTGACCTCTAGGCCACAGCATGAGTTTGTTCTCTGTACCTTCTGTATAAAATAAATAAATAAATAAATAAATGTAAAATTAAAAATTTAGAAGACTTTTAAAAGATCTCCCCATCATTTAAGGAAGGTCAGAAGCCAGAGAGACAGAGTACTTACCCAGCTATAAAAAGTACCATGACAAGCCGGGCAGTGGTGGCGCACGCCTTTAATCCCAGCACTCGGGAGGCAGAGGCAGGCGGATTTCTGAGTTCGAGGCCAGCCTGGTCTACAGAGTGAATTCCAGGATAGCCAGGGCTACACAGAGAAACCTTGTCTCAAAAAACCAAAAAAAAAAAAAAGTACCATGACACTGTTTGGTCCAAGCAAAAGGCGGCCCTCATCCCAATTCATGAGTCCCTCCCTCCACAGCAGTGATTCTCAACCTGTGGGTTGGGACTCCTTTGGGGATCGCATGACCCTTCACAGGGGTCGCCTAAGACCATTTAGGATATTACACTATGTTACATTATGATTCATAGCAGCAGCAAAACTACAGTTATGAAGTAGCAACAAAAGTCATTTTATGGTTGGGGGTCACCACAACCTGAGGAACTGTATTAAAGTGTCCCAGCATCAGGAAGGCTGAGAACCAGCCCCTGCTCTCTAGCCTTCCTGCTCCACCTGGACCTCTCTTACTCTATTCCAGCCACATATCCTGCTACCTGTGGCTCACACTCACCATCCAGATTCTGCCACAAGGTTTCACAGTCCCTCCTTCCCCTGCCTCATCGCTCCTTGAGGTCTTGATTTACCTGTTCATCCTCACTGGGCCCCCGACATGCTGTTTGAAGGTGTAACCCCTCCCTTAGCACTCCATCTTAAGAACTCTCTACCATCACTGAAAGTTAAGTCCACAAGACCCAGATTCCTGCCTCCTGTCTCTACCTTAGCAGAGGAGTGTTTAGAAGTAGCAGCTGTTCATTAAGTATTTGGGAAATGAGGGAGGAGAGCTGCGATGGGGTCAGAGATGCTCTCCTGAGCCTGAGCCCTAGATTAATGATCCTCCCCTGGCAGGCAGACGGGTGAACAACTCCAGTTCAGAATGGGAGCTAGCCCAGGACCCAGAGAAAAGCCCATGTTTCCCAGACAAGGCCAGGCCTTGTCAACAGAGACTGCCAAGGCATAGCTGGTAGAGCTGGAGCTGGCAACGGGGCTTTCCCACCTCTCAGCCCCCCTCCTTCTGCCCCAGCCCTCCTACCTTCCAACGCCTCTTCATGAGGTATCTCTTAAGCAGGATCTGAGACTTGAGACGGCGGTTGCAGCGTTTGGCTTTTTCTGCCAGGTTGTTGAGCCAGGGGTGGGCAAGGCATTGCTCGGCACTCATTCTGGCACTGTGGAGAGGGCACTGTGGTGAGGGCGGGCCCATGCCAGGCCCACTTGGCCCCAGGCATGCACTCTGTCCTAGAACATACAGGTCCCCAGACTGGGCAAGTCTCACCTCTGGTCCTTCACGATAAGATTGGAAACGAAGTCTTTGGCCTCATCCGACACAGCTTCAAAGGTCTCCTCATCAAAGTACCAGTTGGCAGACAGGACATTGTTTAAGGTCTCTGTGTCATCATCTCCCAGGAAGGGAGAGAGGCCACTCAGTCTAGAAGGAAGGAGAGTGGGGCAAGAGCTGCTGAGGATGGGCCAGAGGCTAGGAGGTGGCATGTGTTGGAAAGACCCAGGGCTTTCAGAGTAGGACAGACCTGGGTTTGAATCTGGCTGGGTGACTTTGGGCAAGTCACTTCCCCTCTCTGAGCCTCACTCTTCTCATCTGTAAAATGGGTGTAAATCACCCCAGCTTCCCAGAGTTGCAGTGAAGATGAGGAATGGTAAGTGTGAAACACAAAGTGAGCACACACCAAAGAGGTATCCACTGTCCCTCTGTCCCCACCCAGGGCATGGGGAATCTGCTATTCAAAATCTGCCCAAGGGTAAGATGTGCTTTTAGGAGACCTTGGGTTTTTCATATATAAAATGGGTACAAAGACCTCTTTCTGGTTCTCCCTATCATTCACCAAAAAATGCACCCAAGCTGAAGGATCAGGAAGGTAGGACCACCTCAGCAGAACCCCAAGTCCAGTCTTGTCCTCTCCTACCCATCCCTGTGCCCCTGCTGACTGCAGCCACCACCTTCCCCAGGGCTCACAGCATGTAGGTGATCACCCCAAGACTCCACATGTCTGTCTTGTCAGAGATCTGGTCATAGTTCACCACCTCTGGTGACAGGAACTCTGGGGTCCCAAAATTCACCTTCAGCTTCTCATTGGGGTTATACCTGGGAGTAAGATTGAAAGCTCAGGTCCCCAATAGCCACCCAAGACATCCCGCCCCTTCTCCATACCACCTCTAGGCTCCGTCCTCCCACACACCCAGCTGGTACCTCCTTGCCAGGCCAAAGTCAATTATCTTCACCAAGTGCCCAGTGGCATTCACACAGAGGATGTTCTCTGGCTGAGGAGACAGGGATGGCCCAGGTTGGCCTCTGACCCAGCTCCTTCCCCCCACCCCCAGCTCCACCCTGGTCCCTTGCTGGGGCCCCACACAGGAGTAGATCCTTAGGTAGTACGCAGAGACTCATCACACCTGCATGCTTTCAGCCTAAGGAGGCTGAGGCCCTGTGAGGAACTTGTCTCAAAGCACGAGGCTACCCAGTAGTCACAGGTGGAATTTCTCTCCTCTCAGTCCTGCAGAGCGTGGAGAAACTGAGGTCTGCAGATAGGCAGTGTGCCCTGGCTGGAGACCAGGCAGGGCTGCTATCAGGAACTGGAAAGCCAGGGCCTGAGTGGGTAAGGTACCAAGGAGACCTCTAGACGGCAAGCTTTCTGCTGCCCTCAGCTGGGCAGTGCCTGCCTCCCACACACAAACCCTGTTTTGAAAGCCACATGCTTGGAGGCAGAGTCCTTTCTCACAGGACCTTGTGTTTTAATTAGGGGCCCTACTCTATTCTCTACAAAAATCAGCCTTCACAGGAACCTCTGAGGTTCCCCCATAAGCCTTCTGGCCACCCTAATTCCTAGAGCGACCCCCGTCTGTTCCTATAACCCATGAATCACTTATGACTTTTTCCTAGGCCCCTCCACAGCCACCGTCAGCCGGGACCCCTATTTGCAAAGCACACTCCTCTCATCCCCACGAGCTTTCTCCTAGCTTCCTACCTCAGCTTCCTAAGGCCCCTGCTCTACCCACGTCCCTCTGAAAACCATCTCCTCTCTCCTCTGTCCTCATAGCTACCTGCAGGAGCCACTGGGAGACTGTCACGCCCTCTCAGAACATGACACTGAGCAAAGCCAGAGCTATTGGGTGCCCCATCCACTTCCCTACTCCACCAGACAAGTGTGTTTTCCTATCTTCTCCCCCTCCGTGTCCTGGATATTCCCTTGTGCCTTTCACAACCTTTTAAAAATGAATTTCATTATTTGGATGTTGTAGAATGGAACATGTCTACCCTAGTCCCACACTAGGTGTGCTCTTTCCTGCAGCAGGGACTCGGCAGCAGGGTGTGTTAAGTGAATGAATGGATATCCACTCTGTGCTGATGGAGCTTATTAACATTCCAACTCAATATTCACATCTGCCACTGGGACAGGAGACAGCTGGTGATTTGTATCCCCTTTTCCTATTCTACGCCCTAGGCAGGTTTCTAAGCTCCAGGCAGCCATCAGTACTGAAGGAAGAATGAGTGTGCTGTGTAAAATCTATTGGCTGCCCTTAGCCAGCTGTATGCAAGAGACTCTGTCAGCTCAGGATGTGAAAGTCCCCTTGTAGAGTTCATCACTAGTGCTTGTCTCCTGTGCATGAGGCTTCTCAGTGAGCTCCATGGTGGTGTCCCAGAACACTGGCTGCTATGAAGTGGACCCTCATCATTACTAGGTTCTCGTTCTGAGTAATACCCACTGGCAGTACCTGTCTCAGGCCAACATGGAGGTTGGTTGGTGCTGTGCAATACCAGCAGCTGGTGCACCAAACACTGGACTGTAAGCCCCAAGGAAGCTGAGACTGAGGCCTGCCTCTCTCCACCCCACCCCACCCTCCCCTCTCTGTCCCTCTCACCTAGCCAGCACTGGGAATACACTCTGAATGGGCTGAGAGGGAGGAATGGGAGAAGCTAGAAAGAGATGCCCCCATGACAGCAGCCGCTCCAGGAGGTCTCGCCCACTACCTTGAGGTCCAGGTGCAGGACCCTCATCTTGTGCATGAAGAGGATCCCGTCGCAGATCTGCCTGACAAACACCATAGTATCCACCTCGGTCAGATGGTAGTCCTCATCCACGATCCTCTCAAAGAGCTCACCACCCTCGATGCTGTGTGCACAGACCCCTCTGCAGACTGGCTCTGGGCTGCTGGCCCTGCCACCCAGCCCCAAGCCCCACAGCGGACACTCACTACTCCATGAACAGGATGATCTCGTGCGAGGTCTCAATGGCTGAGTACAGCTGGATCAGATTTCGGTGGTTCAGCTGGTTCATGACTTCAATCTCCAGCAGTACCATTTCCTGAGGAGCAGGGAAATCAAGAGGACCCACTGGGCACCAACACCCCCTCCACCTCCTCCCGCCTGTCCCCTTACCTCCATCGCTCCCTCCCTAGAACCTCACCCTGAGCACCTGCAGCAGAGCTATAACTACATGGTAGGCAGATGGGATCAGTTCCCAAAGCCAAATGTGGCAGCACATGCTCGTAATCCCGGAATTCAGGAAGGCAGAGGCAGGAGAGTCAAGAGTTCAAGACCTGCCCAGATCACACTATAAGACCGTGTTCAACCTCCACCCCTGAAACGGGATTAATTCTCAAATACAGAGCAGCCATCTTTGCCATTTCCCTTTGGAGAATCTAAGAAAGCCCCAAATTTATCATACGCTAAGTAAGTCCTTGATTCCACCTTTCTCTATGATCAACTCCCCTACAGCCATCAGAAGAAGAAGAAGAAAAAAAAAAAAAAGACACGAGCCTTCACCCAAGCATTAGGGACAAAGAGCTAGGAGCAATTATCTCTGTCTGCCCCTAACAGTCCATCAAGGTCTTTGTCACAGGACCACCCTAAGCTAGATTAGAAACCCAGATACCTGTTACCCCCTTTCTACGCTAAACAACTGTCACTTGTGACTTACAGAAAGTGTGCAGATCAGCAGTCTCATTGGTGGGCTGATATAAGCTATGGTAGGAATATTTACACTGAAAAGTTGGCACGTGATGCTCATCAGGCCTCTCCTTGTGCCTGCATCCCAGGACAGCTGTTAACTCTAGGCATCAGTGCGAGACTGTCCAGCCACATCTCTCTGCCTTCATCCCACTCCTTCATCCAGCTCACGCTGTGTCTACTGCTTTCCCAGAGAGGCCCGCGTCTAACACAGTCCCTTGGACCAAACTCCCAGCCACTGTCCCTCTTCTCTTTTCTTCCTGTCACCTCTCAACACCTGGTGTCATGCTCTTCATTTTGTTCCAGCCTTTAGTCATCTATCTGTCCCTATACTCTGATGTGCTGGTCTCATGAGGTTGGGGACTTTTTCAGTCCTGTGACATTCCTCTGGCACCTGGTATGGTGAAAGGCAAAGAACAAAAAAATGCTCAGTGATCAATTAACCAGCAGCTGGCTCCAATTAACTCAGACAGCGTACAGTTGTGTGAATTATCACAGGACACTGAGCATTCATGCTGAACCAGATCTCACGATAGAGGCCTGGGAAGAGCAGTCAAAAGTACAGATCTGAGGCTGTGGGTGTAGCTCAGTTGGTAGAGTGCTTGCCTAGCAATCAGGAGGTCCTGGGTTCAATTCCCAGAACCACATGAACTGATCATAGTGGCAAACACCTGCAACCCCAACGCTCAGGAAGCAGAAGCAGGAGAATCCAGAGTTCAGGGTCATCCTTTGCTTCAAAGGGAGTTCAAAGTCACTCTGGGATACACAAGCCCTTTCTCAATCAGTCAATCAAATAAATAAGTAAAAGATTCACACACAGGATCAGGATAGAGCCACAAAGAAAATGCATCCCTCCAAGCTGTGCTCGGAGCTAGCAGCCATGTTCCCCAGTGCTTCTGAGCTGCACAGAGGGCCCAGAAGAGGGAGTTCCCAGAGAAATGGGATGTGTGGTTTCTAGCTAGAGATACCAGGCTCCTGTAATAGGCTGTTTGTCCACCCTTCACTCTGTGTGGCACAAGCTTTTCACACCAGGGTCACAGCCTAGTACTGTGTATAACTGGAGACAAGAGATGCCCACTCTGAGGACATCTCCCTGCTGTAGCCGGCATTCCCCCACTACCTTGTCCTTGGGAGTCTGTTTCTTGATGACCTTGGCTGCCAGCTTGAGGCCTGTGGCTCTCTCCGTGCAGGTACACACAGTCCCAAACTTACCACTAGAATGATAAGAGGTCAGAAGTAAGGGTACTTCCCAGACCCAGGAGTCAGCAAAGACCTGTGCTCCCTTCTCCTCCTGACACAGGCCTGGTAGTGACTTTAGCTGCTCCTCTGAAAGATTAGAGCACTCACCCCACCAGCCCCCACTCCCTTCTGAAGCAAAGGCTGCTCTATCAAGATGATGGGACAAAGAGGAACAGGCTGGGAATGGCCAAAGGCTCATCCAGAAAGTGACCATAGACACTGTACTTTGGAAGACCTGATGGATAACATGTGTGACCACACAAAAGCAAGTGCAAGCATGTGGGCCATGTTCTAGGGGATATGTCTGGGCCACGGGGGCTGGATGCTCCCCCATACATGGTTCCAAGCTTGGTTCGCTGTCTCACCCTCCCAGTGCCTCCTTTGAGTTCATGCTGAATTCACTGTTGATATTTCCAGTCCTCAGCTCCACGATCCTGTGTGGGAAGGGGGCTGGGGGTGGCGGACAATCATCTGAGAAGACAGAGTTGTTAGTCAGGGGAGAGGACTTCTGGGAAATGTCTTTAACATACTGACTCCTGCCTGATCTGCCCCACCCTCCAAGAAAAATTGAGTTTACCAAGTGATGCCTGGGGAACATCTGGTCAGAACAGGACTATTAGACCCACCCAATTCTAGTTCTGCCGTGTGCAGCCAAAACGGCCTTAGACATCTGTCTCCAACAATGGGGAATTCAGGTTCTCTGCAGAATAAGACAACTAGCTGACTGGACTTAGATACAAGCTATAGAGAGGAGGGGGACTGTTTTTCATTAAAAACAGCCAAACACCCGAACACACCCATACAGCAACTGGGAAGTAGAATCCTAGACCGGGAGACTGCTGTGTCTGAATGACTGTGTGGGTGGAGACACTTGCCGGCCACCTGATTACACACCACGGAGGGGCGCCCAGGGACACAGCAGTTCGATGGTGAAACACCACCACCTAGTGGGCATTGTGAGGACAGCGGGCTCCGAAGGCCAGCGGGCTGACTCATCGGAATGGAAACCTTTAAAAATAGTCAGAGGCGGCAGGGAAGCCGCTCTGGAGATAAATCAGATGGCCCTTGGAGGTGGTTCAGGTCCTGTCGTGCCAAGGATGTGATCTCTGGGCGGGGCGGAGGTCTCTGGAGCCTCGGGGGCAGGAGGCAGGGCCCCTGGCCACCGCCCAGCCGCCAGGTCCTCCCACCCTGTCTGAGTGGCACTCTGCCGCGAGCCAGGGAGACTGGCTGGTCTCCCAGGGCACCTCAGCCTGGAGGAGGGGGTGTCAGGACACTCTGGGCTCTCCTGACCCTATGTTACCCTACCCCCAGCCCGACTGCACCCCTGCTGGGATCCCCTTACTCCTGCAGCTCTTGCTCTCCCACTGCCCCAGGGCTCTCTCTCTGGCCACTGGTCCCTCACACAAACACCTGTGCAGCTCATGAAACCGCTATGGCTCCCTGACACTCTGCCTTCCACCAATTCTTTTCAAAGCTACTGACATTGGAACCTTCCTCAGACAGAGCCCCGACTCCACTTTGCATCGAGTTTGCGTTGTTACACTTATCTATGTGATTTTCTTTCTTTTTTTTTTTTTTTTTTTTATCCTGTGTTAACCAAAGTAGAAGAAAATCAAAAATGGGGTTTTGAGTCAAAACGGTCTTCACCATCTTTAAACATTTTGTTTTCCTTTCCCATGTCTATCAGAAAGAAATGCTACCTGGTGTCCTGCGACATTTGTATCAGGGAGCCTGGGGGAGGCATGGATCAGGGTAATTTAGCCCTCTGCATGAGGAAGGATACCTGGGACTACTCCATCCCTTCCCTCCCCCATCCCTGGGACACTCTAACCCCAGTCTGCCCCTACCTACCCAGAATTTGGAAGCAGTCTTCCTCCCTGGCAGTGAGACAGAGGGCCTGCCCCACCTCTGCTCTCTCTGAGGGAACAGCCTGGAACCCGATCCTCTGGGAAGTGTCCCCTTGCACCTTAGCCTGCCCAGCCTGGCCTGGGGCTTTCTCTGCCTCTTCCTTCTTCTCTGCCAGGGTGTTCGTCCCTCCTTCTGCTTTGGCTGGACAGGGATCTTGGGGGTCAGGGGTTACAGACACCCCTGCAAAGACAAGTTCTGTTGTCTCGCTTAGGGGCTTCACCGCCAGTGTCTTCTCAGAACTAGAAGGTAAGAAGTGAGACACCTCAGGCAGGTTTGAGGCTTCCAAACCAAACGACATCTATTTTGTCCACATCAGGGGCCAACACTCAACACAGGGAAGAACCTCTGACAGAACCTGGCTGCTATGATGTGGCTAATCATACAGGCTGACAGGAAGCTATAAGGCTCCTGGTTCATTAAAAAAAAATGTTGCCATGTAACCTCCAGTAATGTGTTACTGTGACTGGTGTGAGAAGTGTCGTCCTTGTGTCTGCAGAGTGTCCAGTTGTGCATAACTGATTGCACTAGCTTATGAATGGTTAGTCTCTTTTTTTTTTGTATTAAATTAAGAAGGCTACACTCCAGCTTACCACCTGAGACCCATGAAACAAATGCCCAGAAGCCTAGTGGGGGTGGGGGAGAAGGAGCATGTAGTCTGGCCAGTCTTTGGTGACATCCCCTGACTGACATTCTGTTCTCCGAATGAAGAAGATAATATCATTTCTTCAGGGATAGGGTGGTATCCCTGAAGGGCCAGAAGTACCCTCCCCAGCACGAGATCTGATAATATCCAGTACTCAAGCCAGGGAGGTTAAGTCTGGAAAAAGGAACAATGAGGCCTCTCCCTCCCCAAGCAGGGCCATTCACCAGGAGATGATTGCAGGGCAGCTAGGGCTGTGAAGAAAGGCAGGTGAGCCCCTTCTTCCTGCTTCCCGGCATTCTGCTGCCTTCTTGCCTGCCTTGGCCTCTCCAGATCCCTGGTTGCCCGAAGGTGCTTGCTTGGTGTCCAGCTTCTGGATGCTGGTGTCGGCTGTGGCAGTGGGCTGGGGTAAGGCTGCAGGAGCCCCTGCACTGCCTTCAGCAGGTCCCCCACCTCCGTCCCCCTCTCCTGATGGGCCCTGGCTGCTGGCTGAAGCTGGGGCCGGGTCACCCTTTTTCTCTGAGCCAGGGGCTTCAATGGGATCTTTCTTCAGGGAGGGTGGATCTGGATTTTTCTTTGGATCTGGTGCGCCAGGGTCTTTCTTCGTGTTAGGGGGCCCCAGGTCTTTCTCTGTGGCTGGGGGGATGGGTTCTTTCTCTGAAGCTGGAGGTCCATCACCTGCAGCACCTTTAGGTGTCTGTTCTGCAAAGGAGGGGGGCATCCATCAGCGTCCCCTCCTTTCTTCCCCGGCAAAGTGAGGCAAACACCTGCTCTGGGTCTCTACCCAGAAACAACCCATCAATGCCTGTCCCTCCAAGTCCCTGGAGCCGCTTGGTGACAAACTTGTCAGGAGCTTGTGGGCTCCTCAACAGCTTCTCCCCTTCTGGATGGGCTTTGCTGGCCTCCCGACAGTCTTTGCATACTAGTTCTAAAGTGAACCCCCAACAGCCACTAATGGAGGTGTCCCATCCCCACCCCCCAGTAAAGGCTTCATGCAGGCGTTGGACTCAGCCCAACTCCACCCACAGGTTATCCCCATTCCCAAATCCCTCATGCACCAAGCAGAGAACCTTGGGCACAGACTTCCCTGTGAGAAGCCTGCCCAACCCTGGCTTCAAAAACATCCCTTCTGAAGCTCCTCCCTCCTATCTCCTGCCCCGGCTTGGCACCTGTTGACAGGCTCTGGTTTTCCAGCTCAACTGCTCCGTTTTCTGTAGCCATGAGGTAGGTAGGCGTGTGCTTTCTGCCTGTCTAACTCAAGACTTTCTACCTGCAGAAAGAGGAATGAAGTGTATCAGGTTGTCAGATGCCCCCTCTTTTTCAGCTGTGGAGAGAGAAGGCCAAGGCCAGTCAACTGAGAGGAAAGATGTACCTGGATAGAGAGGGACAACCTGGTGGCCCTCTGGTCGGCTGCAGCTACTCAGGCGCAATCCTGGGGTGGCTGTAAGGGATTGGGCCCGGTGGGCAGAGGCGGAGGCAGGGGCGTGGGCAGTGGAGGCGGAGACTAAGAGGAGGATCTTTGACACCAGGGGCCATGCAGTGCAGGCTGCCACCACCTGTCACTCTTGGCCCCCGTTCAGAGGACACGGCATTCTTCCCACGGCCAGACATGGGGTAGAATGGCCTTGGAACCATTAGGAAGAAAAAAGGAGGGGGCATTTGGGCCCTGGGGAGCAGGCTGTGGCCAGAATACTGGAAGGGGCTTTAGGGCAAGAAGAACGGCCTTTGGGCAGGGCTGAAGGGCAAGACTATGCCCAAGCCCAGGAATGACTCTGCCCACCTCTATGCCACACCTCTCTAGGTTCCTAGGAGTTTGGGGAGAGCCGCCGTGACCCCAGTGCTCAGCCCTGTGCCCAGGTATCCGGATCTACTCAGACCATCTCTGGGTAAGAAATCATGCCAGGATTGCTTCACTGTCCACAGGTCCAATTCCCCCCTCTCCCCCCGCCCCACAGGGGAAACTTCCTTTTCTTGGGTTCTTTGGGGCCATGGAGGCTTTGCTGAGCAGCAGAGGGAGGGCCGTGGAAATATAAGATGACCTTCCTCAAGAAGGTGTTGATGGGAAGTCAGGGATGAGGACCCGTGCTCGAGGTGTTCAGACTGAGATGGGGTAGGGAGGACCAGGGGCTGTCAGCCCACACTTTTCTAGGAGAGGGCCTGAGCATTGGCCAAGGCTGAGTGTTGGAAGATATAGTGGGGTAGCTATCTGGGTTCAGTTCCCAACTGAGGCAAAGCTTCCATCGACTCACCACTGCTGGTCATTGCCCTGCAGAGGCAGGATGGAGGCAGGCAGGAGCCTCTGAGGTCGGGGGAACGTGGAGTTGTGATCAGGAAGCGGCTGAGGGACTGATAGGATAGCCTTCCAAGGGGAAAAATCAGGTGTGAAATAGCACAGAGGGTCTATGACTATGCAAACTGCTTTGGCAGGAATTTGGCTGGAAGGGAGGCAGCAGGCTTCTTATTTTGTTTTAAATTTATTTTTGGTTTTTAGACAGAATCTTGCTATGTGACCCACAGTAGCCTAGGCTCTCCATCCCCTAGCCCCCCACATCAGCCAAGCTGAGATGACAGAAACATGTCACTCACATCTTCAGCTCTTTTACTGTTTCCTTTGAGCCATGAGAATGTATTGAATTTGAGAATGCACGATTTCTCTGAAAGCCAGTAAACATGGAAGGCACTTGACACAAGCTAACAACAACAACAACAACAACAACCCTGAACCCCTCTCGCACCCCTGGTTCAGTCTCCTGTTCACTGCTCCTCTTCTTCAGGGTTCAGCAGGCAACATTCCTCTTCCAAAATTAAGCAAAACTAAGCAGTATCTGTGAAGCCCTTACCCATGACCGGCTGGTCTGGGTGTGAACCTAACCTCACCTAAGGGAAGGGAAGGAGTCTGGGCCACCAAGCAACTCCTATTGGTGTTGCCTAACTTCTCTGCTGCACATTGTCATTGGGGGCAACTGTGGGCCATACTCACCCCATTTTCTGGATGAAGGTGAGGCGGACTAAAGGAGGGGGTGGCTTGCCTAAAGCGCGCAATGGTGAAGCTAGAGATATAGGTTGGTAGTTCATACACTTCTGCCATGTAGACCCCAAGGCTTTCAGAAGGTTGAAATGTTTCCTGTCCTCACCTGTGTCAGGGACACCCCTGGCCTTCTATTTGGCTGTTTCCCCAGCATGGTTTGGCTTACCTTGAAAGGTTAGATATCACTATATCCCCAATGCCCCTTGGTTGCTCCCATGGTGAGTTCACAGCCTAGGCAGGGCTACATGGTACCTATCATGTGCCTACCATAATAGCCCAGGGACTAACTAACAAGGTTGGCTGCTTTACTGTGGTGGCCCCTGATGACATCCCCTGGTTACCTCTGTGATTATCAATATATCACCTGTCAGGTACGGAATGAGGACCCACTAAGGACCAGGTCTGATGATGCTAAGAGGTTTCTTTACCCAGCTCCCGGGACCCACACAAGAGTCCCTAGAGGCTAAGTGCTTCATACACTAAAGATGCTGAGATTGATGCTGGGGAGGCAGGAAGTGAGGGATAAATGGCTTTCCCCAAACCCCCTCAGCCTGGAGATCGGCATCAAAATAATCAAACTCAGAGTCAGACTTTTATTCTAATCTGCTGTTCTTGTTAGGATTCTCAGATAAAAATAACTAAGGGGAACTCTCACCAACTTGCTGGATGGTTGCCTGAGGAGCCTTGAGGGTAGTGAGGTCAGAGGCTGACGTCACTGTGTCTTCTTCAGTTGCTCTACCTATGTGGGTTTGTCTGTCAACTTGATGCAAGCTAGGGTGATCTTAGAAGAGGGAACCTAGGTTGAGAAAATGTCTATGTAAGATTAGCCTATAGGCAATAAGGTACTTTCTTGATTAGTGCAGAAGCCCACTGTGGGTGGGACCATCCCTGGGCGAGTGGTCCTGGGTTCTATAAAAAAGCAGGCTGAGCAAGTAAGGAGGAGCAAGCCAGTAAGCATCAGCCTCCATGGCCTTAGCTTCAGTTCCCGCCTCCAGGTTCCTGCCTTGAGTTTCTTCCTTGCTTTCCCTTCATAGTGGACTGTCAACGATAAGCAGAAATAAACCTTCCCTCCCCACGTTGCTTTTGGTCATGGTGTTTTATCACAGTGTACTGGCTAGTTTTGTGTGTCAACTTGACACAAGCTGAAGTTATCTTCAGTTGAGAAGATGCCTCCATGAGATCCAGCGGTAAGGCATTTTCTCAATTAGTGATCAAGGGGGGAGGGCCCTTGTGGGTGGTGCCATCTGTGGGCTGGTAGTCTTGGGTTCTATAAGAAAGCAGGATGAGCAAGCCAGAAGCAAGCCAGTAAGAAACATCCCTCCATGGCCTCTGTATCAGCTCCTGCTTCCTGCCCTGCTTGAGTTCCAGTCCTGACTTCCTTTGATGATGAACAGCAGCTTGGAAGTGTAAGCTCAATAAACCTTTTCCTCCACAACTTTCGTCTTGGTCATGATGTTTGTGCAGGAATAGAAACCCTGACTAAGACACACAGCAATAGAAAGCAAGCTAGACAGGGTCTGTCACTGAGCCTAGAACACACCAGTTCAGCTGGGCTGGGTAGGTAGATCTACCTCTTTGCCTCTCTAGGCCACACTAGCTTTTTCATGAGTGGCCAGGACGGAACTCAGGTGCTCTTGCTTGTGGGACCAGTACTGTACAGGAGACCGGCTGCCTCACAGCTGACCCTCTCTGTGGCAATGTTTCCTGATGAGTGGGTCTCCCCAGACCTGGGACATTGTGCCTTTAATCTTGAAGCAGCCCTATTGGGTAGGAGTCAGGAGGGCTACAATGGAGGTTGAGGCCACCAGCTATGAGGACGACATGTGTCCCAGTGGTCTCTTCTCCCGGAGGACCACCTGCTCCCAAAAGAAAGCTCATTAAGTGTTTAGAGACCCGTGGGCACCCAGGATGGCTGAGAATTTGTACCCAGCCTGTGTACGTAGAACACTTGGCACAGAGCAAAAGGACATGGGACTTGGTAATGTGGTGACCACCGTAGATAGAGTGCTCAGCTATTTTGCCTGTTCTATCAAAAGTATCTTCTGCTGGGAAGGGAGACTGGAGTGGTTCTGATCTGTGTGGGATGACCTGGTCCTGTCAGCTGCTCCACAGGGAGTCCCCAGACTTCTCAGCACTCTCTTGGGGGCGGGGGGGGGGGGGGGAGCACAGGGAAACTTCCTCAACCCTGCAAGAGGCTGCCAGAACCCTTGCCCACCTAACTCCTGAAGGGGTTTCCCTGACCCGTGCCAGCTGCGTAGACACTCTTTGCCTCTGTGGGGCCAAGGCAGGAAGTGGGACAGTGCCAGGCCCAATTAAACCCGCCAGGGGAATTAAGGTCAGCAGGATGCAATTATGCCTGTTGGATTTAACAAGGCCAGAGAGAAGGCATCTCTAGCCAGAGTTCACGGCTCCTTAGGCCACTTGCCCTGGGCAGCTCTGCCTTCCAGGAGCGCGGGCTCTCGGTCCTGCCCATCTCTGGGCAATCTCACTGGGAATGCAGGAGTTAACTCTACCCCAAACTGCTTCTTGGCTCCCCAAAGGAAACCAGTCAAGCCAAGAGGCTTTACAAGGACCTGCTTGAGGAGTCATTTCCCACCTGACCCTTCCACGCTCGATCTGCTGTGATGGAAAATCCAGGCAGTTGAGCAATGGCCTTTCCCTCAGCTTCCACTCCAAGCCTTCTTTGAGAGTCGCTGGGACTGTCATCAGCACATTGTTTTCCTTGCCCTCACCCACTTTGAGCCTTGTCAGACCTTCCCGGGCCTGTGAGAAAGCTCTGTCCCTGCCACAGCCCCCCATCGGTGCTGCTGAGGTTGGTTGATAAAGGAGACAATGGGGGACATTTTAAGTCTCTTGTTTGGATTTTCTAGCTCCTTATATGATCTGTTATAGCTATGCCTGGATAGATAGGTAAGTGAACCATGTCAGTACAGACACACACAGAGCTTGGTAAGGGTGTGAGATCTGAAGCACACAGAAAGTCTTGACGGTGGTCAAGGGCTGTTTTCAGCAGCTTTCTCAGCACCTGAACTTCTGGGATTTGTTCCAGATGAGAGCTGCTTGGGATGGGGCGCATGGAATTTTGTCATTTTGAGCAGCACTTCAGATGGTTCATGCGCAAACCCAAGTTGGAAGATTGCCAAGACAGAGACCCACTCACTAAAAAGCATTGCCAGAGTCCCCAGAGAGAGCTATCAGTGAGGCAGGCAGTCTCCTGGCATATCTCATTGCTACAGCCAAAGGAAAGGTCTGAGGACGAGCATCCTTATTAGCCCAGAACCTCGGCTAAGGTGCATGCAGAAGCACCTGGGGGACTGGGGGGGGGGGGGAGTTTTGAACCTGTGATGTCTCCTCCCCTCTTGAATTCAGGCCAATTAGATCAGAGCCTGAGGAAGGGGTATCTCCTCAGAAGAATCTGAGGTGCAGTCAAGGGCTTTCCTGGGGCAGGAACTGCTTAGCCTTTGCCTTGAAAGCCCTCCAGGGTTAGGCTAAAATGATGTGCGAGGCCGTGTTCTTTTTGATTTGTGAGGCTGTATGCCCATCCCCGATCCCGCAAGCCCAGGTATTAAGAACCACATTGCCATCAACCCTGCGTCTCAAGTGGTACATGGTACTGTTGTGGTTGATGGTGACAGATACTGATATTTGTGCTGCGCTGACTCTGCGCCAGAGCCAGGAACTGTTAGCTCCTCTCACCATCCTAAGTAGATGCCGAAGTCATTCTCTTTTCTGAGAGGAAACTGAGGCAGAGGAGAAAGGGACCTGAGGCTTCAGAGGCACAACCAGAATTTTAACTCAAACACCCCCTGGACCTCACAGGCTTCATTTCTACCGTGTTCCAGAAGTGATGGCCACTGTTAAGTCCTGTGTGAAGAAAATGAGAACCAGACATGGTGGTACAACCCTTTAATCCTAGCATCAAGGAGGTAAAGGAGGCAGGCAGGATATGAGGTGAGACCTTATCTTAAAAAAAAAATATTGTGACACTATCACCAAGTTGGTGGCCCCAATAGGAGTTCTATTAATATGGAAGAATAAATACTCCTTCTTTGGCATGGCTCTGGGACAAGGGAAACCAGCCCAGCCCCTCCTCTGCTCCTTCCCCCATCCCAGCCCAACTTCTGCAGCATAAACAGCAAAGTTAAAAATAGCTACCCAATGACGTCAGAGGAACAAGGTCATCTGAAAATTGCCCACAGCCACTGGACACCTCCCTATAGGATCAAGTGGCAGTAGGGTACCCCAGTCCGGTGCAGCTGTTCCAAGAACAGGAAATGTCCTGGGAGCAGACTTGAGCAGAGTGCATGGGATTGCAAAGTGACAGGGTGAATTACAGATGGGTCCCAGAGTGGTGCACTGGGCAGAGTTCAGACCCAGGAGTCAGTAACCTGTTCTGGGAGTTATTCTCAACACATGATCCCAGGAAATGGCTCAAGAAGTGGGGAATGCGTGTTCTGTCCTGTTGTGTGGACAGGCGGCTCCTGGCCTGGCTTGCCTCTGAGCTATTTATAAAGCTTCAGGTCTCCTGGCTAACTAAGCTGGGTGACCATAAGAATGAGGGGATGCCTGGCGAGCTCCAAATGGCTGCTGGTGGACGGGGCCCCGCCCGGGACGAAGAAGGGTGTCCATGTGGACAGTGAGGCAGGGGCTGAGGAGGCTCCTCCTGGATATAGCTCACCTGACACCTGGGCCACTCTGGCAATCATTCAGAGCTGCTGAAGCTTGTGGCTTTGATGACCAGCAGCTGCCACAACCCGGATAGGAGCCTGCACATCTGGCAGGGCATGGCCTGTTCTGCACATCGAGGGGATGCCTGTTCTGCTGGCAACAGGTTTAAAAAAGTAAGGATCTGTCCCATTGTCTGTGAGAGGCTTAGCTGGACCCCCCCCCAACCCAACACACACACACACACACACACACACACAATTTTGAGTTCAGTGGGGACCCTAGCTCACAAGCAGAGAGTTAGGCACCACCCTCCAGGAGCCCCTGAAGACAACCACACCCATGCACAGGCTCTCCACAAGAAACTTTGGGGGCACACAGACCCTGTCACTTCTAGCAGCATAAAAAATCCTCTGGTCTGTCATGTGACTTATTGGAAGGCTCTGTCTTCCCCTATCTTCCCCCTAGTCTTGCAGTCTTACCGAAGAGATAAACACCCACTCAGGGAACCCGGGATCAGGAACAGCTGGAGAGGGAAAGTCCCCAGAGCACTGGGTAGGAAGGAATGCACAAATCAACCTGGGTATTTCTGATTAGCCTGGGCACTTAGGGTCACATGAGAGAGTAGCTGCCAGCTCTATGGGAACCTGAGTCAGGATCAGCAGGTCCTTTCCTTGGCACAGTGGTCCCCACACTTGGGCATGCAACACTCCCTTGGAGGACCTATGAAAACACATAAGCCTGGGCCCATACCAAGGGTATCTAATTCATTGGCCCACAACGAGAGTGGTGAGTTTGCACTTCTAGCTCTGGGTGATGCCTACTCTGGGGCTTCGTGGAGAAAGTTCTCAGGCCAAGATGCTGAGCCTCCCTCCCTTTGCCCGGAAGCGTGTGGCAGTAGACAGCAGTGTCCGTGCATGGAAGGAAACACTGACACTCACCTAACCATCCTGCCTGAACTGATCTCTTATCACCTCACTACAACCTTCAGGAAAGATGGAAAGGCCTATGTGCAAAGGTAAGGAAGCCGAGAACAGTCCAGATCAAGCCCAGGGAGCCCATCACCAAGACAACAGCCAGTAGCTAGCAGGACAGATTGCCACCCTTGAAGCTCAAGCCCACCCCTAGCTCCTCTTGCTTTTGTGAATTCCCATGAGCCTCCTCCCTTACAAAGAAAGCCCCCAGGTTTCTTTTCACTGGCTGCTAACTAGGGGCCACTGAGCCTGTCCTGTCAGGCTGATGGCCAAAGGGTAAACAGCAGGGTCTTCTGGCCACTGCTGGTGACACGTGCCCACTGACAACTAATACTGAATATGTGACTCAAGTGTGGTCATGTGGTTGTGATCACAGAAGCTAGCAGTCACCATCGGTGCCCGGTGCCCAGGGTCACATTAGAGCTGGGAAGACCGCCCCTTCACCAAGCTGGAGGAAAGGCCCATTTGGGATGCCCTGTTCCAACCGCCTTTTCTTCCTCAGCTTCTATTTTGGAGACAGAGTCTTTGGCTTAGCAGGCTAAATACAAGCTTGATACAGCCCAAAGATGACCTTGAACTTCTGCTTCTCCTGCTCCCCACTCTCCTAATCCCTGGTGCTGGAATTCGAGGCATTTGTCATCATGGCTGGTTTAACACAGAGGCTGAGAATTGAACCCAGAGGCTGAGAATTGAACCCAGGGCTCTGGGCGAGCCAGGCCAGCACTCTACCAACTGAGCTCCATCTCTGCAACTAAGAGAATCCGAATGTCATACGCGAGGCCATGAAGCCAGAGGAGCAACTCCCTACTCCTCCCTAATTTCAGGTTTATTTAGCTATCCCGTGTTCCTCCTGAACTTTGGATGAGAATGCAAAGCAATCAGGTCCCTCAGCAGCCAATGTCATAAAAGTGAAGTGCAGTGGGAAGAAAACAAAAGGAGAAAGATGAGCTGTCAATTTTATTGTAATATCCTAAACCACCTCCAGGGACAGAAGGACCACTTCCAAGGGGGGTGGGAGGGAGCCATCTTGGATGGGGCCAGGGGTGGCTCTATGGAGTGTTAGTAACTGAACATTCAGTGCCGTCTTTAACCAGTTCCAAGGCCAAGAGAAATGTCAGAAAATATGTGTGTGTCAGAGGACACCATTATTCAGGGATTAGTCCCCTGGAGTGATCTGGGCTAGATTTCCGCTTCCAGAACAACCTTTGGAAAGTCCTTAACAAGATAGCATACTGGCCTCCAACATGCTTTATTGAAGTACATGTGGGAAAACCAGGCTGGGAGCTAGGGAGATTCTCCCAGGGCAGACTGGCAGGCCTTAGAAGAACATAGACATGAAAGTGGAAGGCGGTGTCTAAAGAAATCACCTAGGGAAAGGTATTTAAGATGAAAGGAGCCTTAGGCATTCTCCTGCCTCAACCTTTCTCACAGGAGGAAACTGAGGTTCTGAAGAGAGGAATAATGCGTTAAAGATTGTCGATTATCAATAACAGGGATGAGATTTTAATCACATCACAGTCCCCAGAGTATGAAAGACCAAGAACTTTCCCCCTTTCAAATCTGACCTGAAGGCTCCACTGTGGATGCCAACTTGAAAATGTAGTTGCAAGCTTGGGTTTTAAACGACATAGCTAGAATTATTTCCAGGAAGGCTTGGCTAGGCGCCAATACGTTTTTAGGTTTTGTTTTTGCTGGGCATGGGTGTCAGTAACACGGACACCACGTTAGCTCAAAGCAGCTTTCCGTTCTGCAAGAAGGAATAACGTGCAAATAAGCATGCATGCCAGGGGAATGCCTGTGCTTTTTTGTGGGTCAGATGGTGTGCTGCATGTGCTTGTTTGTGTCTGTGCACAGGTGCATCTGTGTGAGAAGGCCAGAGGTCACTGTCAGACCGTCTCAGTCACTCTCCACCTTGAGACAGAATCTCTCACTGAGCTCCACAGAGCTGCTGTCTTCCTCTGTGTCTGTCTTTTCCCATAGGTGTTCGGGTACAGATTCAGGTCTCCATGCTTAGAGAACAAGCACTTTACCAAATCTGTCTTCCCTTAGCCCTGACTGTAGCTTTGAGGAAAACCTGTGTTTCTGTGTATGTGCACGTATTTGTGAGTGTTTGGGAGCATGTGTGTGCATGTGAATGCCAGACCTTGGGTGCTGTTCCTGGGGCACTCTTTACCTCATTATTTTTTAAAGGATTTTTTTTGTTTCATTTTCCTTTCCGTTTAAAGATACTATTACATTTATTTGCTTATTGTGTGTGTGTGTGACATCGCTTACGTGTGGAGGTCAGAGAATAACTTGGAGACATCCATGTTCTCTTTCTACCATATGGGTCCCTAGAACTGAACTCAGGTCATAGGGCTTATTGGCAAGCACCTTTACCCAATCAGCCCCACACATTCATTTATTTATGTATTCATTCATTCATTCATTCATTCATTTATGAGACCGGGACTCTCATTGACCTAGAACTCACCAGTTTGGTTAGGCTGGCTGGCTAGCAAGTCCCAGAAATCTCTGCTTGCCTACACCTCAACAGCAGGATGACAAGGGCTCACAACTGACCTTGGCTTATATCACATGGGTTCTGGGGATTGAACTCAGGTTCCCAAGCTTGCAAGTGAGCCGTCCTTCCAGCCCATTTACTTTTGAGGATTTCTTTTCTTCTGTCTTTTTTTATTTTATTTTTTTTTTTAAAGCTTATATTTTACTTTAATGAGGTGGACTGGCAAGTGGTTAGGAGATATTAATTTAAAGTTGATACAGACCTGACACATTAAGGGGAGACAAATGAGGACAATATTGTCTATAAATGGAGCCCCAAACTGTCCTTCACAAAGCAAGCATTTTCACCAGGGAGAAGCAAACTCTGAATGGAGTGGTATACTGCAGTTAAACTTGGTATTTATAAAGTATGTGTGCGGTATAAGTGTGGTATAATAGAGGAGGAGGGAGAGGAGGGGGAAGGAGAGGAGGGGGAGGGAGAAGAAGAGGGAGGGAGTGGAGGGGGAGGGAGAGGGAGAGGAGGGAAAGGGGGGGAAGGAGAGGAGGGGGAGGGAGAGGAGGGGGACGGGATGGGGGAGACTGACTTTATACTACACACAAACTGGCTCCAGTTTCACATAAACTAGAGCAGTTTCACAGCTCCTCTGTGCAATGTGGCTGTCAGGAAGTCAACAGGAGCCAGGAGATGCCTCTCCCTTCACCACCAAACACTGTTAAACAGTGTGGGCCCCCAACTGTTTCTCACATTTATTGTTTAACAGTTTGACATGCTGAGATCTTCTCTGACCTTTGCTCCTGAAAGAAGACCGGAGAATATCGTCGAAGTCCAAACAAGCTGGGCAACAGCCCTTGGCCAAGGTTCTTGGCATGTTCAGACATTTACTTGCCCATAGTGCTGGGACAGGCTGAAGACCAGGAAGGGCAAGTATTCTCTGTCCAGTCTTTTCTTTCCCTAGAGAGGAGCAATTAATGTCTCTAAGTTGGCATCTTTCCTGATAAACCTAAATCTCCTCCAGTCTGCCTGCCTCTGCAACCACACTTTCTCCAAGTGAGCGGCAGTTTTGAACACTGCTTCCAGGGAGCCCAGGACCACAACACACAAGTCATGGCTAGGCCTGAGCTCAGCTTCTGTCATACAGGACAGTAAAGAGCCAAGCCCATCACCATTTGTGATGTCAGCAACGCTCACCACACCTCCCCTTCCTCCGGACAGCATGGAGACAGTGGGTATATCAAAGGCAGAGGAAACACAAGGCCCATGCCTCTGCCCACCTTTTCTGTAGCAACTGTTGGCTTTAACTTAGTAACAAATTGTCCTGGAATTCTTGGCCTTGGAGCAAACATGTCGGCTCCCTGGTTACACCTTCGTCACTGCTCAAAGCACCACACAATTTAACCTTCCTGCTCTTTCCATAGGCCTGGGTTTGTCCTGTCTCCAGGAAACTTTATATGTTGCCTAAAATGAGCATCCCAGCAGGCCCAGAGGCAGATGGCAGCTCAGGCTTCAGAATGTTGACCAGCTCCTAGGGATCCACACCACCAGACTGAAACTCAGCCTCCACAGAAATAGGAGCCCAGCCACGTGGCTCACAGCTTTTTTAACTGCTACTGTCAGCATTGAGAAACTTTCCCAGAGACCTCTACAAAATTGAAAAGAATGATGCTAGAGGCGGGCCAGGGGTACAGACATGTAATCCTAGCACTTGGGAGGCTAAGACAGGAAGATCATGAGTTCAAGGCCAGCCTGAGCTACACAGTAAGGTCAAAACCAGCTGTGCTAGTAGGGAGTTCTGTATAAGTAAATATATTTCTCTAACAGGAAACAGAGGTTCAAGCAGGCCCTCCAGCTAATAAATAGCAGCGCCCACTCACACCTCAACAAAGCCAAGCCAAGGCCAGCTGCTGATCTGCCCCTGGACTTCAGGACTGCCACCTTGCTAGATTCCCATGAGGCTTCATGCTCAGGTAGCCAGGACATACTCAAGGTAGTGCAGGAGTTCTGTCACTCAAAGCCACAAACACTGAAAAAAGCAGGAGAGATGTGATTGCTTTATCAAAATAAAGGCAGAGGTGGGAACGTACGTGCCGAGGCTGCAGGGGGCAGGGATACAAGCGACTGGAGACACCATCTCTGGGGAGGACAACTGAGCAGGTGGAGCACCTTTCCAGCGTCACAGCTCTGAGCCAAATGCATGCCATGAACAAACTTTGAAAAACCAAATTCTAAAATCAATGCAGTAAAGCACTCCTTTACTCCCAACACTCAAAAGAGGCAGAGGCAGGTGAATCTTTGAGGCAGCCTGGTCTACAAAGAGAGTTCTAGGACAGCCAGGGATACACAGAGAAACCCTGTCTTGAGAAATAAAGACCAAAACTAATACAGTATGCTATAACTTAATTTTTTTTTGGCTATGTGCCTCCAAGAGAGCCTTTTTTGTTTGCTTTTTAGGAGGGCTGGGGATATAGCTCAGTGGTATATCTCGTATCTACTTAGGGACTAAGTAGCACTTGCCTCATATCTACAAGGGACTAAGTTCGATTCCTAGGCCTCCGGGCTAAATGTGTTAACAATGCTTGATAATCCCATGCACATACAAAAACACTTCAGTGAACCAGTCTAGATAGATGAGTTACCAATAATCAAGGAGTTACCAAGAACAGGAGATGAAGAAAGGGCAGCTACTCAGTCTACATAGCATTCGTTGTTTTGTTGACAAGGAGTACAGTATACTTACTGTTGCACTTATTGTTGAAAAAAAACGGCAGCTTCATGTCCAGCACGTGCTATGCCCCACAGTACTGAGCTGTCACTTGAGTCACAGCCCATTGTGCTAAACTGTTTGTATTCAGGTCTCTCTGAAATGCTATAGCAAGCAACACCAACCACAGCCGGCCAAACACTCAACTCTCCTTCCCAGGGACAGAAACTCCATGGGAAAGAACCTAGAAGTAATGAAACAGCACCCAACATGGTAGCCAAACTACAGAACAGGGGCAAATGATGGGCCGGAGGAAACCTGACAACAATCTTACACGAGTTAGTACAGAAATAGGCAACAGGAAGCCAAACAGGAGTCAAAACCATCATGAGATGTGCTCTAAACTGTGGGAATTTCTGCAATCCGCATGTCAAATGTTGGGCACTTTACAAAATTGCCCAGCAAAAGGTTAGCCAGCTTTCTTAGTAAAATCCAGTAAACTCTTTCTTTTCAAATTTATATTAGGAAGTGTTGCTTAATGGAAACTAATGAAAGGTAAAAGGCACCAAGATCAAAATAAAGCTGAAAGCCAGTTGGGCTGGCTCAGCTGAGGGCTGGGGGAGACTGCTCTGGCAGAGGGCCTGCCACCTGTATGTAACTCCAGTTCCCACAGGCCTCTGGCCTACACAGGCACCCACCTCATATACATAACAACTAAAATGACCGTGTCTTTTACAAAAATTAAAATTCTGTGGAAAGTATAAAATGTCCAAATGTAGAGATTCATTCATCATCTGTTCGTGTGATTTTCTTGAAACAGGATCTCACCTTGGCCTTGAACTCAGAGATCTTACCTGCCTTTGCCCCTGAGTACTGGGGGTAAAGGTATGCATCACCAAGCCCAGCTTAAAATGTACAAATTTTTATCTCACGGCATGTTCTTTGTTCAGAAAAATGCCCAAGTTGCCTGAGCATGGAAACATGAAACTCTCAAGGACACAGCCTGAAGGGATAAGGAGACAAGATGGCCGTGGCCCCTCCACCTTCCTTAAATGCTTGGGTGAAGACACCAAAGCTTACCATAATTCTGTCCCACTTGGCCCTTGCACAAAGTTATGTCCCCATGATTAGCCAGGTCACCCCAACAATGACCGAGTCCTTTCAGGATCAGGGGAACATGCCTGACATGCTTTAGTATCCCCAGCACCAATGGTGGTGAGCAGCTGGCACAGCAGAGGAAACTACAGTCCTGGAGAAGGGACCAAGACATGTGGGGGGAAGACATCAAGTGACCAGAAAAAAAATGAAAGCTTCAAGAACGGACAACCAAATCCCAAGGACTGGGTAAAACTGGATTTTCCTCACCTCAAGGATGGGTCTTGTTTTGTTTTGCTTATTCTCCAGTGGGGCTGGAGGATGGCTCTGGTTAAGAGGACATACTGATCTGCCAACTGACCCTTGCCGTGGAAGCCTAAGGGCAGCTCGAGCTCAGGGGATCTTCTGGTCTCTCAGGGCCCACACTGAACAGTAAAACAAAAGCACTCAGAATCCAGCTGTGCTTACTGTCTCCTCCACAAACTCAAACCCAAGCTAGTCAGTTCCTTCCCGGACAGCTCCTCCTCACGATCCTTAGGTCGACAGCCTCAGAAATGTGACAGGTTACTTACTCTCTTTCACACAGGAAGTACAGGCACGTGTTGTGGATTTGGTCTAACACTTGTATTGTTAATTGGGTTCCCAAAATTGCACAAGAATCCGCACGTAAGACGCTGAGGGTCCCTGCCCCAGTTGGTTTTGATTGGTAAATAAAGGTGCCAGCAGCCAATGGTTGGCCAGGGAGAAAGAGGCAGAACTTCAGGATTTTCTGGCAAGGAGAAGAAAGATTGACAACCAACCACCATGCCAGAAAAGGTGAAAGACCAGGCCTGAGAAGTGCAGGACAGAGAGACAACCAACATGTAAGAGCTGGACAGCCAAGATGGAATATAGACTTTAGTAAGTTGATGAGTTGGGAATATTGGAGGGGAAAGTGTGTTGGCCACATGGAGGTTTGGGAGTGGCCCAACCATTGAACTGTTTAAGACATATTAAAATAGATGGCTGTGTGCGTGTGAGTGTGTGTCTTCTATTCAGGAACCCAGAACATCAGGGTGGGCATCAAGGAACGTGTGCTGCCACAGCCGGGTTGATTTGAGCAGGATTAATTAGCCCATTGTCTATCTCCCTGATTAAAGTACAAACAAGTGTTTTCTGTTGCTTTTGTTCTCATTGGATTTGCAGAAGGTGGAACAGTGCCAAGCTGTGCACATGTGTGCAGCACTGTGTTTCTGTGAAATAAACAGATAACAGACTATGACGTTGCATGCATATCTAAAGTTGACAAGTAGGGGAGGTGCTGTTTGTACTGCTTTGTGGGTCTCCTGGAGGACCAAGATCACACATCACACTGTCTGGCTTTGTCAACCCCAGCTGAATTTAGAAAGGCTTGTATAAAATAAATTTTAAAAGTGGTCACTACAACGACAACAAAAAGAATATAAAAATAGGCTAAATGTCACATACAATGCTGAGGACTGTGCTGGCCACAAAATGAGTGCCTCTTGCAGAGGACCCAGGATTAGTTCCCAGGACCCACACAGTGTCTCACAGCTTTGGTCCTCCCTTCTCCCTAGAGTCGTTGGCCCAAAAGAGACACTCTGGGATCAGCATCGGGAAGATGGATCAATTTTATTTGAGGCGAATCAAGTGTTATATTGTTTGGGGGAAGCAAATAAGAATTCCCAGGGTGAGCAAAGGTCATTGGTGAAAGCTAAGGTACTGAGATGCCTCATTAGCACGGGGAGGCATTCCAGGATCTCAAGTGCTTGCTGAACCGGTTCATATGGGTAGAAAGGAAGTTGGACCTGTAATGTAACCAAGGCTATGTGATATTCCGCAGGTAGACGGTGTGGGCTCCAGGATTGCCTAGGTAGAGAAGAAGAAGCCTTGCTGACAAAGGGAGTCCACCATTTTGCACCCAGCTCAGTCAGAGTTTTCTGGTAATGTCAGAAGGGTTAGTAGCAGGGTTTTCTAACACAACCATCTGTAACTCCAATCCCAGGGCATCTGACACCCTTCAGTTCCAAGCAATCTGACACACTCCACAGACATCCACTGGCACAATGTATACAAGAATTCCATGTGCGTACATGCAGGTAAAAAAAAAAAAAAAAAATCATTCAAGGCCAGCCCTGGTCTAGGTCTAGAATCAAGTTCTAGGACAGCAAGAGCTACAGAGAAACTGTGTCTCAAAACACCAACTATATAAAATAAAATCAAGAAATCTCAGAAAGAAAAAGACTACACATACTTTTTAAGTTGAAATACATGCGTTTGCATTAGGCAATAGCCATGGACCTATAGCACCCACAGGTGAAAGGCTATCATTTCGGTATAAAATGCCTGCCACAGGCTGGTGTGTTTCTTGGTCCATAGCCTGGCACTGCTATGGAGGTGGTAGAACTTTGGCCTGCGAGGCCCAGCTGGAGTATGTAAGCCAACAGGGACAGGCCCTTGAAGGTGCCAGAGTAATCTTAACTTCCAGCCTGAGCTGTGCTTTCTGTCACACAGACTCAACTGTATCACCTCACCACTCCTCCAGGATGGACTGCACTCCAGAAACCAGTGAGCCTAAAAAAATCCTTGTGACCTTTAAAAAAACTGTTATCCAAGTCAGGTTGGAAACTGTAGGCTGTGGCATTCCACTGTCAGCACCAACAATAGAGAATATGCCTCAACAGCAGCTTGGTAAGGTCTCCTGGGGTCTGTGCGGTCTTCCTTGGCGCCATTATGGAGGTTCCCTGCCTGCCTCACAGCACAGGGCTCCTTCATAAACTCATTCTGAACAGAGAAGGAATCCAACAGACCAGCCACTTCTCATGTACACTGTGACTGAAACCAGACCCCAGGACGTGACTGCCTTTATTTTATGCTTAAAATACATATATATATATAAAGAGGGAGTAGGGGAGATGAGGTAAAAAGTAGATAGACTATGCCTGAAATCCTAGCCAGAGTTAAGACCAACAGGAAAGGGCCAACTAATGTCTGAAGAAAATAACTACAAGAAGTCTGATTAAAGTCTAAATGAGAGGTGTCTCATTTGCTTCAAAGTTTCTGTGTAAAGTGATCTTCAAAACACCTGGCATCCACAGTTGTCAGGTGTGTTTCCACACACAGTGGGTGAGTCTGAAGACGTGTTCTCCACACCTGTGATGTAGATGCAGCTTCTACTGGAACCGAGTGGAGAACTTAGGAGACACCGGCACAGTCAGAGGCAGATCGCTGGATTTCACCTCCACTGCTGAGTACTTGCGTATTGGATTTGCCTTGTGCACCTGTAGAGCAAGCAAACAGAGTTACTGACACCACAGAACTACGTGCACAGTTGTTCTGTCTGTGAGGGGAGAACGGTGGGACAGGTTTATAGATCCCAATTCAATTACAAATTCAGGGGAAGGAGAAGTATGAAGCCCAATCAGTTGTCTACTGTTGCTCACTGCACACACACACACACACACACACACAGCACTGAGAATTTCAAACTTATCCCCAGTGTAACTTTTTTTTGTTTTTTTTGTTTTTCGAGACAGGGTTTCTCTGTGTAGCCCTGACTGTCCTGGAACTCACTCTGTAGACCAGGCTGGCCTCGAACTCAGAAATCCACCTGCCTCTGCCTCCCAAGTGCTGGGATTAAAAGCATGCGCCACCACTGCCCGGCTCCCAGTGTAACTTATAGGGAGAAACAGGGCCTTGTGCAACTGCAGCAGACATAAACATTTGTGACAGGAGCTGGAAAGATGGCTCAGCAGTTAGGGGCACTGATTGCTCTTCCAGGGGATCCATGTTCAATTCCCAGCACCCACATGGCAGTTCACAATTATAACTCCTGCCCCAGGGTATCTGACACCCTCCTCTGACCTCTGAGAGCACTGGGCACACACACATAGTGGATATATATACATGCTAGCAAAACACTCATATGCATAAAGTAATAAATAAGGGGGCTGGAGAGATGGCTCAGTGGTTAAGAGCATTGAATGCTCTTCCAGAAGTCCTGAGTTCAATTCCCAGCAACCACATGGTGGCTCACAACCATCTGTGATGGGATCCAATGCCCTCTTCTGGTCAGAAGATAGCTACAGTGAACTCATATACATAAAATAAATCTTAAAAAAAATTGCTAAGAGCAGCTGGGCAGTGGTGGTGCACACCTTCAATCCCAGCACTCAGGAGGCAGATCTCTGAGTTCGAGGCCAGCATGGTCTACAGTCAGTTCCAGGGCAGCTAGGGCTACACAGAAAAATCCTGTCTTGGGGGGGTGGAGTGGGGAGTGATGGGGCAAAATTGCCAGAGTGAAATTTTAAGCTTATTTGGTTGACTCTTAATATTCAACAAAATCACAAACCAAAACAAAAAGCAGAAGAGAAATAATCAAAAAGGGCAGCTGGAAAACAGGGTGCCACCCATCCTTGTGAAGAGTGTAAGATCAGCCTTGGCGTGAGCCAATTTAATACAGTGATAAGCATCACTGATTAACAGGGTGTTGCCACTGGCCTACACTGAGAAGTGCTGTAAGAAACAAATTTATACTGGGAACAAACTCAACAGGTGGGTACCTGGGGGAAAATAACTGCAAAGAAGTGTGGCTGAGTTTCAAGGAGGCCCAGGAGAGGTTGTACTGATTGCTTGTTTGTTACCACACTGTTTGCTGTCAGTGCGAATGCTGACTAGTTTGTCCCAGCTCCACCAGAAAACAGGACAACAGAAACAAGCCAGGGCTTTGTGAGTGCCTAAGCCGGCCAGCACGTTACCAGTTCTTTCCGGAGCCTAGCTAGTTCTTCCTTCTGCTGCTCTTCTTCCTGCTGCCTGACTTCTTCCAATTGCTGCAGTTTCCAGGCCTCCATTTCAGCCATTTTCTTCTCTAGCTCCTGCCGCTCTTTGGCTCTCTTCTCAGTGGCCAGCTGAAAAGGTTCCTGAACTAGAGAACCAGAAGGGTTCTCTGAGTACAGAAACAAAGACAGTATTGATGCACCTGCAGCACTCAGGAACCTAGTCCCCGCCCAGGACTAGGCCAGGAGGAAAGGGAAGCATGGCACACTCCATGACATAGGATGCTGAGGAGTCATGGATGAGACAAGCAAGGTGAGGTCGCTTGCTCAGCCCTGCATGCTGCTCTCCTACAGAGCTACTGTAAGACAGAAGTGAAAGAATCCAACTTCCTGCCATCTTGTCCAGTGCCTAAGAAACCAACCTTTGTGTACAGAAAGAAATCCCAGCACCCTTCCTTCATCCACTTGCTCCCTTCTTGGGTGTGGACAGCCTGTGACTGTCACTGAAAGGCCAGCTGTGTCTACCAAGACTCCCATTCTATCAGTCTGCCCCAACATACTTGACAATACTCAAGGGGAGCTACACAAGCAAAAGGCTGGCTCTAAGAGAACAAAGCTACCATCCCCTTGGACAAAGCAGTTCTTGTTGGCATAGCTTTATTCTGATACAACTGAATCCTAGCACCCCCTGCAAAGTTTGACATTTTGTCCCAACCCCCAAAAGAGTACATAAAAAAATACTACCAGCAACTGATTTTTTCTCTTTCTTGGGAACAAAGGGCTCTTGGAAAATGACAGTGTTTGGACGAGCCTTGAAGCAAGCTGCTTCCTTCTGCTGCTTCTGTTCTTCTTCCAGCTGTTAGAAGGAAGATCTGTCAGACAGTAGCATACAATGCTTGCTGACTACCGCAGCGGTAACACACATCCTAAAGGTTCTGGACTTTGTGACTAAAAAGAGAGCTTTCTATCCCTTTATTACTTTTAAATGAGCAATTAGACCCAGAGGCTCAATTAAACCCTGGTTAGTATTTGTTTTGAGATGAGACAGAGAACAGGGATAGTGGCGAAATTATATGCCAATTATATCAATCTATAACCAGCCATTTGTCTTTTATCACCTGTTACGGTAAATAAAAAGCAATACCATACATATACAATGTTGAAAAAACAGCCTGTCTTATTAAGAACCAATTCTCCCAACATATTTCTTACCAAAAGCACCAACTTAAGGAAATAGATGAGATCTTATAGAAACTCCTGACTGAGAAAGAGTCTCACACTCCCCAGGAGACTACTAAAGGAGAGATGAGCAAATTTCAGCCTACTGGCCAAATGCAACTTGAACTAACAATAGTCTTTACATGTTCCAAGGATCAAATATACATACAGGGGTGAGGGGAGGCAGGGATAAAATACCTGACAGAAGTCATATGTAACCTATAAAACCTAAAATAAATATTGCCTGGCCTTCTACAGAAAACTTGATGTGTCTCTTGGTTTACATAGAATATATTAAAATAATCAAATCTGGCATCTCAGATGATTTCAGTATAGATAGTGAATCTACTGGTCCAATCTATAGGCCTGCAATCTATAGGCTTGCCCACCTACCTACCTACTCACCCATCAACCAACCAAGACCCAACATTTCAGCTGCTCCCCACTCCTACCTGGTGCTTCCATATCTCAGCCTTGTGGGCACCTCTCTTGTCTGTCTCCAGGGAGAAAGGCTCAGCTTGAGTCACGTTCTTTACCTTTTTCTCTGGCAGGTTAACAGCGTCAAAATGGGGCACAGGAAGTGCCTTGAACTTGGGCACCTAATGGTAAAGAAGAAAGCATAAGAGCAGCATAAGGAGCTTTCATCCGTGGGGAGGGCAGGGAGCCCTATCCCGCAGAGGACCTCAGATCCTAGTGATGACTTCAGTGCCTCCTCACCTTCATGTCACTTAATAAAATAGGTTGATTACAAAAAATGTAAAGAATGCTTGCCAGACATGGTGATGCACACCTATAATCCCAGATCTCCAAGGATCAGGAGTTCAACACAGCTGCCTAGACTACATGCTGAGACAATGCCCCAAAAGCCCCCAAAGCCAAACAAAACCAAAAAAGCCTGTGAACATCTTGACAGCATGATACAAGCCAAGGTTATCTACGGAGACATCTGAGAAAACACGGCAAATAAACTTTCTTCCCAAGCTGCTTTCGGTTTTATCACAGCAACAGAAAGCAAACTGAGACCGAGATAAAACAATATTTACTCCTGAATATGTGTATGAACCTGAAAGACAAGCAGAGGAATTCAATTTTCAAAGCAGGATGGTCTAGTCAAAAAGCCATGGACCTTTTTAGACCCAAAAGAAAACTAAGTTTTTCTCCTAATACTTCCAAAGTCCAATAAACATTTCATAGTGGGTCATGCAGGCATCAGTGAAAAACAATGATTTCAATAGTAATTCTATATAGAAATATACATATACTTTTTGTTTAAAAGTATGTTTTTATATATTTCTATATAGTAATTTTATATAAACCATTCTCTGAGTGAAGTGTGTTACACATGGCTTGTAATCCCAGTTCGTGAAAGGCAGAAACAAGGGGACAACCACAGATCAAAAGCCAGTCGGTCTACACAGCAAAACACTGCTACAAACAAGCAGGGGAAAGGTTCCCTTTGCGGGATCAAAGAATAGTATTCTGCAAATTACAGAAATGAAATACCTACCTCCCCTTTCTGCAATTCTTTTATTTTTTTCTCCTTCTGCAACTGGCGTTCTTTGTCCCGGGTATCAAAGGAGAAAGGGCACACCTCCACATTTCTTGCCTCTGGGATGTGGGGCTTATAAGGCACCCCATAATGTGGCACAGGTTGAGCTTTTATCACTACTGGTTTCTCCTCTTCCTAAGAGAGAAACTACAGTTTAGAAAGAAGACTCCTCATCTTTCCCCTGTTCACCCAGCTAAGAATGAGGACTCGGAAAGCACCATAGAGTATTAAGCCACTGATAATGCAAGTCACTTAGCACCGGATGACTTTTCATTCAAAAATAGACAATGCCCATTCAGCGACCACATCATGGGTCAAAGCAATGTAAGCACATTGGGTAAATGACTAACACAGTAACTCTGAGAATCTCAAGTTCCTCACAGAAATGTTGGAATAACTAATTGACATCAGACAGGTAAAGTGAAGACTTGAAGAAAGGCTCTGAGTAAGCACACTTACACCTTAGACTCTGACTCAGACTCCACTAAAACATGTGACAGAAATTAATGGTTGCCAAACCCAGAATAGGACCAAGTAAGTTGTTTGGGTTCAAGCTAGTAACATAAGATTACCAAGTATTTTAGTTTCAACTGATCCTATAAAAAGGTTTATGCAGAGATCTACTATAAAATTACCCCAAGTCTGGGTATTTATAGATAAAATAGGAGATGTAATAAGAAGCTAGCCTGATCAACGACAATTCACATCTTACAGTCCCATAACTCATCACCTCCAGTCACCTTTGTGATGCTTAGGTATCAAGAACAATACAATGTAATTGTTTCGAGTGAAATCTCTCCCTGAGCAGTGACTGTGTTACAAAGGCTGCACGATCCCAATGCTACAGAAGTGCAGAGGCTTAACTGCAGACTCGAACCCATTGTCACTGAGAGTTGAGTCACCCCTTAGCCAGCTTCAGTACTCTCAGAGGAACAAAACACATGGTCTAACATTCAGATCATTCTTACAGACAACTCCAGACAAGAGCTGACTGCCTCTGGGCCCCATTAAGTATAAAGAATGATTCAGACTCCGACTGGTCATGAAAAAGGAAAAGAAGACTCCCTCTTCCCAGGCAATTACCTCATCTTCTTTGGTGGGCGCTCGGATCCTGTTCTTAAGTGCAAAAACTGGCGACTTAGGGACAGTGGCTGGAATTACCTTTTTTTCAGGAACACCCTGGAAGAAGGGTACAACTCAATTAGACATTCCAGAACAATTTCTAGTATGCTACATAAAATACTAAAAACCAGGCCAGGAAGATAAAACCCAGAAGAGGGCCACTTGCTAAACAAGTCCAACTTGTATTTGATCCCATAACCCATGGTAGAAGAAGAGAACTAAATCCCAGAATTGTCCTCTGATTGCCACCTGAGCATGCAAGGACTAAGCACTCATATAAACTCTCTCTCTCTCTCTCTCTCTCTCTGACACACTCACCACACACACAAAAGATCACATGCCAAGACAACAGAGGCCTCCATGGTTGGCACCCTCAGGTCTGTAGGAAACCCACACTGACAAATGTGTAAACTCTTTAAACAAAACCTGTGTGCATCTTTCCACATTCCCATGCTCAAGGCTTCCATCACACCGGCTCCGCCCAAGAGCCATTTCTCACCTCTGCCTCATGCTCTCGGCTACTCAAGCCCATCTCTCACTGTCTTTACCACCTGTCAACTCAGTGTGAAACAAAGAAAAGGAAAGCCCCTCCTCTAATTTCTTACATAACAACTTTTCCTTCCACAAAGCATGAGAGTTGATTCCTACTGTAAACTGTGCATGGCTGCTCCTTAGGGGCTTTGACTGCTCCTCTTTGTACCACACTCGCTGTATCTCTACAGCACCACACCACACTCTCTGTATGTCCTGCACACTGTAAGGGTACTACACAAGGGCAGAGCTTCGCCATTAGGGAGGTTAGTAGAGAGCAGCAGATCCACTGCAGCAGGCTCCCAGAGGCAGGCTCTTCAGCTATGCTTCAAGATTCTAGGGCTTGGCCGGGCAGTGGTGGCGCACGCCTTTAATCCCAGCACTCAGGAGGCAGAGGCAGGCGGATTTCTGAGTTCGAGGCCAGCCTGGTCTACAGAGTGAGTTCCAGGATAGCCAGGGCTACACAGAGAAACCCTGTCTCGAAAAAAAAAAAAAGAAAAAAAAAAAAAAAAAAAGATTCTAGGGCTTAAGTTAAGAAACTTCATCTTGGTTCTGCAAACAACGTTTAAAATGTTTTTATGGGCAAGCCACATACCCTTTTTAATGCTGAGTTTTCTGAAAAAATTAAGATGGAAAAGAATACATCTAAGCTAGTGTGGTAGCACATGCCTTTAATCACAGCATGTGGGAGGCAGAGGCAGGTGGATTTCTGTGAGTTCTGGGTTAGCCTGGTCTATATAAGGAGTTCCAGGACAGCCAAAGCTGCACAAAAAAAAAAAAAAAAAAGGACGGACGGAAGGGCAGGAGGGAGGGAAGAAAGGATAAAGAACACATCTAAAGTCTGTTTTATTCATCGCTTCTCTAGAAACTAAGACTGAATAGAAATTAGTGAAACAGATGAAAGCTACAAATAGCTCGTGTCAATAACTCAGACATCAACATGAATTATGATAACAAAGAGATATGTGGGGTAGAACCATGCAGTGTTTAAAGAGGTGACAGACTCATAGCCCAGTTCCTTATATTAGATACCCTGGTGGTAGAGTCCCTTGTTTAAAACAGAAATTAAGAACAGAGTCTCTTAGAGTTATTATGAGAAATAAAATAATCTATATAAAACTCAGGACAAGGCAAGCACGGCTGTGCATGCCTTTAATTCCAGCACACGACAGGAGGAGCAGCGGGGCTCTCTGAGCGTGAGGCCAACCAGGACTTCATAGGGAGAGCCTGTCAAAACAAACCCCAAACATCTTAGTACAACACATGCACTCAAAGGCACCAGCGCAACTGCTCACTGTGTCAGGAACCCTAAACACTTCACCTGAGCTCTCTCTGTCCTCAACTCAACAAATCAAAATGCCAAGACTGGGCATCTATGTAAGAGCCCAGGGGATTCTGAAAAGCAGCTGATCAGACAACACTCTCCTTCGTCACCCCATTGTTTTATTCACACCGTGGACACACACACACACACACACACACACACACAGAGAAAGAGACAGAGAGAGACAGAGACAGACAGACAGAGAGACAGAGAGGTATATGAAAAAGCTTTCAGTTAAAGAAGAAAGGATTATTTCTAGGTACAATCACAATATATATATGTTTTCAAAGTAACCATAAGGTTGCTTTTGGTTTAATGTGAGGAAATAGAATAAACAAACTAGTGCCCAGAGGTAATATATTACAGCTTCACTCATGGATGACTCTGAAACAAGCAAAGGGAAAGATGACAAGCCATAAGCTAGGCACAGTAGCATGAATTTACAGTCCCAACTACTAGGAGGCTGGTGTGAGGACAGCTCTGCAGCCTAGACGTTTAAGACAAGCCTGAGAAACAAAGCAAGACCCCATCGCAAAGGAAAACTTCACTATTTAAATAGTGTATGGTGTGCTAGTTTATATTTTATGAGACTTGAACATTTACAGATCTTGGTTATCTATGCAAGGTTCTAAAACCAATCTTGTAGAAACTGGGGGATGACTCCATATGAAAGAGGGACAGGTGTCAGCCATCACAGCAACACAATGACAGCACGAGGATGTCAACTCTACTACACATCATCCAAGGCTGCCTCCTCCTCCAGGTGCTCAACTTTCCCTCTTCTGCAGCCCTTTAAGCTCCATCTCTTTGCAAAGCACATGTTCCTGTCAGTCTGTTATTCAACCTCATGTCGCCTTTCACTAGACTTGAAGTCCTAAGACCAAAATCCAATTCTGCTGCATCTCTTTGTCACTTCCAGTGATATGCTGGTGTCCGGCTCACAAGATCAACTTGAACATTTCCGGGTAGATATTCAGTCACGGGCAGGTCACCTCTGCCAGCACCCAACCCCTCAAGTATTCTTACCACAACATCTTCCAAAATCTTAGTAGGGCAAGGTCTAGAATGAAATTCAAATTGTTCATCTTCTGGTTTTTTCTTTGACTCTCGCTCATGAATTCGTTTCTCAATTTCCAAATCAAAACCAACAGGCTGAGTAGGAGGCTTAACAGGCGGTCTCTTGGGCAAGATGGGGCCACTTTCAAAAATTCTGGGATCAAGCTCCCGTGCTTTGAATTTGTATCTGTAACAACCACAAAAGGTAATAAACATAAAAGGCTTTTTAAATTAAATAAAAATTACATAAAGTAGGAAAAAAATTATAAATAAACACTAAGATGATCCACCATGGACAGCACAATCTCTCCTCTCTGTAGCCATGTTCTCACCTCCTGAGAAAAGAGTAAATGACATAGCCTGAAATCCTGCTGGGGCTCAGGGCTCCATGAGCACAAGCGCCTGTAATCCTAGCACTTGAGGCAGAGACAGGAGGACCAGAAATTCAAGTTCCCAAACTTTGTGGGGGCTGTAAAGACGGCTTAGTGGGAGTTAAAAGCACTGGCTGCTACTCCCAAAAAATTCCCAGCGCCCACATGACAGCTAACAATCATCTATCTGAAACTCCAGTTCCAGAGGTTCTGAAGTCCTGTTCTGGCTTCTGATAGATAGGACCAAGACTGGTGACAGGGTCTATAATCCCAGCAATTGAGGCAGAGGCAAGAGATTAGGCTAATCAAGACATACCTGAGCTACACAAAAGCCCAATCAACTTAGTGAGACTCTACTTGAAAACTTAAGTTTTAATAATTAAAATGGACTGGAGTTTAGCTCAACAGCATTGTTTGTCATACATGCACAAGGCCTTGGGATCACCCCCAATACAATGATCAGGAAAAATCTAGGGAGACAAGTTTCAATGCTGACTTCAGTAAGTTCCAGAATCTTCCAAGAGTAAAGCTGCAGATTCTTTGACAGTCAGGAAGAGATGAGGTCTACCTAGACTAGTCTTATCCCTAATTAGAATCCAAAGGCAAACTCTGCCTCCACCATGGCATTGCACTTGGGTATTTATCAGATTCTGCTCCAGGGTACCTACATAGTTCCATTTTCAGTCATAGAGACTGAAACACAGCCTACAGAGTCACTAAATGGCTTGTATTTTCCTGAAAAGGAAAACAGCCACCCCATCCCACCCCCATAGGACTGAAAGCAAGTAGGCAGGCATGGGCAGCCTTCCTCAGACACTGCCAGTGGGACCTACTGCTGCAGTTTCTCAAGCTCCTCAGCCTCCTGCTCAGCTGCACTTTTGCAGGTTACAACCCTTGTACGATATTTGGTCTGCAGTATGGGGGTCTGGGGGTCTCGTGCGATCTTGTTCGTAGGTTTGGAGGGTAACAAGCCTGTAAAACAAAATCACAAACATCTGCTTAGTTCCCCGAGATCCAGGTCACCTATAAGTGCTGATCCAACTAGAAACAGACAAAGCAGACAACCTGTTTGTCTACACTCAACTCAGTTTATACCACTCAACCTGACAGATGTTCCCTCCCTTCCTCTTATCATCCTTACTGAAGGATAGTATCTGGGTGAATTCCTCTGCCATCTCTGCACTTAAAATCTAGTCATGTCTGATGGAGTCCTTGCCACTGCATAGGCCTTTCTATGGAGAACACCAACTATTTTGCTTGTTGTTGACAATGTTTTTCTTGCAATTTTAAGACACCAAACCTTTGCAAACCATTTAATAATGAATTTCACAAAAACATCTGTATCAAGCATCCAGACCACCACTCATAGCAAGTCAAACGGTGCAGTCAGCCATAGTGGTACAGATCTGTAATCCTGGCATTTAGGAAGCTGAGGCAGAAGGATCAGCAGTTTACGACTACTATATTTCAGCTTTCAAACCAACCTCACAAGATAGCTACATCAAACAGTGGGGGGGGGGGGGGGGGTCAGGGAGTCCGGGGGGGAAAGTTACAGAGAGTTAGAGGCAAAGAGGGGGGAAAGAGGGGGAAAACAACTCTGCCAACACAGCATTATTTAGAGCAGTGGTTCTCAACATCCGAATGCTGTG
This sequence comes from Rhynchomys soricoides, assembly GCA_019843965.1. Lineage (NCBI taxonomy): Eukaryota > Metazoa > Chordata > Mammalia > Rodentia > Muridae > Rhynchomys > Rhynchomys soricoides. The sequence goes on from JADRCH010000019.1 coordinate 1,123,984, forward strand.
ACCTTTTAATACAGTTCCTCATGTCATTGAGACCCACCATAGAATGATTTTTGTTGCTACCTCCTAACTGTAATTTTGTTATTGTTATGAATTGTAATGTATATCTGTGTTTTCTGATGGCCTCAACTCATAGGTTGAGAACTGCTGATTTAGAACATTATGAACACTTGCAAAAGGTATTGGTTTGCCTGGTCAGTAAGAAGCCTATGGATTTTCATAATTACCTAGAAGGAATTCTCCTATCTAGACCTTACATAACAAGGGGAAAAATAATTATCTAATTCATTTACCGGCTTCTCTTCTATGAAGCCTTGGCTATGTGGAGGCTTAATTCTATGAGGATAAAAAATTCACTTTTCCGTAGTATAAAATATCAGAATATATTAACAATACTAGGAAATACTGTGTGTAGGGCTGAGAATGTAGCACATTGGTACAGTGCTTGCTGGCTGAACCTCCAGCACTGCCCAAAGAAAAGAGAAATACTGAATTTAAAGCAACTCATGTGGCCACCTAGAGCAAAGTGCTAAACAATACAAAACAGAAGAGATATGTAGATACCTAGAAACATATCCTGTTTTTACCCAAAATACTAGTCATATTTGTTTTTGTTTTGAGACCAGTTCTGTGCAGCCTAGGCACCCTCGAAATCACTATTTAGACCAAGCTAGACTTGAGCCCCTACCTCCCAAATGCTGGGATTACAAGCATGCATCACCAACCCAGCTTTGCCATATTTTCCTATTAACTTATTTTACATTATTTTCTATCTTTGAACCTTCTTAATCTTCTTGTAGAAATTACTTTCATAAAGACAAAAACAAAATCCTTTCATCTGTTTACCACCAAATCTATAAAAACTTATCTATCAGCATCTGCACCGGTCCGCCTCACTCTCCCGCTCTGCCTCTGAACAATCACCGCTGCTGTGCCAGCAAGGTCCCAGGAGGAGACTTACTCTGGTCCTTTTTGTTCCTCAGATGGTATCTATTAGGGGTTCGTTTGTGGAAGGCTTCAACCTGCTGTGCGATGGGCACATACACAGAAGCTGCTTCGTCAAATGTTCTTTTCTTCCCTTTAGACAGATTGAAAGGCTTAATGATAGTACACCCTCTGGTCCCGCGGGTCTGTGAACAGAAAAGTTGTTCAGCAAATGAAGCGAGATCTCCTGCAAGCTCCATACTCAGCACAGGCGCTCAGCCAGTCCTTAAACTAGTTTACCAGCCCTCTATCATTTTTCTTCTTCTGAACAATCTGGGGCTTAGCAGACCGCTTTGCAATAGTACACATGCGGTTTTCCCAAGTGTAGAAATGCTTTGAACCAATCTGGAGCAAGTTTTCTTGAAATTCAAAGGGAATGGGAAAGGAAAAAAAAAAAAACCAAGCATACAAAACTGGCATGGGCGCTGGGCCTGCGTCAGGTCAGACTGAAGCCTAGCTGAGCATCTCTCCACATATACCCTCCAACTGATTGTCGAAAGCCCACCCCACTGCGCATCATTAATTTTTTATCTATTTTTGGTGAGATTTTTTTTTAGACGGGTCTCTCTGCATAGCCTTGGCTAACCTGGAACTCACTAGAGACCAGGCATACCGCAACTCAAATCCTCTCTAACTCCACTCGTGGGATGGGATCCCACTCCCTCTTCCGGCCTCCACGACCACCCACACCAACATGGCACATACTCATAAGACACATAGATAGCCCGGCAGTGGTGGTGCACGCCTTTAATCCCAGCACTCAGGAGGCAGAGGCAGGTGGATTTCTGAGTTCAAGGCCAGCCTGGTCTACAGAGTGAGTTCCAGGACAGCCAGGGCTACACAGAGAAACCCTGTCTCGAAAAACCAAAAATTAAAATAAAATAAAATAAAATAAGACACATCGGTATAAAAATAAATAGTAAAAGGAAAATAAATAAAACAGTGCCTGAAGTCAGCACTGGTGGTACACACCACCACCCATTACAGGGAGATGAAGGCAGAAGGATCAGGAAGGAGTTCAAGGTTATCCTCAGCAGTACAGACTAATTCAGGCAAGCTCAGACTAATACAGACCCTGTCTTAAAAAAAGGAGGCTGGAGAGATGGCTTCACACTTGAAAAGAGTACCTACTACTCTTTAACACTAAAAAATAATAATAATAATAATAATAATAATAATAATAGGGGCTGGAGAGATGGCTCAGCAGTTAAGAGCACTGACTACTCTTCCAGAGGTCCTGAGTTCAATTCCTAGCACCCACATGGTGGTTCACAACCATCTGTAATGGTATCCGATGCCCTCTTCTAGTGTGTGTCTGAAGACAGCTGCAGTGTAAATAAAAAATAAAGAAATCTTTAAAAATAATAAAGATAAAGCCAGATGGCGGTGGTGCAGCCTTTGAGATGAGACTGTTCTTTCCACACCTGACTACACCTGAGCCTGAGGGGGTTGATGGCCCCTACAAACTTGCCTCACAGAATTTTATGTGCTTCGTGTCCCATCTCAATTTTTACACGAACTTGGTAACATGCTTTCCCACAGGAGTGATCTGTTGACAGTCACAGAGTTCACAGGGAATTTGTATCTATATTGGTTCAAAGAGTAAGTTTCCCTCAATCATCCTACCATAACTAGTGACCAACCTACTACAGCTGCGTCCTACTGAACTAGTAAGAATGCTCACTTACAGGAGTGGAAGGATGCTTTCGAAGTTCAGACATGAAGTTTACTTCCTTATATTCTTCTTGGTTCTTGGGATGTTGTTTGATTCGCTCATCTGTGAGGAAGTGAAAGTCAACTGTTTTGGTAACCTGGATCGTGGATTTCTTCACAGGTTGCCCTGAGGAACAGAGTAAAACACAGAGTTAACATTAAGAAGAGAGACCATTAGTGAGTCCCTTTACAACTTAACCCTTCCTTTCTGTATCTCTGTTACTATGGGTCTAGGTTTATGTCCGAGTTGCATTGGGTTTGAAGGCCTTTAAAGGTTCAGACACAGACTAGGCAAGGACAGGAGCCGCTGCTAGGATGGAGTTACAACCTGGACAAGGCGTGACTTCATACCCTTCCCTAAAAATACAGCTGGCGATGGAACCCAGGGCGTGACAAATTCTAGTCAAACACTCCACACCACTGAAAATCCAAGCTCTAGAGAGAGACTAGAAAAGGGGAGCCTACAAACCAAGGAACTTTTCCATCCAGTGAGCAGAACTCTAGCTTTGGTGCCACGATGCCATTATGCCAGAACAAAGCAGGTCTACAAGCGCTTCATTCAGTTACGTTTTCCTTCTAACATCAACTGAATTTGACAGACCTGTCTTACTCTCTGCCATTAGTATGAAGAAGGAAATGACAAACTGGCCAGACTGAACTGTCATCTGTCTCAATCCTTTTGCTAACTAACACACAAGAGAAGAACACTCTGGGAAAGCACTAGTCTGGGCAGTCTGGTCTGCCAGGTAACCCCTGAGGTGCAGGTGAATTTACAGCCACCATTTTAAGTTAACACATTGTCTTATGCTGACTATTCAAAATGATTGTTTTTTATTTTGTTCTTGCTGTAGAGACCTCAAAAAAAAAGAAAAGCTACCAATATTCTAAGAAGCACCCTGATGGTTAAGACTTGAGGCCCCGCTGACCTGGGCCCGCCAGAGCGAGCTTCTTGAATTCTTCATTCTTCCTCCGCATCTCCAGCACTTCCTGCTGCATTCTCAGCCTTGTCTCTATCTCCTGCTCTTCAGTACTCTTTAGAACCTTCTCCCTAGAAACAAGAATCAGTAAAGAGATGAAAGGAAGAAAGGGTTCAGTAATTCAAAGGACTCTAAGCTGCTGAGTAAGTAGACTATGTTTATAACCTGATATCTATCAAAACCAAAAAGTTTATCCACCAGAAAAATATTGGCTTAATTACGTAACATGGATAGAAGGGTACTTTACACTAAGATATTATAAAGTTTTCTGAGAACAATTGCTAAAACTAACTATACAAGACAGTAAAATACCACATATTTGACCACATTAATGACCAACTTTTATGCCACAGGAAAAGCTAAATAAAAAAACCAGAAGAGCCACACTTAGAATTGCAGCACTTGGGAGGCTAAAGCCAGAGGACTGTGAATCAGAGGCCAGCCAGGGTTACCTAGCTAGTTCCAGGTCCATCAATTGTCAGGAGCCATCTAGGAAAAGATAAAAGCATACAAGTGACATCCTAGAGATGACACATTGTATTGCACGGTCTGTGGTGAATAAGTCTTAATTGCAAGGCTTTCAGAAATCTCATCTCAGGATTGATTCTTGCACTTGATATGCCTTTCCTGTCATTATTAAATTAATGTAATAACCCTGGGCATAAGCCCACTCTATCAAGCAGATTTCCTGCAGATCAATTAAGATGTGTTGTAGCGATGCTATGTAGACAAATAGATTATTTCTTAGTTCCTAATAATTATTCTATAAAATTCCTAAATTTATACTAGTAATTATTGGGCCCTTTATAAAATGGGCTTCAATTAGGGCCCTGTAAGCATTCATGTGTTACAAGTTAATTGCACTAAGAGGAAAAAACAGGCATGAAACAGATTTACAATTAAGGAAAACATCCCTCTCAGGCTGGTTGTAAAACTACTATTATCTGATAACAAAAACCATAAACTAAGAATGAACAGATTTATTATAGGTACAATAACAGAAGATAAAATATTGATCTGCGCTTCCAGAGTGAAGCTATTGGTGCTTTGCAGGAGGCAAGTGAGGCCTATCTAGTTGGCCTTTTTTTTGGAAGATACCAAACTGTGTGCTATCCATGCCAAACGTGTAACAATTATGCCAAAAGATATCCAGCTAGCACGCCGCATACACGGAGAACGTGCTTAACAGTCCACTATGAGAGGAAACATTTCATTCTCAAAAAAAATGTTTTCCTCTTCTTCCTGTTATCAGTAGTTCTGAATGTGAGATATTTTTCCCATGGGGTCAAAGGTAACTAAGTATACGACTGCGAGTGGAAACATAGGGACAGAATCAGGTATTGGCAGTCTCTCCACGATCATTTGTGTGTACATTTTTTAATATAAATGCAAGATGTAAAGCATTAATAATGCAAGCAAAATGTTTCAGTGAACATTTTTAAAATTAAAAATAATAATAACAGCTGAGAAGAGAGAGGAGCAAGAAGAGAAAGAAGCTGAACAGAGAGCAGAGAGAACAGGCAGGCTTCCTCTTACTGACAAGGGTTGGGCTTTTGTCTTACGCACTTGGGTTTCTTTCATTTAGCAATAAAAGGATAGAAGCTTTTTCTTCCTCTATGCAATAAAGGTTGGAGCTTATTTTTCATCCAGAACGAATGAGTTCTTTCTGCACTGGCACTTGGCTCCACCCACCATACACACACACACACACACACACACACACATATATATAATATGTAAATATAGGTATGTGTCAGTATTCACGAAGACCTGTAGAGTAGATGAGGCAGGTGGTTGGGCCCAACAAAAATGTGGACGTGTGAAAGAACGTATATGTGTCTATGTAGATTTGCTTATGTAAAAGTATCTCTTATTGCAAGCAAGACTTCGTTTTTCTGGTTCAATAAAAGTTAATCGCTCCAAGCCTCCCTCTCACCTGGCCAGCTTTTAAGAGTTTCCCAAACGGCAGGTGTGCCACAATTACCGTTCTTCCTCTAAAGTTTACTCTGGCAAAGAAATATACCTTGCAGGTGGCACACCAGGCACAGTGTGTTTGCCCTTGGCTTTCTCCAGGGTTTCTCTTTCATCCTTTCTTGAAGAAGCTGGAGCACTGCCTTCCTCCTCTTCTTCCGGTTTCTTTTTATGAGAACTTGATTAAAAATGAACCAGAAATAAAAAAATTTGCTCAATTTCCTAAAGCACGCCCTCATTTTGGGGACTAACAACACGATTGAACCACGAGGTTCTTCAATCGCATTATGAGATCTACACAGCAGCAGCTCCAACAGGTCAACCAGGAGACAGCCCAGTGTTTCAGGATACAAAGATTCTATGCCATCAAGTCAACAAACAGAAGACAGGGAGTTGACAACGTTCCTGATACCTATGACCTGTTTCTTAGGAAACTCGAGAGCAGCAGCAGCAGTGAACCCAGCCATAACTAAATGTTGTTCTTGCCTCTACAGCAACTGGGAGATCCAAGTGACAATCTGACGAACTGAGATAAAATGTAAGATCTAATCTCTGAGGAAGGTCTCACTTTCCTGAATGAATGTGGGACTGCTTCATTTACAATACACTCTCTTGCACATGGATACTTCTAAAGATATAGCAGTTACCTTCTGATAATGAAGCTCAAGCAAAATGGAAAAACAAAGCAATAGATAATAAATAATCAACCAAAGCCAGTGGCAATCTAGTTTTGACTTCTGTGAAGTACATAAATTATTTAGACACTTTTGGCATTCCGGATAACAAAATAATATTAAGCACGAACACCATATATTCTGGTCAGTCCCTGCCACAGAAGATCACTGGAGACAAACCTTCTGGAAGGGACACAGGTAACAGCTCCCCTGACCATGGCACTGCTTTGGAGTTCCCAGTCTACCACACAGACTGCAGACCCCTTGGTAATTTTACTCTGTAACTCACAACTCTCAAGTCAGGAAAGAACCCAGCGCCCGAGCCGGCAGTGGTCTCACAGAGGGTACTCACACTTTCATTCTTTTGTTGGGGGGATAATCAGCGACGGGAGCAGTGCATCTCTTGGCTTTCATTTCAACAGAGGCAACATGGTTTTTTTCTTTCTGCTCCAAATCCTTCTGAGCAGAGAGTCTAACAGATCTCCTTTGGTGGAAATGACACAATTTATCATATCATGACCACAATTATGACAGATATGCAAATGTTCTTCAGAAAGTCAAAGTATGTCAACTAAAAGGCCAATCATCCTTTCTCTAGTAATCTAATGTTTCTGAAAGCTTCTATTTCCAACCACAAAATCCTGCCATTTAAATATGCGGGTGGTTTATAAGTTAGATTTTTAAAAACACCAACCAAACAGACTAAATCGGCCATTCTATTACAGCACTCAGGAGACCCAGCAAAGCCTGCTTGTGAGATGGTATGTGCCTGCAGTCCTAGTGCTCGAGGCCAGCCTGCTCTAGAGAGTGAGTTCTAAGAAAACCATGCCTACACAAAGAAACTCTACCTCAAAAAACAAACAAGCAAAAATATGTAAGGGAGGGAAGGTTTGAGGTTAGCCTAGTCTATACACTGAGTTCCAGGCCAGTCATAGCTACACGGTGAGAACCTGTCTCAAATTTTAAAACAGTTAAGATAAAACACTAAACATGTCTGAATGAGTCCTGGGATACAGATCAGTGGTACAAGACTGGCCCAGAAGGACTGAGAGCAGACCTGGGTTTACTTCCCCAGGGCAGATGGGAAAGAACACAGAGAAGGTGGGAGGTTAAGATTAAAATAGAAACACAGGAAAAGAGAAATAGAATAAAAACAAAAGACACATGACCAGAAAGCAAAGCTGTGACAGATCTAACCAAATTAGCCGTTATAACACAAGAATATAAATACAACCAACCTTTCAAGTGAAGCAAAAATTAATCAGACCATTTGTTTTGTTTTGTTTTTAAAGCAGGATCCCACTAAGCACCACGTACAAAACTAAACTTTCTGTGATTGTTTCGTTACTTTAAAAGCTGTCCATTAACATGAAAGGCAAGGATGGGGTTGGGGGTCAGATGACTCAGGAGACAGAAAAGCTTATGTCCAGGCCTGACACATGCCCTGACTCCTGTCCCCAGGATCCACAGGGTAAAAGAAGAGAACTGACTTCTCTGTAGGGGATGTGGAGATAAGAATGGGAGGAGGAAGTGGGGGCAGAGAACAAGGCACCACAGGCCTGTGACTCCTTGAGGAGTCCTGATCCTCTGTACACAGTGTATGATCTGACACAGCTCAAGGCATACTGGGGACACTACACAAATGAGCCAAGGCCAGGGAGGTGGCTGCTTCCCTTGTCTGCATGGAAATCTCCACAGGGGAGTGGCCCCTCCCCTACAGGCCCAGGGACAGGCTCCTAGACATGTGAGTCAGATTCTGCTAAACAACATCTGTTGCACCCCAATTTGCCATTGAATACATAAACATACCCTAATTGGCTAAAAAGTTAAATATAAGCTTGTGTAATAAACGATAAAGTTAGATCTGCACCCTGATGCTGGTCTCTGGAGTCTGAATCCTAAGCATCATCACTGACTGTTTCCATTTACCCCATCACTTTCCAGTCCCTGTTCCCACACTTCTCCAAATGTGTACAATGTCATACACAAACAAAATAAAAATATATAAATGTAACTTGATAATTTTAAATAAGGGCTAGTATATAATTCCATTGTAGAAAATGTACTTTGCCTAGCACACCTGAGATTGGTTTAAACTTTTGTACCACAAAATATGAAGCATGGATAACAAAAGACAAAAATAGAATAAAAGTAAAATGGAAGATCTATACAAACACAAGAAAGCTTCTGTAATGCTAAGAAACAAAGAAAGGCATTTGAGGGCTGGAGTGTTGATTCAGTGGCTCAACTCCAGCATCCATGAGGGCTCACAACTGTCTGCAACCCCAGTTTCAGGAGGTCTGACACCCTTCTGACCTCCACAGGAACCAGGAATGCACAGAACACAAATAAATGTGAGCAGAAATACCCATACTCATAAAATAAAAATGAAAATCTGAGATAGAAAGAGAACTGACATCAGAAAAACATATACAGCTTTTAAAATCAGTTTGAATCCTGGCTTTGAAATAAATGTGCCTTGACCAAGCAACTAAGTGTCTATAAGCACTTACCTATAAATTAAACCTGCAAACTACAATCCATAAGCACTGAAGGAACATAAGGAATCCCACTGTATTGCCACAGATATCTGTGGAGTTACGATACTGACTGAGAGAACCAGTAATATACACTTTTGTGCCCCACTCTTACCTCTGAGGCTGGACGGGAGTACTTCGTAATACAGCTCTCTTAGCATTCAGGGAAGAACAGCAATCATTTGATGGGATAGATTGTTTCTGAACATTTTCCTTGTCTGTCTCCTTGTAGTAAGTGTTGTCAACTACAAGAGACCAAAAACCTAGTCAGACTACTGCAGGAATATCCTAAAATAGCCACTTATTAAAAGTTTAGCTAGGCAGTAGTGGTGCCCACCACTAATCCCAGCCCTTGGGAAGCAGAGGCAGAAGGATCTCTGTGAGTTCAAGTCCATGGCACCTGGTCTATATGGCACTTGAGTTCCAGGACAGCCAGAGCTACTCAGTGAAATCCTGTCTCAAAAAACATCAACAACAACAACAACAAAAACCACAAAAGAATCAACAAAAAAAGTTTAAAATGATAGCTATTTAACTGTTGAGCTACCTCAACAGCTATCTCTTCCAGAAGACCAGAACTTATCTTTCCAGCATCTACAAAATGGCTCACAACTGTCTGTAACTTCAGTTCCAAGGAATCTCACATCCTCTTCTGGCCTCTGGAGGCAAGATGTGCAGACATATAGGTAAGTAAAATACCCATAGGCATAAAATAAAACCTTAGAAATTGTAAAGTTTAAATGGAGTTACCCTGTAAGAGGGGGCAATACCTCTCCCAGACACCATAAGCTATCAAATTAAAAGCACAGAGCCACATACACGTTACTTCTTTTTACATTTTTGTCAGTGGGTTCCCCATAGACACAGCCCACCCATAGTCCAGTCTATTACCATTGTTCTTGGCTTCCCTTCAGAACTTGACACTAAGACACCACACACTTCAGTCATAGGACATGGAGAAAATCAAGTTGTTATCAACCTAAAAGCCCCAGTCCTATAGCTGGCCTTCATAGTGCTGAAAATGCATGTATACTACTGGAGAGATGAGAAGTGAACCCTGTCAGCTACAGTAAGAATTGCCCTGGCAAGACATGCATACCATTTCAATAGTGACAGAAATGTTCCGAGAGTAACCAGCCACTTTCTGATTGGATTTCAAGTCCATCCAGAAAATGGAATTCACACCTGGCACCATTAGTAGGTCCAAGAACTTGTGGCTAGGGAAGTCATGGGTCCTTGGGGAGAACCTACTAGTATATGACTATTCTGCTAAATGGACATGAATGAAATTGCCCTTTACTGATCTTTATATCCGTAGGTTACTGCCTCACCCAAAACTCAGCTTTTTTGCAGTAGATGGCAATTAACACAGAGAGTCAAACTGATCATTGTGTAAAGCATAAGAGATTGTAGACTGTTCAGATCTAAACAGGGCATCACACCACTTCCTCTAAGGCTCAAGGATCATCACAGAATAGGGAGTAGAGAGCCGAAGTAGTGAAAAGACTATAGTAAACCAACATTTATCCAGATATGACAGCAGTCACACACATGAACTTCTAATAGCTAGGATTTTATGCACCAGGCCAAGACAAAGATCAAGCCAGACAAAACCCAAACATGGACAGAAAAGTGGGTCATGCAGTACCTTCCCCAAGGAACTATTGGCAACCAATGGCTGCTGGGAGAGTGAAAGTCAGTTTTCTTCAGGAATGCTCCAGTAGATGGTCCTACACTGATGCTTTTAATCCCAGCACTTGAGAGGCAGAGGCAGGTGGATCTGAGTTCAAGGCTAGCCTGGTCTACAAAGCAAGTTCCTGGACAGCCAGGGCTGTACAGAAAAACCCTGTTTTGAAAAAACAGGTGTACTGGCTAGTTTTGTGTCAACTTGACACAAGCTGGAGTTATCACAGAGAAAGGAGCTTCAGTTGAGAAAATGCCTCCATGAGATCCAGCTGTAAGGCATTTTCTCAATTAGTGATCAAGGGGGAGGGCCCCTTGTGGGTGGTGCCATCCCTGGGCTGGTAGTCTTGGGTTCTACAAGAGAGCAAGCTGAGCAAGCCAGGAGAAGCAAGCAAGCCAGTAAGAAACATCCCTCCATGGCCTCTGCATCAGCTCCTGCTTCCTGCCCTGCTTGAGTTCCAGTGATGACTTCCTTTGGTGATGAACAGCAATGTGGAAGTGTAAGCTGAATAAACCCTTTCCTCCCCAACTTGCTTCTTGGTCATGATGTTTGTGCAGGAATAGAAACCCTGGCTAAGACAATAGGGTAACACCCACCCCCCCCACATACACACACAATTGAAATAACGACAGGAAAGATAGAGAAGTCAGAAGGAAGAGGATAGGAGATAGACTTGATTAAATCATGCATGAGATGGCTCAGCAGTGAGGCAGGTTTGTTGTTCTTTGGGAGGATCTGAGTTCAATTTCTAGCACCCATATTGTGCTTCACAGTCATCTGTAACTCTAGTTCCAGGGATTCTGATGCCCTCTTCTGAATTCCATGGGTGCATATACATACATGCAGGCAAAACATTCATGGGTGCATATACATACATGCAGGCAAAACATTCATACATTAAAAAAAAGAAATCTAATTTTTAAAGAAAGTATGCATGTATAAATTCAATTAATAAATATATTTTTAAGACTTATTTTTCATTTTATGTGCATTGGTATTTTGATTGCATGTATGTCTGTGTGAGAGAAGGTGTCAGATCCCCTGTAACTGGAGTTACAGACAGTTGTGAGCTGCCATGTGTGTGTTGGGAATTGAACCCCAGGTCCTCCGGAAGAGCAGCCAGTGCTCTTAATCACTAGGCCATCTCTCCAGCACCGAAATAAATATTTTTAATTAAACTAATAGCCCCCCCCACATGAGGAATAAAAACTAATCAGTACTCGAGAAAATCAGAAAATATATACATATACGCACATTTGTACATATGTAAGCAGGTGTAGATAGCATGTGTATGTGACTACAGAATTCAAAATGAAAATCATATGTATCACACACATACAAATATCATTCCTATGCATGGTAACCTTAACTCAAGTAAAGTTATGCAGCAGACCTGTTTATAAAAGCTCTGTGCTGGAGATGGAGAGATGGCTCAGTGGTTGACAGCACTGACTGCTCTTCCAGAAGTTCTGAGTTTAATTCCCAGCAACCACATGGTGGCTCACAACCACCTGTAATGGGATCTGATGCCCTCTTCTGGGGTGTCTGAAGACAGCTACATATATATAATAATTCTTAAAAAATTAAAAAAGTGAAAGTTATGTGCTTATAATCACATAAATGGGTATGTTCACACTATATCTTCTAAGCATACAATCAGGTATCAATTAAAAAACACATTTTAGTTCAGCTAAAAGGGCCAAACTGGGATACATAAAAATGCTTCTTAGCCCAGATGTGGTGGTACATACCTTCAATTCCAGCACTCTGCCCAGGCAGAGGCAGGTAAGTTCCAGGCCAGCCTGGTCTACAGAGCTAGTTCCAGAGCAGTCAGAACTACACAGAGAAATCCTGTCTCAAAACACCAAAAAAGGAAAGAAAAAAGCAAAAGAAAAGAAAAACGATTTTTAAAAATTTCATAAACTAGGGGCTGGAGTGCTGTCCAGTTAGGGAAGCATCTGCTGCTGTGCTCAAATCCCTACATTCAACCACGAGCACAGCAAAAGGAGAAGGAAAGACAAATGCCAGTGGAAGAAAAAACCAAGAAAAGAAAACTATAAAGTAACACTATTCATGAACCTTTGTGCAAAATTCTTTTTAAAACACAGTGCTCAGGATAGTACTGTAACTCTGGTAGAGCACTTGTTAAGCACGCATGAACTCCTAGATTTAATACCTAGCACTGGAAAAGAAATTAGCAAATGAATCCTAAAGGCATACTAAAAAGAAAAATATAGTTAGGTGTGGTGGTGCCTACAATCTTAGCATGTGAGAGGCAGGGGCAAGAAGATTACAAGTCAAGCTGGGCAGTGGTGGCGCACGCTTTTAATCTCAGCCCTTGGGAGGCAGAGACAGGTGGATTTCTGAGTTCGAGGCCAGCCTGGTCTACAGAGTGAGTTCCAGGACAGCCAGGGCTACACAGAGAAACCAGAGTACATTTACCATGAACTGAATTCACACATTTCACTAACAAACCAAAATTCTAGTCTCTGGTGATTCCACGGCTCTAGTCACAGCCAGCTTCCCTCAAGGCTCCTATCTAAGCTGTTTCTCCTTACCTGCCTTCAATGGTGTGACACAGCCTTGTTGAAGTTTGGCTTTTCTCAAGGAAGTCTTCCCCTGAAAAGGTTCTCCTATTCCACTCGGCTGAAGAAGCTTGTTCTCCAAGTTGGCCTTCTCATCTGTGAAATAATCAGTAAGGAAGCAAACCAGAGAAGAGTCACGCATTAAAACAGGGAGAAAAGTCCAACACGATTAGCAAACAATTCTAGCAACTAAAGGAAAGCACTGTGCATTCACTAATCTATCCCCAAAGCATTTGCAACACCCAGCGTCTTACAGAGAAGGAAGTTGCAGATTCTGTACAGAGTGACTCCTACCTTCGTTAAGATACAGTTAGGGCCAGACCAACATTATCTGGCCTTATCTACCATTTAAATACATCATGGTGCCCTTGAAGAAGCTTTGGCCACAAGGAACTGTAAGATTACAAGGGACTGTTTATATTCACAGAGTGAAGTGTGTGTGAGAGTGGAGCAGAACCAAATTTTCTGAAGTTTTATCTTGGGTTCTGCTTGACTAAAGCTGGTGCAAAAATAATCTGTCCCAGCAACAGCACCATGTGCCAGGCTGCAGGAACGCAGCGAGCATGGACATTCTGATTATTACTGTGTGAAAAGATGTGACAATCGGAAAGAAAAGAAGAAATACGCTACAGCTAAGATGGTTTTTAAGTACTGGATTTTTTTGTCTTCCAGACTCTGTATTTAATTTCATTAAAATCGTGATGCTAATATCTCCTTTCTGTGGATATTGGGAGCGTAAGAAAACTTGTAAAAAGAAATCGTCAGACAGTCTGGATGTTAGCTCTGAGCTGCAGTGCTATGGGGCATGGACAAGACCTCCCCAGGACAGCAGGCCTTCTTAATTGTCCTTCCTTCAAAAGGGCCCTGTACTGCAGGTACCACTGAATTCCTTCCCTAGAGAATACCAGACACCATCTCATTTGGACTCTGTATTGTAAGTGCAGCTGCAATAGTCAATTTTCTTCCTCCCACATACTGATGTTAATGCCTCTTAATGAGGAAGAGGCAGACAAGAGAAAGGACCAAATGAAGAGGCCTCATCAACAACTGGACTCACTTATCAACTTTATATCAAAATAGCAGCTACAAACTGAGAACTGGCAAGATGGCTCAATGGTTAAGAGCACTTGCTGCTCTTGCAGAAAACTCAAGTTCAGTTTATAGCACCCTGGTCAGGCAGCCCACAAGTACCTGTGAATTAGGCTTTATGATCTCAGGCCCCTCTCCTGGCCTTCATGGGTACTGCACTCATTCACACACAGATATATACACATAAATAAAATTTTAAATGTTTAAAAAATATTTGGGAGAGAGGGAGTGAGTCTGGTTTTAGGTTTGTACCACACATCGCAGACCTCAAATCAGACTATCTTATCTATTTGTGGGTTGGGTTGTTAACACCCTCATGTCTCTATTTAAAAATTATTTTGGGAAGGCTGGAGTGATGGTTCAGTGATTAGGAGTGTGTAATCCTCTTCAGAAGACATGACCTTGGTTGTCAAAACCATATCAAGTTCCAAAGGACCCAGTACCTCTTGTCTTTGCAGGCAAACATATTCACAAGTACACGTTCTCCAGGCATATACATAAGTAAACTTTTTAAAAAACGCACACAAAAGGCATTTGGTGCTGGGGAAGTGCTCAGGTTGGTGGAATGCTTGCCTACTATGCACAAGTAGTTGAAGCAGCCCTAGGCACTGCATAACTGGGAGTGGTGGTGTACTCCCATAACCTCAGCACTGAAAGGATTGAAATAGAATGAAGTTCAAAACCATCCTCAGATACACAGTGAGTTCAAGGCCAACCTGAGATACACGAGATCCTAATTAAAAAAAAAAAAAAATTAAATTAAAAAATGAACTGAGACGCAATTTCCAACGTGGAGGAGACAAAGGTTGGAGGCTGGAAAGCTTAAGGCCAGATCTGACTCTGTCTCCAACAATTAAACAGCCTGAGGCCAGAGAGATGTCAACAGCAAGCCAGGCACAATCTAATCAGGAGATGAAGTTTGAATCGAGCCTCAGAAACAGACACAGCAAGACCCATCTCAAATGTAAACAAATATGTAAAAGTAGAATAGCATAAAAGGCAACATGGGATCTTTGTGATTTCAGTCAGTCAACATCTTGACTGAGATGCAAGCATCATGAACTTACATAGGTGGTTGACAAAAACCACACACACACACTTACATGATCAGCACCATGACAGACATGCTTGAAACTCTATTTCATCTGGATGGCCCTTATCTACCTACAGCCTGAGTATTTGTCATTCTGAATTGTAAAATAGTACTAATTTCTATTTATAGTCCATTCCTAAAAGTGTCAACATCAGCTGACACTTGAGCTCAAGGGTTAGAGAGAACTGACTCTCACACCATCAAATACCCAGTGGAACTTCTGGCCTCTATCAGAAGAAAGCTGCACAATTCTTAGAGCGGCATGCGTTGGACTACAGCTGATTTTACGCAGTTATGATATAATATCGCTTTTAACAATGCTTATATACCTTTCTATATAATGCCATATGCAGTGTGTATGTTTTAATAAATCCTTAAAATTTATAATACATTTATAAATGTTTTATTATAGTAAATAAAAGACTATGTACGTCTATATACTCATGACATCTTTTTTTTGTATTTTCCTGATATTTCTAAGCTCATCTATAAGTTTTCTTAAAACTAAACCTCCCTCCCAAAAAAGTAAAACATCTATAAACTGGATGTGTTACTACGAGTCCATAATCCAAGCTTTGAGGAGCTGGAGGGTAGAAAAATTTTAGTTCCAGGGTATTCTGGGCTATACAGCAAGTTCAAGTCCAAATTGGGCTATGTAGTGAAATAGTACCTCATAAAATATTTTTAATTTTAAAAAAAAAATAAAAAGAAGGAGGAGGAGGAAGAAGGAAAATAGGATGTCAGGAGGGCAGTGGGCAGGAGGGCGGTGGGCAGGAGGGCGGTGGGCAGGCAGGCCAGTGTCTGCGGTCGCAGTGCAGACACCAAAAGTGGAATCGGAAAGTAAGCGTGGCCATCCCAACAGATAAAGAAGGAAAAGCTGGGAAGTACACTGTATTTTTTGGAATCTCTTTTTTTTTCTGTTTCTGTGGAAATGTAACCATAAATTATCCGAAAAGATGGTGTTCCCATTTTATAAAAAAAGAAACCGAAAGGGCAGTGGTGGCAGATGGCTTTAGTCCCAGCACTTGGGAGGCAGAGGCCAGAATGAGTTCCAGGACAGCCAGGGCTACACAGAGAAACCCTGTCTCAAAAAAGCAAAAAGGAAAGAGAGAGAAGGGCGGTTGGGGGGTGTGCTGGAGAGATGGCTCAGTGGTTAAGAGCACTGTCTGCTCTTCCTGAGGTCCTGCGTTCAATTCCCAGCACCCACATGGTGGCTCACAACCATCTGTAATGGGGTCTGATGCTCTCTTCTGGTGTGTCTGAAGACGCTGCAGTGTACTCACATACATTAAAGAAAGAAATCTTTTAAATGGGGGGGGGGGAGTTGGCACGGTGGCTTCCACCAGTAATACCAGCATTTCAGGCTGAGACAGGAAGACTGCCCAGAGTGCTAGGTCAGTTTGGGCTACGGTCTGAAACCTTGTCTCAAAAGAACTCTAATTTCACATATGAACAGAGACTTCTATAGTTCAAAAGTGAACCGTTTTTCTATTAAATCATGGGAGAATGTATAGTCCACTTACTTTTTTGCAGTCTCGCTTTTCAATTTGTTTAATTTTATAAGTTTATTTTTATGTGTAAGGGTCTCTTGCCTAAGGGACATATGCATCTGTCCACCACATGCACACTTGGTACTGTGGAGGCCCGGAGAAGGTACTGAATCCTCTGAGACTACAGCCATAGACACCTGAGAGCTGCCATAGTGGGTCAGAGAGGAACAGCCAGTGCTCCTAACTGCTGAGCCATCTCTCCAGCCCTTATGCTCTTGAATGTCCTCAGCAAGCAAGACACTAACCCTTAAAATGGCAGAGAAATAGGTCGGTGTCACACATTTTTAATGCCTGTGCTCGGGAGGCACAAGCAGGGAATCTCTGAATTCAAAGCCAGCCTGGTCTACAGAGCAAGTTCCAGAATGGCCAGAGGTACACATTCAGTGAAATCGGGTCTTGAAAACAAAACAAAAAACAAACAAAAGAAAAAGTGTCACTTACCAAACCACGAGTCTATATTTTCAGTATCTTCTTCAGCATCCAAAGATGAAAAATTGATAAAGTCGGTGGGGGCATCGAAAGAGTAAGCAGCCGGGACTCGTGACATTGCCCCCACTTAGTGCAGAAGAACACGCTTTTCCAGGATTCTAATATTCCACTCAATAGATCGTCCTCTGAGGAAAGAAATGGTTAGAAAAAAATTGGTTGTACCTCAGTATTAAGTATTGATTACTACAAAGTACTTCTGGTTTTTATATTTCCAATTTAGAAAATCATCCAGGGGCTGGAACGGCAATTGCGTGCTTTTAATCCTAGCACATAAGCAAGCAGAGGCAGGCAGATCTCTGTGAGTTCAAGAGCAGCCTGGTCTATATAATAAATTTCAGGTCAGCTAGGGCTACATAGTGAGACCCCTGTCTCAACAACCCCCCACCCCCACCCCCAAGAAAGGGAAAGGAAAGAAAAGGAATCTTGTAAACATACCTCACCTTTTTAAATCCACCTAAAAATTAATTGCCTGGGAGATTGCTTTAGATTTTGGAATCAGAAAGAAGCCAGTTTGGGGCTGGTGAGATGGCTCAGCGGGTAAAGGCATCTGCCACCAAGCCTGATGACCTAGTTTAATCCCCAAAACTCACATGGTGGCAAGAGAGAAAACTGACTCCTGCAATCTGTCCACTGATCTCCATACAGGTTGTAGCATGCAAGCACACCCACACAGATAAATAGTTGTACAAACGTTTTTCTCCTTTTTCTTTTTGTAAGAAAAGGCAAAGTTTGATGAGGACCTAGAATGTGCCATTCACTACTGGGTGTTGCCCGCATTATTAACTTGCCCTCAATCTGTCATTTTCTTATTTCTAAGCCTCCCTCCACCTACATATTCACTCTCTGCCCAATAACCGAATTTATAAAACACATTATTAACTTTTACCCCTAACGGTCCAACTAAAGCTCTAGGAAATGCTATGCTAGTGTCCACCTGTTACATGATTGCCTCCACAGTCATGGTGTTAGCTTCATCTCCTCTAGAACAACCAGCATCCAAGCTTGTATCAGTTAACTCCATAAACGATTATCCTGGCAGGCTGTGCATTCTCAAGATAAAAGCTGATCTTAGTTGTGTAAGATTAGTTGAGGGTGCTTAGCAGAGTGCCTTATGTACAGAAGAATGAGACATAGTTTCCCCTTGGAAATATTTAAGGAAACTACTCCCCAGTTGAAGGTAGAGCTCAGTGGTGGAAAGTATGAGGATGTGCGGTTACTGAGGGGGAGAAACAAAACAAAAAAGCCCTGGGCGTGAAGAAAACGACTTCACACACATCAAGGCCACAACGTGCGGAGTAAGTAAAAGGACCAAGGCAGCACTCCAGGCCAGGCCCTAAGCCAACAAAACCGCACTCCCTGTGTGCAGCAAACAGCATTCAACCCTCACACTCCCCTTCTATCTGGGTAACAGAATAGCTAAAGTAGTATGAAAAAACAGCATGTTCACTGGCAAAGAATTCACCACCCAGTGAGCCGTTTGTCCTAGAAAGCATTCTGGGATAGGCATTAGGGCATAATGCCTGTTATTCCCAGCACTCAGAAAGTAGAAACAGGAAAACTCAAGATTCAGAGCAAGAGCCTATCTCAATAAGAAGAAAAGGGATTCTGTATCTTGTAAGGGATGTAGATCCCAATAATATTTGCATAAAGTTATCCTCTCTTGGGAACCGTAGGATGGTCACACCTGACAACCTTATGTGCCATTCCTAGTATCCACCTGAAAAGAGAAATTTGACACCTGCAAGCTATTTTCCCATCTTCATATGTGTGTGTGTCATAGTGCGCGTGCACACACACACACACACACACACACACACACACACAAATAAGGTTTTGGATTGGTTTTTTTGTTTGTTTGTTTTTAAGACAGGGTTTCTCTGTGTAGCTCTGTCCTGGAACTCACTCTGTAGACCAGGCTGGCCTCAAACTTAGAGAGATCCGCCTGCCTCTGCCTCCCAACTGCTAGGATTAAAGACATTCACCACCACTACCCAGCTAAAAATATTTTTTAAACTTTCTTTAAACTGGGTATGATGAAATGTGCCTTTAATCACACAACAGAAGACAGAAGCAGGTAAACTCTTTGGAGTTTAGAGTCCAGCATGGTCTGCTTACTGAGTTCCAGACCAAACCAGAGCTATATAGCAAAACATGCCTCAAAAACAAAACACACACAAAAATCTCTCTAAATGCCTGTAAAAATTAATTTTATAAAATTCATGTTCATTTAAACCAAAAATGCTTGTATAAAAATTAAACCAGAGCCAGGTGTAATGGCATACCCATGTAATCCCAGTACTCAGGAGGTAGCGTCAGTGGATGGGAGTTCAAGACTAGCCTGAGCTACATTAAGACCCTATCTCAAAATACACACACACACACACACACACACACACACACACTGAACAAGGTCTGGTAGCTTACACCTAGAAGAATCCCACCACCAAGGAGGCAAAGGCAGGAGGACTTAATCCAAGTTCAAAGCCAGCCTGGTCTACATATACAGCAAGTTCTAATGCAGGCAAGGCTACATAGTGAGTGAACAAACATTACAGTCATATAGCTGCAATCCCAGTACAGTTTGAATCTGCTTCATATATTCTACAATACTCCATGGCAAACCATCTGAGCATACACCATTACTTAATGGTGTGTAAAAATTATTTATACCCTATTTTTGGAATTTTTCTCAATACTTTCACTTTAAAAATACTTCTAGCTGGGCAGTGGTGGCCCATGCCTTTACTCCCAGCACTTGAGAGGCTCTGTGAATTTGGAGACAGCCTGATCTACAGAGTGAGTTCCAGGACAGCCAGGGCTACATAGAACTCTGTCTCAAATGAAAAACAAAAACCCAAAAAAACTTCAAGAAGAAATTCTTGTAGCTAATATTCTGTACATATTGGTTATTTTTTCTCTAATGAGGTAAAAATGCTGAGTCAGGGATCTTAATGCATACCATGGAAACGTTCTCAGAAGAACATCACATCACCGGGGGAGTGTGCCAGCTCGCCAACCCCATGACCAACAACTCTATTATTTGCTGGCAACATATTGGACGTCTCTGAACTACACCACTGTCAACATATTCTGAGCTCAGTCACCTGACCTTCATCACTGCCCAGTGGTTTGGCCAGCATTTCCTTAGCTTCTCGGTGAATGACAGATGTAGAAAGTCCTTCTGGGTTTTACAGTGTCTAGAAACAATTGCTTCAACAAACAACAGATTTCTACAGTGACATCATAACACATACCAGACACACACTTCTCCCTCTGAACACACAGCTTTAGCTCTTTACGGCAACATCCTAGTTGAAGACTTAGAGTAGAAACTTGATACTCTAAAACCGGGAAGAACTGACTTGTTTTTGTTTTGGTTTTTCAAGACAGGGGTTTTTTTCTATATAGCCTTGGCTGTCCTGGAACTCACCATGCAAACCAGGCTGGCTCAGAGACCTGCCTGCCTCTGCCTCCTGAAAGATAGGATTAAGGGAGTGTGCCTCTAGCCCTGGATGGTAACATCTGATTTTTGCAGCTTATAGATAATGACTAACAAACTAGGGCTTACCGAAAACCATGTAACAATCCTAAAATTGTGGTTAAAAACAAACACAGGAATAAAAATAGCTACCAGAGATGCCAGGTTGTATTAAGTACCGACTCTCTAATTAACGCTATTGCTCATCTGCAGCCTTGTAAAGCATCAGTTACTGTCCTCATCCTAGAAGGAGAAAGCTACAGACCAGAGATTAAATGGCACCATATCCAGTCATGTAAAAGAGCCGTCTCCTAGCTGGAGCACACCCTGCCACACCTCACCCCACTTTAGGACTGAGCAGTATTAGGAGGGAGGGTCAGGTCTCCACTTGTGTACAAGACAGCACTGCACTTGCTCTGAGACCTCTTGACCTGGGGAAGGCTCTGCTGCCATCCTAACGTTCACCCTCCTCCACTCTATTTTCTACTCACAGGGCTTTTTGTTTGTTTTGCTTATTTATCTTGTTTGTTTTTCTGCTGAGTTATTATTTGTTCCTTTGGGTTTTTTTGTTCTTGTGTTTTGTTTTTTTAAGACAGTGCCTCACTATGTCGTACTGTCATCCTGTGTTATCCTAGCTTGCCTGAACTTGATCTCTACAACAAGCTGCCCTCAAAACTCAGTCATTTAGCCTCTGCCTCCAGAGTACTGGGATTAAAGGTATGAAACAGGGCACCCAGCTTTTTTGTTGCTGCTGCTGCTGGGGTTGGGGGTAAAGAAAGGGACTTAGATAACACAGATTGGCCTAGATGTAGTTACACACACACACACATACATACATACATACATATAAATTCATACTAAAGAAATAACACATGCAAAGCTTTAAAAAAAAAAAAAAAGGACACTTAGCGAAGGATTCCTCTGGTAATAGTTAAAAGTCTCTGCTTGAAAAAGAGAGAGAGAGAGAACATTTTTCTCTTCTTTTGAACAACTATGCTGGAAGACATGGGAAAATCTTGGATTCCCATGATCTCAATAGCTAACTGAGGTCACTGGGAACACTTCCCAGCTGGGACTATAATGAAAACAGATCTGGGGAGGAAGGGGCAGGAACACCACACCACAGCACACCACACAAAGCCCCCTAAGAACTCCAGCAATTCTCAGGAGAAGTCGGCCATCCCCCTAGGGTATGCACTCTTTTGACCTATACTTAAACCTCTTTCCTTTTCTTTGTCTTTTTTATTTTATTTATTTATTTTGGAATGCTTATTTATTTTTATTTTATGTGTATGGGTATTTTGTCCACATGTATGTCTGGGTATAAAGTGTCTGCAGAGCCCAGAAAAGGTGGTAAGAGTCATCTGGAACTTAGCTGCTTTGTGACTGTTAGGAATTTGAACCCAGGTCCTCCAAAAAAAGCAGCCATGTTAACTGCTGAGCCATCTCTCAAGCCCCTTTCCTACGCTTAATACCATGCTTATATCTGTATTAAACCCCTTTCTTGAGAAACCCTAACTCAAGCTCGATGTGGCACTTGAAAAGCCAAGGCAGGAAGATCTCATAAGGCCACCCTGTTCCTGAGTTCCAGAGCTGCAGTGAGACCTTGCATCAAAACAAAACAAGACAAACAAAGCAAAAAAGCTAGGCAATGGTGGCACACTCCTTCAGTCCCATCACTCAGTAGGCAGAAAGAGGCCAGTCTCTGAATTTAAGGCCAGCCTGGTCTACAGAGAAAGTCCCAGGGCAGCTCGGGCTATGCAGAGAAACCTTGTCTCAAAAAACAAACAAACAAAACAAAACTAAAAGGGGAGGGGCACACCTGGAGTCCGCTAAAGCATTCTGGTGAAAAAAAAAAAACCTGACAGGTGTTCAAATACAGCCTTTCACATGCTTTATTTTTTGCTGTGCATATGTGTATGTTGGGGGTGGCGGGTTCTCTCTGGCTGTCCTCTGTCCTTCTGTCTGCGCCACTGTGATTTCAAAGAAACAAAAGAGGAAAAAGCAACATATTCATATAGGCATATACACGAACATGGATGAAGAAGTAGTGAATGTTAGTAACTGAGCCTGAGGGTCTTGGGAGTCCCACAGTAGGAGAGGCCACACTATAAAGCTTTGGTGTCTTTGAGAATATGCTTTATTATTAAATAAATGTTTACCTTTTCACTGAAAAGGCTAGCTAGCTGTGCAGTTATTTCCCTCTAAGTTTGCACTCGGAAGAGATTGAAACTCCTGCAGTTTTTTTCAATATTTTTGATAATCTGACAATAATTTCAAATTGATTGCGTTTGGAAATGCTGCTTTGCATTCCTGTGGTTTATAAAGTGACCGATATCTTGACTTACCCAAAGGTACATACTCTTCCTGGTATTTTTATTTTAAATATTTATGCATTTTATGTATATGAGTGCTCTGTCTTCATGTATGCCAGAGAGGGCATCAGACCCCATACAGATAGCTCTGAGCTTCCATGTGGTCGCTGGGAATTGAACTCCAAACCTCTGAAAGGACGGGAATGCTCTTAACTGCTAAGTCGTGTGTCCAATCCCATCTTTTTTTTTTCTTGCACGAGTGTTTTTTGCTTGCATGTACGTATGTGCACCACATGTGTGCCTGGTGCCTGCAAAGGTCAGAAGAGGGCGTCAGATGCTGTAGGACTGGAGTTACAGATGGTTATGAAGTACCATGTGGGTATTGAGATTTAAACCTGGGTCCTCTGTAAAAGCAGAAACCATTTTTAACCACTGAGGCCCCATGGCCTATTTTTTGAAAATGCTCCTTTTAAGCTGTATTTTTATCTAGATTGGCCAACTCAGGAGGCCACCCTGCCACTCTAGCTGAGCATGATGTCTCACACCTATAATCCCAGCACTTGAGAACCCAGGGCAAGAGAACTGACTCAAATTTGAAGTCATCCGGGACCCACATACTGAGATCCAGGCCGGTCTGGGCTAAAGTGAGGCTTTGTCTCAACAACAACAACAAAACATAAGAATGATAAAAACACCCGTCTCTCCTCAAAGTGGGATCAAATTAACAAATCTGAATCAGTTATCCCTTGAGCACTCTCATCCTCTTGTTAAAGGCTGACAAAGCACATGAAGGGGTTGGGGTCAGAGCTTGGTGAGAAAGTATAAACAGTGGGATGTGGGGCAGGGACCAGGAGGCAGAACAAAGTAACTGCTAAATCAAGACAGTTTTACAATATTGCCTTACCACAAACAATAAATATTAGGATGTCAAAATAGCAAAAGTTAAAGGCTGCTGGGTCCTAGTGGGATACCGCACAGGTCAAAGCTGAAGGCAGCTGTTTAAATGAGAGCCACACAAAGGGTGGGAACTGGATCCTTCCTGCATCCCTTAATCAAGATTGAATTTCTGTCAACAGGTCTCACTGAAGGGGAAAAAAAAGGGCAACCACATTCCCTTAAACAAATCAAGCTGCCAAGCAAGAGAATTAACTTCATATTTCAAAATTATCTGAAATTGCCACAGTGCAGATTCCTGAAAAACTACAAATATTCTCAGGAGGAAAACAGCGTTTAGTGGGTTTGCTGGCATTTAACCCCAGCACTGGAAAACAAACACAAGTGGATCTAAGAGTTCAAAGCCAGCCTTGACTACACAGCAGATTCCAGGTCAGCAAAGGCTACAGTGAGTCTCTGCCTCAACAAAATAAGAAAATGAAAATTAAATTAAAAAAAAACAAAACAAAAAAAACCAGCTTTTAATGAAAATAGACTTTTTCCTCCCTCAGTTATCCAGAGCAGACCAGGTTAAAAGTAGATAAAGGTAGTCTTATTAGGAGGCAGCTCTTGGGTGGGTTCACCTATCTTACAAGTAGAGTCAGTGAAATGACATATCCAGGATAACGCAAGGGGCTTTATAGAGTTTAAGGGAGGAGTGATGATGTGTCAGCTAGGAGTTGGGATGGTGCCCGTACATGGTCGAAAACTGAGCCCTGGGGCGGGCTTCTCTGAGGGCAGGGTTGGGGGAAGGGCGTTTCCTAGCTTGTGATGAGGACGAGTAGATTCCAGCCTAACAAAATAATCCTACAGGAAATCTGAGGGGGTGGGGGGGAGGCTGAAGAGATGGCTCATATAGCCCATCTGATTCCCAAAATAAACACTGAAATGATTCATGTATGTGTAATCCTTTTCCTTAAAGAAACAGACAATTGAGGCAGACAGAAGTGGTGCACGCCTTTAATCCCAGCACTGGGGAGGCAGAGGCAGGAGGATCTCTGAGTTTGAGGTCAGCCTGGTTTACAGAACAAGTTCCTGGATAGCTCCTGTCTGAGAAAAATCAAAAACAAAAATGACTAACTTTTTCTGAGGAAGAAAGAGATAAAAAGGGAAGACAAATAGAGACAAATACACATGAGGAGGCAACGTAACCTTTTCTACATTCATCTGAAATTACCTCTTGTCACCTCCTGTCTCTCTTCACTCACCATCCAACCAAAAATAACTAGCCTTGACAAGCTCTATAAATCAAAAGGTGCAGGTTCAGAGGGGGTGGGGAGCTACACAGAGCGCATTCTAAGCTGGCCAGAAACTGCAGGTTGGCGCTCCTAGCAAAGCAGCCAGACAGTGAGCAGCACTGCAGCAGCTCAGCACTGGGTCTGTGAAACAGAGAGGACAGACACACTAGCTAACTTGGCAGTAATTAAGAGAGTGAACAGAGTCAGGGCTGCATTAGAAGCACTCAGTTAGACTGATCTCACCCAGGTCAGGCCATTTCTCACAAACACTCTCTCCACCTTCACTGGGTAAGTGATCTCGCTACATAACACATTTTCATTTACACAGAGAGAAAACATCTTCATTTTTTCCCTTGTAAATAAGGAATTAGAACAAGTCAGCAAATGGCAACATATCCTGCATCTAGTTTTAACTATAAAACAAACTTATAAACAAAATCTGAAGAAAGTTTGTTTCCACATTTGCTAACTTCTAGGTCGAAATCAGATCTGTTTACAGAAAACGGATCTATGAAGCTTTCAAAATTGGACCAATTTAAAATCCAAAATCAATCCCTCAGCACCCAACACTCAGAAGTCAGCACAGGACACACTGGGCACTTACTTGTTCTAATTCAGCACTGTCCAGAATGCCAAGCAACTGCATTCCCATTTCTTTCTCGAGCTTACCAATTAATTCCAGACAGGTGTGGTGTCATCGTGAATGGAATCACAGCACTTAGGCTGCTGAAACAGCGGGATGGCCATCAGTTGTTGGCCAACCTAGAGAATTTGAGGCCAGGCTACAAGACTATCTCAAAAACCAAGCAAGAACAATGGAGATGGCTCAGTGGGTAAAGGAGCTGTGGTCAGGTCTGACAACCTGAGTTCAATCCCTGTCTATGGTGGAAGGAGAACCAATTCCTAAATTATCTTCTGGCCTCTACACACACCATGGTACTCATGCCCCTCCATACAAAGACACGGGGGGGGGGGGGGGGGGGGGGGGGGGGGGGGGGGGGGGAAATAGACGGATGGACATGGAGAGAGACAGACACTCACCAAAAACCTTGTAAGTGTCATACTGTACTGAGTTTGTCTATCTATGAAGCCCTGGCTATTCTGGAAATCTCTATGTAGACCAAGCTGGCTTGAACTTATAGAGATCTGTCTGCCTCCACCTCTTAAGTGCTGAAATTAAAAGTGTGACCACCACCTCTGTCTTGTATTTGTTTGTTTGTGTGGTCATATTAACACACCACTTTCACTCAGGGCCTTGCCCCCTCCCCACACCTCCCTTGACATATCTCTGAGGCAGGATCACATGTTGCCAAGTCTGTGGCTGACAATAACCTTCAACTTCTAATACTTTCTGCAGCAGCCTCCCAAGTGCTGGGATTATAGGATGTGCACCAAGCACAGCCTGTTCTTAGTTCTTGTTTTAATTTGGATTTTTGAGACAGGATCTCAATAAATAAATAAATAAATAAATAAATAAATAAAGGCCTTGAACTGATTATGTGGGCAAAGCTAGCCTGGAACCGGATTCTCTTGCCTCAACCTCCTAATCTGAGATTACAGTCTGAGATTACCCCACCCCCATACCTAGTTACTGTATCATTTTTTTACTTGAAATATGGACTTAGACAAAAACCTCTGTCAATCAAGCTAGGCTTGGTGGGACAGACCTGTAACTAACTGCTCGGGGAGTGAAAACAGGAGGATTGCAGGTTCAAGGTCAGTCTAGGTGACAGCAAGAGACCCTGAGTCAAGACAGAAAGTATAAAAAGGGCCAGGTGTGGTGGGACTCACCCTTAATCCCTGAGCTCTGGAGGCAGGCTCTGGAGGCAGAGCTCTGTGAGTTCGAAACCATCCAGGGCTACATAGTGAGACACTCTCTCAAAATACCAAAAGAAAGTCCCAAGGAGGGGGTGGGGGGGTTGGGGGAGTTGAGTCAATAATTAAGAGTATGGGCTTCTTTTCCAGAGGGGGTAGGGCTTCCAGCACCCACATGGTGGTTCTCAACTATCTGTACCTGCAGTTCCAAGGCAAGCGACACCACACATTCCATGGGTACCAGACAGGCAAGTGTACAGACACACATACAGGCCAAACACTATATGCATAAAGTAAGATTAAAAATATGTACAAAATATTAATAATAAAAATGAAAAGTACAAAAAGTGGTAGGATTTGTGAGGTTCTGGCTTCAATCCAACACAACAGCACAAGGCAGCCATAATTTCTCTAAAAAGTATGATAATGGGTGGTTTTACTTTTTCTTTTCCAAATTTAAGGAATTTCTTTCTAAGATACATATTAGCTTTAAAAGACAATTTAAGTTATTTAAACATTTATGAAGCTGATATGCTAATGTTTCTCTCATTCCTTTGAGCATAACTCACCACAGATACACACCTGACCTATAGTAAGTTTGTCTCTGAGGCCACCTCTTACAACCTCGCCTTAAAGCCACAATCACATTCAAGTCTCTTGAATTCTTGCAGCCTGGCAGACACTTCTCATGAAGAACCTGGAAGCAGTTGAAAGGTATTTTAAAAGGTTAACTTTAAAAAAAAAAAAAAAAAAAAGTGTGTATAGCCGGGCAGTGGTGGTGCACGCCTTTAATCCCAGCACTTGGGAGGCAGAGGCAGGCGGATTTCTGAGTTTGAGGCCAGCCTGGGCTACAGAGTGAGTTCCAGGACAGCCAGGGCTACACAGAGAAACCCTGTCTTGAAAAAACCAAAAAAAAGAAAAGAAAAGAAAAACAAGAAAGAAAAGAAACAAAGAACTCAAGCATCGACTCATTTGTGGCTGCTATACCAGATGTGGTATCATTTGAGCAGATTACACATCTCCTGGTACCTGGTATGCAGCTATTGATCTAGCAAATGCCTTTTTCTCAGTACCTATCCATAAGGACCACCAGAAGCAATTTACTTTCAGTTGGCAATGCCAGCAGTATATTTTTGTAGTTTTACCTCAAGGGTATAGTAACACTGCAGCCTTATGTCATAACAAATAACAACCGTCTCTCTGTTCCACAAAATATCACATTTGTCCACTATACTGACAACATTATGCTGATTGGACTGAGTAAGCAAGAAGTGGCAACCACTTTAGACTTGTTGTTAACATATGTACATCAGAGGATGGGAAATAAATACAACCAAATTTAAGGACCTTCTTCCTCAGTGAAATTCTTAGAAGGCCAGTGGTGTGGGACATGCAGAGATTTCTTCTAAGGTGAAAAATAAGTTATTGTACTGGCCCCTCCCACCACCAAAAAGGAAGCACAATACTTCAGTGGATCTATTTGGATTCTGGAGATAGACGATTCCTCACGTTGATGTTTTTGCTTTATACAAAGTTTTGCTAACTTTGAATAGGTCCTGAGACAGAAGGCTCTTCAACATGTCCAGGCTGCTGTGCAGGGTGCTTGACCACTTGGACCATATGACCTAGCAAACCGGATGGTACTTAAGGTGTCGGTGGAAGACAGAGATGCTGTTGGGAGCCTCTGGCGGACCTCTACAAGACGAATCACAGAAGAGGCCTTTGAGATTTTGGAGCAAGATTCTGCCATCATCTGCAGACAACTATCCTCCCTTTGAGAGACAGCTCTTTGCCTGTTATCGGGCCTTAATGGAAACTGAATGTTTGATGATGGGTCATCATGTAACCTGGGCTAGCCATCATGAGCTCACTAAGTTATAAAGCAGGACATGCATAGCAGCAATCTATTATCAAATAAATATAAGTAATATGTATGTGACCAGGTCCTGAGGGCATAAGCAAGTCACATAAAGAAGTTGCTCAGAGGTCTACAGTTTCTACTCCAATTACAAATACCATCTGTTGGGAGCTAGAGAGATGGCTCAGAGAGTAAAAGCACTGACTGCTCTTCCAGAGGTCTTGAGTTCAATTCCCAGCAACCACATGATGGCTCACAACCATCTGTAATGGGATCTGATGTCCTCTTTAGGTGTGTCTGAAGACAGCTACAATGTACTCACATACATAAACAAATAAATCTTAAAAAAAATAAAAATAGAAAATAAAATCACATCTATAAAAAAAAGAAAGAAAGAACAAACGAACCCAAACAAATACCATCTGTTACCAAGCATGACCTATAGCCTCATGGGGTGTGCCCTATGATTGGCTGACAGAAGACTACGGGCTGGTTTACTGATGGTTCTGCATGTTATGAAGTCACCACCCAAAAGTGGATAACTATAGCATTAGGACCCCTTTCTGGAACAACCCTGAAATATACTGGAAAAGGAAAATCTTCACAATGGGCAGAACTTCAGGCATATCTGGGGCTCAATATTGGTCTCTGCTGTTGGCAGATCTGGCATTCAGCAGCAGCTGTATCCACACCAGCCTTGATGAGCAGAAATCCATGCTGTTAGCCTGTGCATAACCTCCATTTCTACTATCCTGGATACTCTGTTCATGGGCCCATTGGGCAATAATAGGAATGGCTAGAGAAAGAGGCTGATCTGGCTCATTTCTGAGCCAGAGACTTGTGGCAGTGGGCCCACAATCATGGAATCCATGATTCCCTTACCATATTCCCCACCATCCTGAAGCAGCTGGCCTGATAGAAAGATAGAATGACCTGTTGAAGACAGTTATAGCACTAGTTAGGTGGCAGCAGCCTGGAGGGCTGGGACAGAGTTCTCCAGAATGCACGATTTGAATCAGCATCCAGTGAACAGAACAGTTTCTCCCATAGCCAAAATCCATGGGTCTACGAATCAAGGAATTAAAAAGGGAATCATTCCATGCACTATCATCACTAGTAACCCACTAGGAAAATTCTTGCTTCCTCTTCCCTTGACCCTAAATTCTGTTGGCTTAGAAGTTTTGGTTCTAGAGAGTGTAACACTCCTGCCAGGACCCATAACAAACATCCAATTGAACTGGAAGTTCAGACTTCCCCTGGCCACTTTAGGCTTCTTATGTCCTTAAGCCAAAAGGAAAAGAAAGGAATAACAGTGTTAGGAGGGGTGGTTGATCCAGATTAGCAATGGAAAATTAGATTGCTTCTCCACAGAGGAGGTAAGAAAGATTAGGTCTGGAGTGCAGGAGATCCTTTAGGGTGTCTCTTGGTACTACCATGTCTTATGATTAAAGCCTATGGGGAACTACAAGCTAATCCAGGCGGAATGACAAAGGGCACAGACCCTTCAAAAATCAAGGTATGGGTCACTCCTGAAAGGGTTTGGGGGTTGGTAGGGGAGGACCAAGAGTTTGCTGAATGTGGAGGAGGAAATGCAGAATGGGGAGAAGAGGAAGGTAGTTATAAATACCTGCTAAGGGGGCTGGAGAGATGGCTCAGCAGTTAAGAACAGTGACTGCTCTTCCAAAGGTCCTGAGTTCAATACCCAGGAACCACATGGTGGCTCACAGGGAGGGATCCAATGCCCTCTCCTGGTGTGCCTGAAGACAGCTACAGTGTACTCATATTAAATAAATAAACAAACAAACAAACCAGCTAAGACTATGTGACCAGCAGAAATGAGAATCAAAATCGACATGAGTGTTTCTGCCATTTTGTTAAGAATGTGTTTTCAGAGATTTGTGTTCTTTCATTGATTTCTTTATCATGCAATGTAACATCAAATAAGAGAGTTAGTTATCAGTGGTTATCATATTTAAGTTTTGAGATACCAAAAGAATGTCCCTCAAGGGACACTGCTATCTAGTCTAACATATATAATTCATTTGCAGTTGTATGAAAAATAATTACATAATGCCAGGCATAATAATGACGTGGTTATTGTTTTCATTTAGAAATTAAGAATGGCATAAGTAGATATGATTGTGTGTCAAGTTGACAAGGGGTCAACTTACAATGGCTATTCTTAGTTGTCAACTTGATTACATCTGGAATTAACTAAAACCCAAGTAGCCGGGTACACCTGTGAGGGTTTTTTTTTTTTCTTTCTCCTTAATTAAGTAATTTGAAGTGGGAAGACCTGCTTTTAATAGGAATTTCTTGAGATAGGAAAATACATCTTTAATCCAGATCTTGTGAGGTTGGAAGATCCACCTATTAAGTTCATTCCTTCACTGGCATTAGAGCCCAGCTGACACATAACACAGCCTCGAGGACTAAACGACTACTGGATCTTTGGACCTTCCATTGGTAGACAACCATTACTGGACTAGCTGGACCTCACTCTGTACATCTTTTTAACAAATCCCATATATATTAAGATATATTATATATATGGAATATTCTGTTCCTCTAGAGAGCCCTGACTAACACAACACTTTTCTATTAATGTTTAATTCCATCTTTTTCTTATAAAGGGTCTTAGGCTGCTGATTTACATGTCTCTGTCTCAAATACAAATCTATCTTACATAATAACTCAGGCTAGTCAATCACACCATATCAGTTCTGCTTCCTGACTGTTACCATGGCAAAAAAAAAAAGAAAAGAAAAAAAAAAGAAAAGCACCTTTGTGAAAGAATACATAAATTCTCCTCTCCGTTCTTCTCCCAAAAGTTAAAAATATATATATTTTTTGAAAAGGGAAGAATCTGGGTGTACAGGCTCACATTGTAAAGAACAGACCCAAGAAAAGCCAAGGGAAAAAAATATAAAGGGAATACAGAATTCAACCTCTCCTGATACAAGAACAAGAAACAAAGGACTTTTCCACATAACTTTTCTTTGACCAAACTTAACTGGACCTGCAAGATAAACTGATGAGAATTTGGTTCAAGTGAGCACATTAGTATAAACCTAGCCAAAGGAAATGTTTTTATTTACATACTAGAAAACTTCAAATTACTATGGTCTAGTTTTTTCACACTTGCTATTTTGCTGCCAACTGAGACAGGGCCTCCTAAGACATATAACTCAACCTATGTGCAGCCTAGTTGTTCTCGTCCCTGTCTAGCCAAACCCTACTTTCTGAGAGTCAGTTTGTATCCCAGACACTTCAGAAATCCAACCTTCCCTGTATTAAGTCTCATCCATCTCCACTTTTAAATTGCCAGAATACTTGTAAACCAAAACCAACGCATTTATTTACATAATAGTAACTTACACAGATTCTGTCTTAAAAGCAGAAATTGGTAGAGGTCTTGCTTAGCATACACAGCCCTTGGCTCAATCTCTAGCACTAGGTATGGTGGTGCATACCCATAAACCCAGTGCTCTGGCATGAAGGAAAGAGGATTAGGAGTTCAAGAGCAGCCTATGCAGGCTGGAGAGATGCCCAGTGGTTAGGAGCACTGGCAGTTCTCAACTGCCCCTAACTCCAGTTCCAGAGAATCCAACACCTTCATGCAGACGTATATGTAGGCAAAACACATAAAATAAATAAACTAAAAACAAACAGCCTTTCTTTCAGGCCTACATGGGCTACACAAGACCCTATCTCAACAGTAACCATTATCATCACAAAAAAAAAAAGTACAGGGTAACCCAGCTACTCCCTCTACTATGAGCAAGATATTGATCAACCATTTTCATTTTAAGCATACCAGAAAAACCTTGAATACATTATGTATCTGTATACATACAGAATCTAACATCGACTAACGTAAACACACACTATACTCTCAAAGGTCAATCATTTGGTCCAGTTAGCTGCAGGAATGACACTAGTGAAGACACAAACCAACCAAAAGAAAACAGAGTGATCTGGAGCAACTTGACAGGTGTTAAAATACACTGAGGCCACACACAAGAATATTCTAATTAGGTGTGGTGACACACATCTTTTATCCCAGAACCTGGGAGGCAGAGGCAGGCAGATCTCTCTGAGTTTGATGCCAGCCTGGTCAACACAGTGAGTTCCAGGACAGCCAGGGATATTTAAAGGGATCCTGTCTCAAAACAACAATAGCAAAACCAATACCTTTACTATATTACCAAATAGTTCTTTATGTTTTAATATGAAAAAAAGGCAAATAAAGACAAAGAATGTGAAAATACAAGGTAAGGATGAGGCAGATATACATACATACACACAAACACACACAAAGTGGTAATAGTTTGGTGGGAGTCCTTGCTACTACTGAGACAATTATATGTGATTACGAATCAGGAAAATAGGGTATAAGCCCAACTCACAATACTGTATGATCTGGGCCACATCTTTCCTTCCCTTCTAATCTATAAATGTCCCAAGAAGGGAAGATAAAATGGCAGAAACACGGAGTGACTCGATACAAAGAGAGCGGGCAATAAGAACATAATAAAATGAATCTTATATTCTAAACAGAAGACAATCAAAATGGAATTAAACTCTACCTCAATTGTGTTGGCACGACACCAAATTAACTTTGCTATCTTAGACAAACGCAGTTGGTGGTGATCACATCTCTTTTCCTCCACCAAAGCTATTTAATGGCAGGACTATTTCCACCCACAGGGCCTCGACTTCCTTCCCTAAAGTAATGCTAAGAGCATGTAGTGAATAAGTTTGGCGCCGAAACTGGAATACAGTGCTTACACCAACAGTCGTTACTGTCTAGTGGCTGACAGCCTGGAGCAGCCTCTACTCCGGGGTTCCCAGGAATACCGACGCCGATTCTGAGACTTCACCCCGAAGTCCCGTCACCGGCGTCTGAAGCCCGCGCGCTGTCTAGTCTGTCCGGGCCTGCCCCGAGGACTTCCCTGCCCTCTCAGAAACCTGGAGGAATGGCTCCCGGTGCACCGCTGCTTCCCCTCACCTTCACGCTACTGTCCCGGCTTCAGCTTGCACCAACTCTAAGCGGCGAGCGCCTCTCGACCGCTCCGTAACTCAACTGGTACGGTTGAAAATTTGAACTCAGACACCCGGTCGAATGCACCAATCAGAGAGCCGGAAGCCAACAAACTCCGCCCTCTGATTGGCCTCTGAAAATGCAGCGACGCCGGAAGTTAGGAGGCGGAACAGGATGAAAACTGAGCGCCTTCGGAGAAATGTAGGCTCTTGCACGGATGGGGGCGGCATTGAAACGACTCGACTACAAAACCCAGGATCCTCTGCTCCTATTTGATTTTGTTTAGGGATTGATGGAGCTGCGAGGTTTTGTTTGTTTTGTTTGCGATAGGGCCACTTGGAGTCCAAGCTTCCCTGAATCCTCAGTGTAACTGGGGATAACTTTAAACTATTGATCCTTTTGCCTCCCCTTGTCCCAAGTGCAGGGATTTCAGATGTGTCTCACCATGCTAGGCTTGTTCCTACTTTATTGGAAGAATTGGTACTAGAATCTAGTAACTAGATGAAGTGAGAAGACCCATTTAAGTATATAAAGGCAGCTATACAGAGAAACCTTGTCTCGGAAAAACAAAAGTATATAAAGGCAAAGGACTGCGTCCTAGGCCTCCCTAAAGTCATGGAAATGTTTTCGTTTTTAAAGATTATTCTCGCTATGTCTAGGAATGTGCTTCCTACAATAAACCCAGTGTGATAGCCCAGGCCTTTGATCCCAGCATTCAGGAGACAAAAACAAGATGAATCTATGTATTCTATGCCCTAAGCCAGGCTGGTGTGTACACTAAGTTCCAAGCTGATCAGGGCTCCATAGGAAGGCTTTGTCTGGGGGATGGAGAGCTCGCTCAGAGGGTTAAGAGAACTGACTGCTCTTCCAGAGGTCCTGAGTTCAATTCCCAGCAACCACATGGTGGCTCACAACCCTCTGTAAAGGAATCTGATGCCCTCTTCTGGTGTGTCTGAGGACAGTTATAGTGTACTCATATACCTAAAATAAATACTTCTCAAAAAATGGGGGCACTCAGGAGGCAGAGGCAAGTGTATCTCTGTGATTTAGAGGACAACCTGGTCTACAGAGCCAGTTCCAAGACAACCAGGCAACCAGGGCAACACAAAGAAACCCTGTCTCAGAAAAACCCAAAAAGGTGGGCAATAGAAAAGAGGTAAACATGAGTTAGGTACAGTGACATGTGTTGCATTTTGTACATGTATAAAAGGCACAATGAAGCACAGTTTAGATACTAACTCAAAATTAGAAGTTTGAGTAAACTTTTTTAAATCATGTGAGATTGTAACTTTAATTTTTTTCAAAACCTATTTTTAATGATGGTTCTTAAATGCTTTAACCTCCCTTGTAGCCCACCACCCACCACAGGTCAGCAGCAGCAGCTCGATCCACTCGTAAACACTTCATGGATACACCAGCAGTCCAGTTCCATAGAGTCGGGTTAGCAACAGTGGTGACTCAATCTAACAGAGACAGCCAGACCTCAGCTTTGGCTCAGTCAGCAGGAGGGAGACCCACAAGCATTGCACAGCTAGCTCTATAAGTAAGCCTAGCTCAGCCTCTGTCACTGTCCATAGAGTCCTATTTATACCCTCCAGACATCACCTGTCCTTCACGGATATTGCTTTAGCAAGTGCGTCTATCTTAGCTGACATCACTCTGCCAATCAGCCTGAGTCTTCTTTGGAAGCAGCAAGAAACTGCAGCACACCACCAGAAATTTTTTTGGTGCATTTCTCTCTATGGCATCTTGACAAATGCAGCTCAAGTACACAGTGTAAAGCAGACCAATATATGTGTGTCATTAACAAAGAATCCTTCATCACGTGTCCTTTTACGTGGTGCTTGCTTTAGCAGACCATCCTCTCTCCAATGTCTGCTTCAGCATGATGATCCTTTGCAAGTCCGCCTTAGTCTTTCACACCTGCGTCCACTTTAACTAAACATTCCTTCACCTGTTTGCCCCAGCAAAACACCACCCAAACAACTTTCCAAAGAACCCTTAAGCTTCCACTTCGTAAGATAGTTAATAGGTTTTCTCTGCCAAAGAAATAAGGCAGGTTTATTTGGATGGGCTCCGGTGCAAGTTAACCAGCCTCAGGGGACAAGACCTGAAAATACTGAGGGTGGACTATGATGGTGAAGTTTTTTGTTTGTTTGGTTTTGTTTTTGTTTTTTCGAGACAGGGTTTCTCTGTGTAGCCCTGGCTGTCCTGGAACTCACTCTGTAGACCAGGCTGGCATTGAACTCAGAAATCTGCCTGCATCTGCCTCCCCAGTGCTGGGATTAAAGATGTGCGCCACCACTGCTCGGCTGATGGTGAAGTTTTTAATAGATTGTAGGCAAAAGAAAATGATCTGTCTGTCACATGCTTGGCTTATGCTGGGGTGGGGGCTGGTGACTTCAGGTGAGAGGGCTTGAGACAGATGTCAGGAGTGTGGGACTGGGCTTTTTGGAGACATTGCTTTCTCTCCCTCTCTCCTTCCCCCTCCCCCACTCTGTCTCCATCTCCCTCTCCCTTCTCCATCTCCCTCTATCCACCTATATCTTGGCCTGCACATCAGGATGTAGTTCTCAGCTAGCCCTCCATTGCTATGAGTGCCAATGCTACCTGCAATGCTGATAATGGATTAAACTTCTGAAACTTTAAGAAACCTCTCAATTAATGCTTTCTTCTCTAAGTGTTGCCTTGTCACTGTCGTTCTTCACAGCAATAGAAGAATGACTAAGAGAGAGAATTCTCCAACTAACCTAGACACCTTAGGCCACCAACAAAACCTCCAATACCAGGAATGGGTGGAATCTTGTTCCTGTCAAAGAGGTCCCCTGGCCCTTCTAAGCAGAGCGGGACATGGCAATAGGTCCCAAGATGGCAAGCAGATCAAGTTCTTTCCTTTTTTCAGACTTTTTGTTTGGTTGGTTTGTTTTGTTTCATTTTCAAGACAGGGTTTCTCTGTGTAATGCTGGCTGTCCCAGAACTCACTGGCCTTGAACTCACAGAGATCCACCTGCCTATGTCTCCCAAGAGCTGGGACTAAAGGCATGCACCACCAGCAACCAGCTTTAAGATTAATTTTTAATTAGGTACATTGGATAGATGTGTACCTATGAGTACAGGTGCCTGAAGAATTCCTGGAGCTGGAGCACCCAATAGGAGTGCTAAAAACCAAACGTGAGTGTTTCAGGATATTTAATCATGCTGTCAATCCAGAGATTGTGTTATTTACTGGAAAACCTGTCTTTAGTTGAGGTTTGGCTCAGCCTTAGTACACACCTTTAATCTAAGAGCTTTCTGCTTGAATATTGTAAACAGGATTAAATAAAGTCAACCATAGGTTGAGAGTTGGAACAAGCAACCAGTTGACAGAAAGTGGACATAGGATTATTAAGAAATGCCAGGCAGTGGTGGCTCACACCTTTAATCCCAGCACTCGGGAGGCAGAGGCAGGTAGATTTCTGAGTTCCAGGTCAGCCTGGTCTACAGAGTGAGTTCCAGGACAGCCAGGGCTACAAAGAGAAACCCTGTCACGAAAAACCAAAAAAAAAAAACAAAAAAAAACAAGAGTTTTATTAAGAAAAAAATATAGAGAATAAGAGGGAGTCAAGAGAAAGTAGAAACGGGGACATCCCACTGTGGAAGGTTTCTTGAGACATCAGGAGAAGGGCATTCCTTCTAGGACATCAGCTGACGAGGAAGGTCAGATAGCTGAGTGCCTTTTCTGCCTCTCTAAGCCAGCAGGCTTTAACTCCTGCATTTGGCTCCCAAGTCCTCACTGAACAATTGAGATTTTGTTTAAAAACTACATTGGGTCCTTTCAGTAGGAGCAGTACAAGCTCTAATCCACAACAGTGGTATGGTCACTCAAATGTGCTACTTGACAAGGATTAGGAGGTGTGGCCTTATTGGAGTAGATGTGACCTCATTGGAGGAAGTGGGGGTGGGCTTTGGGGTTTCAAATACTCAGGCCAGGTCCAGTCTCTCTCTTCCTCAGCCTGCAGATCTCAGCTACCTCTTCAGCACCATCTGTCTACATCCCACCAGGCTTCTTGCCAAGACATAAGCGGACTAAATGCATGAAACTGTAAGCCAGACCCAATTAAATGCTTTTTTAAGTAAGAGTTCCCATGGTCAGCTGGGCATGGTGGCTTGTGCCTTTAATCCCAGCACTCAGGTGGCAGAGGCCATCAGATCTTTGTAGACCAGGCTGGCTTTGAACTCAGAGATCTGCCTGCCATTGCCTCTTAAGAATTGAACTTAAAGGTGTGTGCCACCATGCCTGGCCCTTCATTGAGTGCTTATTGTGAGCATTCCCCATGTCTGTTTTCCTATAAATAAGCAAAGGACAGTTGCTACTTTGACTTTCTAAAACGCTGGCAACCGCTGGACTCTTCTCTGATACCCTGGCTTCCGTGAGTCAAATAACCAGAATACCCCTACGCCAGAACCAGCAGTTCTGAAACTCTAAACAGGTGCCATCAGGAGATTATAGGAATGTGGTCACAGCTGCTTACTCTGCTTCCTGAAGGCACAGTTCCTTCCAGGACTGTTTCCGTTTGTACCAAACATTTTGCTATCACAAGCCTCAGTGAACTCTAGATGATCCTGTATCCATTTGTACCTAGGCTAGAAGAAGATCACTGCCCCTGGTGGTCTAATAGAGGGCTTTATGTGACTGTTGAAGAGGCACACTGTGATTGATCCAAATACCTCTTCTTATAAGCAAGCTGTCAGTGCTCAGTGAATGGACGAACCCTGCACTGCTTCCCCTGATGTTAACTGCAGGCCTATAAGAGGCATTTCTTGAACAGGCTTTTCTTGTCTACCTTCAGTGGTGTAGACTGAGCTGAGAACAAGAGAACTGAAGCAGCAGAGACAGAATCATGGCGGCAGTGACAGAGGTGGTATGGCAGTGGCAGCCACAACTGAACAGGCCAGCTGCAAACGTGGTTAGGCTGACAGCTGCTCAACAGCTGAAGCAACTGAGCAGCAGTTCAAGAGTTGGGTGTGTGGCTCATGCATGTAATGGAAGCACTTGGGATGTGGAGGTAAGAGGATCAGGAGTTCAAGACCAGCCTTTACTGCATAGTGGGTTTGAGGTATTTGAAACCCTGTCTTAAAGATATCATCAAAAAGAGCACACAGGAGAGAACAAAGGAGGGTAGTAACCACAGAGGGCGGGGAGAGAGCAAAGGACAAGAAAAGGCTGTAGAGAGCCAGAAGAGACTGCAGGTCCTGGCTGTTGGAAGAATTCCAGAGAGCAGTGAAGTTTTTGGAGCCAAATGTCTCAGACCCTGAGTCAAGAGCTGTGGCCAGTGTCAAGGGCTAATAAGGAATCTGGACTTGCTAGACCTACAGAGCTATAACACCCTATACTGGCAAGGAGTGAGCAATCTACACACTTCAGGCTGGCTTGGAAGCTGTAATGCTAGCCCTAACAAAGGGCTAAGGTATCATTTCTTCCTAGGCTGTCAGAAACCTATGAAGTTTGTACAGATGAGGCCTTAGAGAAGGCCTAAATGAGAACAGTAACACAGCAGGACACCACCTGCCGCTGCTCCTGTCTGCCCTTGCCATGCAAACCTACTATGTGGGTAAAACACTTATGTGTAACACACAGAAATCAGAATGTATGATGTTTAAGTAAAAGAAAGAGAACCTGTGGAAGGTAGAGCGATGGCTTCTTCCCGCTAGGACCTGAGTTTGATTCTCAGCACCTATGTTGGTGGCTTATGACCACCTGTAACTCCAAGGAATCTGAAACCTTTTTGGCAGACAGACATACAGACACATGGTTTGTGTTATTGTTTGTTTTTGAGACAGGGTTTTTCTGTGTAGCTCTGACATTCCTAGAACTCACTATGTAGACAACGTTGGCCTTGAACACACAGACATCCACCTGCCTCTACCTCCCAAGTGCCTAGCTGTAGAGATTTAAAAAATAAAATAATTTGTGTAACACAGGACAAAACTCAATGGGGGGGGGGGGGAGTGAAAACAGGCAGTTCTCAGGAGAATATGTTCATGACATCAAAGATGTAAAAAGAAGCCTGACATGATGGTACTCTCCTACAGTCCCAGCTCTTAGGACCTTAAGGTAGGCCTGTGTGTCCCAAGCCAGCTTGGGCAACACAGCAAGGCCCTGCCTCTGTCTATTGAGTACTAAGAGCACAGGCATGCCCAGTATAAGAATAAGATTTTGTCCAGTGCTAATTGTTAGGTCTCAATCCCATGACAAAAGGCTGAGATGCTTATTAACATATCAAGGTGGACACTGGCTGCCAGTCTACCTCTTATAGGATCCTCCTAGCTGGCAAACCCCACTGGCTACCCAAAACTCTCCAGCCCAGTAACGGTGCTGGGTTTTCCTTCCCTCAGCTTCTCTGATTCCTGTAAAACTCAGTTATTTTGGCTGAGCTGGCCTCTTGGCCTTTGTTCTTGGCAGCCACTCTTGGTTCCCGCTCTCCTGGCCTCTTGGCTTCTGGATCTCTCCCCTGTCACTCTTCTCACATGGCTCCATTCAGTCTGCTGGCCATTAATAGTAGCAGAGGGGCTGAAGGGATGGCTCAGTTGTTAAAGCACTTGTGGCTCTTCCAGAGGACTGGAGTCTGGTTCCTTGCACCCATACCCAGAGGTGCACAGTCACCTGTAACCCCAGTTCCAGGAGATTTGATGCCCTCTTCTGATCTCCTCAGATATAGATGCACAGAGACACATACAAATACATTAAACATTGAAAATACAGCTAAACTCAAAAAAAAAAAAAAAAACAGCTAAAGTCAACAAGTTTTTAAAAGTAGTGGCAGAGGCTGGAGAGATAGCTCAGTGATCAGAAGTGCTCACTGCTCTTCCAGAGGCCCTGGGTTTTGATACCTAGCATCTACACAGAAGCACACTTACTAACAGTAACCCCACTTCCAAGGGATCTGATGTCTCTCTATTTGGTCCTGGCTGTCCCAGAACTCAACGTATAGACCAGGCTGGCCTCAAATTCTTTAGAGAGCCTCCTGCCTCTGCCTCTGAAGTGCTGGGGTTAGAGGTGTGCCACCAAGCCCAGCTTTATTTCCTATTTCTCTTACTTTTAGCCAAGAATGAATGTTTTTTCACAAGGGGTGGAGGTAAAGGTGGGAAGGAGGAGAAAGGGAAGAAAGAAAAGGGGGAAGGAATCCCCCAATCTCTGTCCTTAGGGTGCTGCCATTCTAGTGAGAAGACAGATCTCAAACATGAGAAATAAGTCATTTGTAAGGTATGCACATAGTAACTTAGGAGGTGAGCTATGTAACACATGCTGGTTTGGCCTGAAGGATGTTTGTCAAGATGAAGAGACTGGCCGGGTTGGATACAGGCAGTAGGCAAGGAAGGGCAGAGTCTACCTAGGCCATGGCTGCCCCATGGACATGCAGCACTGAACCAGCAGGCACATGCAGGGCTAGGGAGCAGCCAAGTTCAGCTGGGAACAAAGGGTACCTTTGTTAACAAGGAAGGTGCAACAGGGCTGTGTGATCAGGACCCGTGTGTTCAATACTAGACAACAGGCGACTGACAAAAAGAATGAAGGAAGGAAGGAATGAGTGAAACCATTATTTGTTCATACCAGAAGGCCCAAGTCCTTCCAAATTAAGACATGAGCCTGACCCAAGGGACTCCGTGCCTGTCATTTCTTCCATATCCACTGAGTTCTAGAACTCAGCTCAAATGCCCTTCCTCGATGAACAGGAGGCAAAGAGGTCTGAAATCACTGAAGCGGATTTTTAGTTCTGGCAAGAAACATGGGGCACATCTGGCCCACTCCATCCACAATTTTAGCATCACTGAAGGTGAGGGCCACAAACAGAAATAAGGAAATCAGTGACCAGTCTGCTGTACTATACAATAAGGAATCAGTGACCAGTCTGCTGTACTATACAATAGTTTCAAAATTGGAAACTGCCTAAATCTTCATAAGTGAGGGAATATTTCATGAAACTGCCTAGAACACAGCAGGAGGTAGCACTTAAAGTCTCCCATGAGAAGCAGGTGGTGGTGGTACATGACTTTGATCTCAGCACTCGGGAGGCAGAGGCAGGCGGATTTCTGTGAGTTCGAGGCCAGCCTGGTCTACAGAGTGAGTTCCAGGACAGCCAGGGCTACACAAAGAAACCATGTCTCGAAAAACCAAATAAATAAATAAATAAAAAATAAAAAGTATAAAATTTTTAAAAAACCCCCAATTTTTCAAGTTAAAAAGTTAATTGAAGGTCTAGGCACTTCCTGCCAACCCTAGCAAACTGGGTTCCATACCTGGGACCCACATAGTGGAAAGAGAGAACCAGCTCCTACAAATTGTCCTCTGATCTGCATATGTGACCCCCCACAAACACAAGTTTTGGTTTTTTATGTTTTGTTTTGTTTTGTTTTTTCAAGGCAGGGTTTCTCTGTGCAACCCTGGTTGTCCTAGAACTCACTCTGTAGACCTGACTGGCCTAGAACTTACCTGCCTCTGCCTCCCAAGAGCTGGGATTAAAGATGTGTGCCATCACTGCCCAGCAGCAAATAAATCTTTATAAATAAATAAATAAATAAATAAGAAAAAGGGGGTTGGAGAGATGGCTCAGTGGTTAAGAGGACTGACTGCTCTTCCGAAGGTAGTGAGTTCAAATCCCAGCAACCACATGGTGGCTCACAACCATCTGTAATGGGATCCGATGGCCTTTTCTGGTGTGTCTGAAGATAGCTAAAGTGTACTCACATGCAATAAACAAATTTTTAAAAAAGAAGACCAACTAAAAAACAAGCAGTATAAGAGTATTTACCACAACTAAAAGTATAATAAAGTGTTCAACTTCACTCACAGTAACAGTCAATGAAAGGTTGCTTGTCTGTGGTGTTTTGTTATTGTTGTTTTTTGATGCTAATATTTTGAGAGTTGCTTGTAGTGCAGGCTGAACTGCAACATCCCTTACCCAGAGGATGACCCTGAACTCCTGAGTTTACAGGCCCAGATGCCTTTCAGTTTTAACCTACCTGACTGGCAAGTATTAAAACAAAATAAAACAAACCAAACTGGACAAGGCTGGAGTTGGAGCACAGTAATGAAAAGTTAACCTGATATGTGAGATCTTGGGTTCCCACCAACACACAGAGTACCCATGTGTACACACTTCATAGCACACTGTGATCCTACCATGTGAAGAGCTAGATACTTCATATTTTGCTAATGAAGCTAAGCTAGTACAATTGCTATATGGAACATTTTGCTAATATTTATTAAGGTCAAAACAGATTAACCTGCTCATACACTGATAATTGGACTTCTAGAAATTTTTATCT
Organism: Rhynchomys soricoides; assembly: GCA_019843965.1. Taxonomy (NCBI): domain Eukaryota; kingdom Metazoa; phylum Chordata; class Mammalia; order Rodentia; family Muridae; genus Rhynchomys; species Rhynchomys soricoides. The sequence continues at coordinate 1,167,314 of JADRCH010000019.1, forward strand.
TACAAATGCCAACATACGCAGAACACAGATTAGACAAATTATAGTATTATTTGTAATGGGAAAAGATTGGAAACTACCTAAATGTTCCCAAAGGCGGGAAATGGGCGATTAACTGATGGTGGAGCCTTATAAAGTTAATGTTTTTATGTTTCTAGCTTTCTGTTTTGTTTTGTTTTGTTTTGTTTTTTTAAGACATGGTCTCACTCTGTAGACCAGGCTGGCCTCAAACACCCAGAGACCCACCCACCTCTTCCTCCCAAGTGCTCAGACTAAAAGTGTGTGCCACCAGAGCTCACATGCTCTGTGCATTTTGTTTTGTTTTGTTTGTTCAAATTTGTTTTTAAGAATTTAGAGAAACCAGGCCAGTGAGATGGCTCGGCAGGTAATAGCACCCAACCCCGACACCCTAAATTTGATCCCCAGAACCCACATACAAGCCAGATGTGGCCTTTTACATGTGTAGTCCCAGCCAGAACACTCTGACAGCAAAGTGGGAAACAGAAGCCAGGACAATGAGATCTCACTTCAAAAACAAAGAAAACAAACAAGGTGGGGAAAAGCCCTACTTTCTAAATGTTGTTCTCTGATCTCCAGATCACTAACATTCTCTTTTTTTTTTAGATTTTATATGTATGAGTGTCTCACCTGCATGCCTGTAGTGTACCACATGCATGTCTGTGCAGTGGACCTCAAAAGAGGATGTCACATCCCCTGGGACTGGAGTTACAGACGGGTGTAAGCCACCATGTGGATGCTGGGAACTGAACCTGGGTCCTCTGAAAGAGCAAATAAGTGCTCTAAACCACTGAGCCATCTATCCTGCCCCACATAATATCCAGTGATCAAATAAAATCAGTCACCAGAGAATCACTGGTTATAATGTGTTAAACATTTGTACAAGTTCCTTTTTTAAAAATACACTTACTTGCCAGGTGCCATGGTGTGCACCTTAATCCCAGCACTTGGGAGATAGAGGCAAGCAGATCTCTACGCATTCAAGACCAGCGCTAGAAAGAGCCTATATGGAAAAACAAAAAACCAAACCAAACCAAACCAAAACAACAACAACAACAAAAACCTTATTTATTGTGAAGAAGACAAGATTATTAGTGGTCTGGTCTGGGGAAGGAGCTGATTCAGAATTACCCTTCTGACAGTGAGCATTATAGAGGTTGAGCACACAGCACCAGGCCACTGTCAGGCCTTATGGTGGGAAAGCACTGAGGATCACACTAGAGGCAGCGTGACAGTGCTGATGAGAGGACATCATAGAAATAGCTTAAGGTAAAAGAGCTGCTACGGAGGAGGGAGGGGGGAAGAGAAAGGGAGAATGAGAAAAATCAAGAGCAAAACAGCCGGAGAAACAGAGAGACAGAGACAGACATCTCTTAAGCTTTACAAGGCCTCTCTAGGAGCTAAGGGACAGGGCTGTGGCTCAAGGAAGAAATGCAGCAGCATATTTATTTACAAATTCCTGTTATAGTGTTACAATAGAGCAGCAGGGGGGAAAGGGAGGGGTAGATCAGGTCCCATGATCTAACACCTGTGCACTTTTGTGCATGCCTGTGTGTATGCGTGCATGCTCCCATGTGTACCTTACCAGGAGCTGGAAGGTGGGAGAACAATTTTGAGTTAGTTCTCTTCTTTCACTATGTGGATTCCAAGATGGAAGTCCAGCTGTCAGGCTAAAGGGTGAGCATCCATATAGGATGAGTCACCAGCCCCTGTCCCTCATTTAACCTTCAGGCCATTGCAGCAAAGCTGTTAGGCCTGCCGTCTATGCTAACAGGGGAGCATGTGAGGCTGACACAGGTGAAAACAATGTAAGACACACACGCCATTCGGATCCCGTGAGAGGTCCCAAGGCAGTTAGTTCATCATGTTGGTTAAGCCATGACTTTGGTTTTAGATCAGCCTGGGTCTATTCTGGTTCATCCGACCCCCCTACACACACAATCTTTCTTACTTTAGGTAATTTATTAATTTCTTTTAGTCTCTACCTCCTTTGACTGTTTAATTACACCCACCTGGGAGCGGTATGCGGCTCAGAGATGACGATGAGTTTGAAACAATTCTGGTATGTCCGTTCACACAGGTGCTCAGCTCTCCCACACACACCACAATTTCAGTCAAGGGGTTTCCCAAAAGCGTGGAATGAACTCTGTGACCAACAGTATATTCTGCCACATTTTCTATGAAAGACGGTGAGTTGCTGTCTTCAGACTGTCAGGTGATGTGCGGAGGAGCAGCTTCTTCCTAGTGCCATGTTGTTCCACAGCCAGGAATCAGGACAGAAAGAGAGCTCCTGCATTATGTTGTGGACAGTGGTCATCTGCACTCTGGGAGGCTGAGATCCCAATAGCTCTCAGTTCACAAAAGCTGAAGGACTGCTATGAGTTCAAGACCAACCTAGACTGTAGAGTGAGTTCAAGGTCAAGGGCAGCCCAAGTTAAACAGCTACATAAGGAGACCGTGTATAAAAAGAAAGAACTTGCCAGGCAGTGGTCGTGCACGCCTTTAATCCCAGCACTTGGGAGGCAGAGGCAGGCGGATTTCTGAGTTCGAGGCCAGCCTGGTCTACAGAGTGAGTTCCAGGACCCAGGATAGCCAGGGCTACACAGAGTAACCCTGTCTCGAAAAACAAAAAACAAAAAACAAAAAACAAAAAACAAAAAGAAGAAGAAGAAGAAGAAGAAGAAGAAGAAGAAGAAGAAGAAGAAGGAAAGAACGAACTTGCCTTGCAAGCTGAGTTCCACTCTTGAAGAGAATTAACTCCTAAAAGTTGTCCTTGGACCTCCATATAAACATGTCAGAGCATACACACCCACACTCATGTGCACACGCCCCAAATAAGATAATTTTCGAAAAACTGAGCTATAGCTCATTTGGTAGAATGCCTGCCTACTATGCACAAAGCTCTGGGTTCGATTTCCAGCAACACATAAACTGTGTATAATAGTGAGACAGGAGAAGAGATGGCTCAGTCGTTAAAGGCTGGGCTCACAACCAAAAAAAATAAAAAATAAAAAAATAAAGGTCATCCTATGCTACATAGTTTGAGGACAGATAGGGCTAAATGTCTTTCTACTGCATTGGTTATCGAGAGTCGGGATCTGCATCTTTAAAAAGATCACTCACTCGCTCTAAAGCACCGTCATTATCACAATGTCAGGATTTCCCCCCCCAAAGCATTAGAGATTACTTTGTTTGTGTACTTTCCTAGTTGGATACTGTCTCTACCTCTAAGGTATAAGCCTTCATAAAAACAGAGACCTTGCCTTGCCTTGTTCATAACCATCTTCAACATCCAAACAAACTAAGGGCTTTCTATTCTTCAGGTTTTTCAAGTAGTAACTGATACACAGTCAATGAAAGGCCAATACTGCTATCTATTTTTAAAGTGAGGGGGAAAATACACAAATTAAGAAACCTGTACGATGTTGAACACCCAGAAAAAAGCACTTTTTCTGTAATATACAAAGGGATAGATGGATGAAGAAACTAGATTGGATGAATGTGAACCATAAACTGTCCATGCGCCTGCAACTCCTCAAATCGCTCGCCAGGGGACGCTGCTTTCCCACGTCTCGACGCCAGTCCCTCCTGGCGCGCACTCCTTTTGCGTCTCGGGCTCGCGCGCGCTGCCGCGGCACCGGAAGTGACTGCGCTTGCAAGTTCCCCCGGTCTCTTCAGGGGAAACTGAGGCCGGCTTCTCCGGGAGATTCGGCACGAGCAGTCAGCCAGGTAGGCCGGCCCAAGTCCGCGGCGTACTTCCCAGCCGCAAAACACCCTCGTGTTTGGAAGCCACCGGGCCGATGAAGGGGGGATGTGGCCCCCCACGGCTCGCTGGGCTCGCAGGTGAGAGCGCCGCCTCCCCTGTGCCTGACAGGCGCTGCGCCCAATGGGAGCCTTTGCCGTCCCGCTTCCGTGCCGACTCTACCCGCGGATTGGCTAAGCTGGGGCGGGCCGCGGGGGCGAGACCCCTCCTTCCAGAGAGGTCTAGGGGGCGCCCCTGAGGGAGGGCGGTTGCCTAGCAACGGGGCGGTGGCTCGGCGGGTACCCGGCCTAGGGGAGCGCGAGCAGTAAGCGAGGCCTCAGCCCACCCACCCGGGGCTCCAGCGCGTAGCGGCCTCCGGCCCTCGAGCCCTGCAGGGGGCTCCAGGAGGCCGCTTTGGGCCGGGCCTCAGGAAAACGAGGTCTCCGCTGTGGGAGCCTCGACCCTTCTTCCTGGCCGGTGGCGGGGCTCAGCGCCTCCCTCTCACCCCGTCTTTGTGCGGGGTGCCGGCGGCCATTGTGTCCGGGCGCGGAATGGAGGACCTGGCAGTCCCCCAATGCTATGTCCAGGGCCTTTGGGGAATTCAAAGACAACTAGCGGTGTTTGTGGGGGGTCTCCAGCATACGCCTCTCGGAAAGGCCCGGGAGTGGTCCGAAATCAGATCGCAGATTCGAGGCCGTCTCCCCCTCTCCGCGTCCCTGCGCGAAACCTTGAGATTCACTGAGAAGTCCCTTTAGGGTTTCGGAAGCCTCATCCAGGGCTGGTACTTAAATAGAAAGAAAGGAGGGGTGGGGGAAAATTACACTAAACCCATACCTCCGGGAGAGTTCTCCTGACTCCCAGTAGGAGGCGGAGAGCCAAGGGGCGTGCTAGAGCGAGGGGGTTGGGCTCCTCGGTGGCTGGAGGCTGCGGAGCAGAGAGGCCGCCCTCGATCTGGGCGATGGAGGAAGCTAACGAGGGGGCAGGTTTCTAAGCTTCGCAATTCCTCTGTCGCTTTCTGGGCTGCCTACCAGGTCGCATGATCCCTCCGGCCTGGGCTGGTTTTTTTGCTGAGTTACCAGCGACCCAGCCACCACCTCCTCCTCCCGACCTATGATACAAAAGACCTTCCGGGGGCTGCACCTGCTTGCTGTCGCCGGAGATAGATTTGAATGTAGGTGGTGGTGGTGGGGATATGCCAATGGGGGTGACTTTTGGAGAAAGGCATTTCGGAGAAAAAGGGGTGGGCGGTTGTAGTAAAAAGAGGCTGATGGAACAATTCAAAGCTTGCTGGTCCTTTCTATTTGACTTCATTGAAGTCCCTTAGAAGCTGGACTCAGACCTTCATAAGAGCCACAAAGAAACCAATTCTGGTACCTGGAGGAGGAATGGGGATATTGTAAAGTAAATGACATGCATATTAAATTTTTCTCCTGAAGCTCTTTCTCTCTCTTCAGAACCTTATCTTGGCTTTGGATCCTGGAAGAGAATCGCTAAACACAGAGCAGACCCTGTGAGTGAGCAGGTGTTTTGGACAATGGACTGGTTGAGCCCATCTCTATTATAAAAATGTCTCAGAGCAACCGGGAGCTGGTGGTTGACTTTCTCTCCTACAAGCTTTCCCAGAAAGGATATAGCTGGAGTCAGTTTAGTGATGTCGAAGAGAATAGGACTGAGGCCCCAGAAGAAACTGAACCAGAAAGGGAGACCCCCAGTGCCATCAATGGCAACCCATCCTGGCACCTGGCGGATAGCCCCGCGGTGAATGGAGCCACTGGCCACAGCAGCAGTTTGGATGCGCGGGAGGTAATCCCCATGGCAGCAGTGAAGCAAGCTCTGAGAGAGGCTGGCGATGAGTTTGAACTGCGGTACCGGAGAGCATTCAGTGATCTAACATCCCAGCTTCATATAACCCCAGGGACAGCATATCAGAGCTTTGAACAGGTAGTGAATGAACTCTTTCGGGATGGGGTAAACTGGGGTCGCATTGTGGCCTTTTTCTCCTTTGGCGGGGCACTGTGCGTGGAAAGCGTAGACAAGGAGATGCAGGTATTGGTGAGTCGGATTGCAAGTTGGATGGCCACCTACCTGAATGACCACCTAGAGCCTTGGATCCAGGAGAACGGCGGCTGGGTAAGAACCACGCCCCTTGTGTGTACGCCCCTTGTGTCTATTCTCTGTGGAGATCCCTAACTGCCCTTTTTGGTCTCTTTCTGTTGTGTGGCATGGTTGTTATTGATTGTTCAGGAGACCTTCCTGGCTTCATTTTAATATAAGAGGTTAACTTTGGAAATATAGATGACCCAGTTTTTAAGGGACCTGTATCTTTCATTCTGGCTACCCTTGTGGCCCCACAGTTTCATAGTTTTGTTCCAATTTCTCAGCAAAGAAAAACAGCCTGTGTGTTTACTTGGCTTAAAACCTATGAGAGTAGCAAGTTCTCCCTACGTTTTGTTCACTCTCACGTAATGGGTCACCTTGGCTGGGGTGATGAACATAATACCCAAAGAAACTGTAAAGCTGATAGCCTCAGGCTCCTGTGTGCTTGCGTGCATGGTACTCAGACCATTTGTGAGGCAGGAGCCCCCACTGGCTTGAGTGGCTGAGTATTGTCTGCTTTTAGAGGAGGGTGGTCTGGGCCAATTGTGTTTGTGCTGTGCCCGTAAGTTCATTTTTCCCAAAGTGTGCTGCAACTTTCTGTATGGTTGGCTTGTTTGTGGAGCCCTTGCTGGGCCATATATGTAGCCCCAGGCCTTTGCACCTCCCTGCCCTGGATCAGTTGGGGATCTCTAGCTGCTCTGACCAGTGTTTTTCTGGTCAGGGCCTTGGGGCCTCTTTACTGAAGCACTGTTACTGGCAGAGCAAGAACCTGGTCTTTGAGGCTCCATAGGAAATTAAGATTTGGTGACAGACTGGATGTGGGTGTGAGTCCTGGCCCTGTCACTTCACTGGCCATGTGACCTTGGACAGGCTGGTTTACCTTCTGGAGCCTTAGTTTCTAACAGACTATTGTGACTCTCAAAGATAAAGATAGCAGAAGCTGACATCAGTGAGTGCCTTCTCATCAGAGAACCCTTCTGTTCTACACCTTGCTCCCCACCTCAGGGGAGATAGAGGGGACAGTTCCCTTACTGGTGTAGTAGGCATTTACCCTTCAGAGTAAACTCCATTCTGGAATAGGAGAGACTGTGGCTTCTGAGACATATTCTGTCCCCTCAGAATATGTAGAAAATGGACAAAATGGAAAATAAGTCATCCATTGAAGGAAGTGAGGTGGAAGGGGCCATGCACCAAGGACTCTGGAATGTCAAGAATTTAGTTGTCCTTAGGCTGGGCCTAGGGCGGAGCAAGCACTTTGCTTTTCTACTGGGCAAGAGACCTCCTGGGTTTGCCCTGGGACCCCATCCTGTCTCTAGTTTCCCATTTCTTTGAAACTTCACCTCTCATCCCTCCAGTAGCTCTTGTAAAGGCAAGGAAGTCACTTGTCAGTAGAGGTCAGATGACCAGAGTAGAGTTGGCTGAGGTGGGTTCCCTTGAGCTAAGGGTTGCCAGACTTGAAAGCTAATCTGTAAATGAACTCCCTGGAGAGATAAATGATTAAATAGTTCCCATTGGTGTGTGCTGTGACCTCTTCTAGTCATTCTCTCTTGCTTTGATTCTCTTTTGGGGCAAATATTTGTTCAGCTGATTACAAGGACAGAATTCCAGCACTGCAGACACACCCTCTGAAGCATCTCCAAGTAGATGTGGGCCTTTTGCCTCTGTTGTCTGCTCACTGTCTTTAGCTGACTGAGCTAACAACAGGTAGGATTTTGCCAGCTACAAACAGAAGGCAGATGGAAGAGGTACCTGCTGGGCCAGCCAGCCTCTGTCTGCAGAGGCTACTGGGACCTAAGAATTGCCAGCTGCCCTGTACTGTATGTCTTGTTCCAATTACCTGGAAAAATGCTAAAACTACCTAAGGCAGCAGCTTGGGGGCAAATTCATTAGATCTCCACTGACTTAAATTCCACCTTCCACTGTCTCTTCACTCAAGAATCTCCAGAGCCTGTTGGGCAACATACCTGGTAACTTGCCACTTCTGCTTGGTAAGCAAAGAGGGAATGTGTGCCAAAGAGCCGGTTATGGCAGAACCATTTCTGGATATGCATTCTTCCCCAAGACCAGGGGTTAAGGAACTTTGCACTCTGTGTTATTTGAGCTTTGGTGGAAGATGCCTACCCTTTTAGGTACAGCCTCCTCTGAGCTGTACAGATGCTGCTGCAGCTGTGAGGGCTTCGAGTTCAGGTAGTCCACTCAGGGTATGCTCCCAATTTAGCATCCTTTAGGAAAGGGGAAAGAACTTTGCCTTTCTTGTACCTTGAGTCCCTCATGTATTTTATCCTTTACTTAACGAGGTAAATTTACTGAACAGCTTCTATAAGGCAAGCAGTGTGCTAGTTGCTAGCTTAGATTAGACACTATCTCTCCATTATGGAAATATGTGGTCATTCATATGTTTAATGCAGTGACTTTCCAAGGTAGGTGAATTTATTCCCAGGTTGTACACAAAGCTCCCAGTGGCTAAATGACTGAGCTTAAATGTTTCTCAGCCAACTTAGTGTCTTAAACTGAGGTTGGTCTAATTTCAGATTCCAAACTCTTTCCATCCATGCCTTGTTCAGGAAGTAATAATCCAGATAGACTAGCGTAGAAACTCAGGGCCACTGTTGGGCTGAGAAAAGCACGCCTGTAGAAGGTGCTCATTCCATGTTGCAATTGTAGCATTTTCTTGGGTATCTGAGAACAGTGCCATTATAATGATAGCAGGTTCCCAAATGTCTGGAAACCTCTGATTGTGGTACCAGTAAAACTCAGGCATGGTAAGTATTGAGTGACATCCGGAGTTTGCCCAGTCATGATGGGCTTCTTGCTAGTGTTGTCCTTGTTAAAATCTCAGCCTTGACAATCATTGAGAGTGGCATGTGTGCATGGAGACAGATGGCCTGCCCCAGAATCTCTGTTAATTGTAGGGTGATGCTCTAAGGATTGGAACTCCAGCCTCTGGCCATACTACTGCCCACCCGCCTGAGTCACCTGGAAAAAGGTTGTACCTGTTTGTGTCTTTTGTCTTTTGTCTCCTAACCTATAAAATCGAATAATGATACCCAGCTGCCAGAATAAAAGCCCCTCCCTATCCTTAATTGTAGGATGGATGCATGGTCTTCTCCGAATGAGCTTCTTCCTCCTCAAGGCTCTGAACTTTACCCTCTGGAGTTACTCCTTAAGAAACTAAGCCTGTTCACTGAGACCTAGGCCCCCTCAGACGAAACTCTTTTGGGTTTTTTGTTTTGTTTTGTTTTGTTTTTAACTTTGAAAATAGGTGAGGCTCCAAGTGGGCCAGTCACTTTGGTATAACCAGCCCTGGAGATACCCTTTACCCAGTGGAAGCCCCAGTGTTAGAAGCAGTGAACAAGTGATACTGGAGAGAACACCTAGCTTGGTCTTTCCTGAGCTGCAGCTCTCCTCTAACCTGTTGTGGCTTCTTCAGTCTACACAGATATGGATATGTGCTTAGTTGAAGCACCTCAGCTCTATTTGCAAATTCGGCAGTTCTGTGGTTTTCTTGGGGAAGCCCCATCAGAAACCCCAACACAGAAATTCTTAGTAATCTCATTCAGGTCTCCAAATGAAGTAAAGTGTCTCAGGGGCTCCCCCTTGGAACACCTACTTCTTTTCGGTGTCCTTTTTTAGGTGGCTCTTAAAATTCCTTTGCCATTGTAGGGTTTTCCACACTCCTTAAAGCAACATCCCCAGCAACCAGGGAGCTCTTCTTCTTCTGCTTGAAAATTACCCAGGTAGTTTTTAGGGGCCACAGTGGAACCTGGAGAGTTTCTTGACTGTCTTGTGGGCAACTACCAATTTTGTTTGGGCTGTGTGAAACAGTATTATTAGCTGAACCCCTCTCCCAGCAGACTCCTGTCCTAAGACCAGTGATCTTGGGCATCCTTCTCTTGTACCCAGACTTCTGTTTTTTCCCCAGCCCTCAGCCTACCATCACAGGTCTTGCTTTTTGCAGTTGCTGCTTTGTCTGGGTTAGTATGTTTTGATTTAAAGGTAGTCCCCAGTGAGACAGAAACATCCTCAACAACCTAAGTCTGTCAGGATTTCTGCCCCCATCCCCACCCTCCAACCAAAGTCTGCAGGTTCTCCCTAGTTCCCTATGACTCCTCTTTTCTTTCTTTTTTTTTTTTTTTTTTTTTTTTTGGTTTTTCGAGACAGGGTTTCTCTGTGTAGCCCTGGCTGTCCTGGAACTCACTCTGTAGACCAGGCTGGCCTCGAACTCAGAAATCCACCTGCCTCTGCCTCCCGAGTGCTGGGATTGAAGGTGTGCGCCACCACAGCCTGGCCAACTCCTCTTTTCTTGAAGGAATCACTCTGGATCCTGTTGTCCCTGCAGCTCAGTCTGTCTTTCCCACTCCTACTGGGACTTTGTTTCGCCTTGTGAGACAAATTGCCACCAGCTTGATGTCCAACTTTTATATGATTCCTCGTACTTTGTATAAAGGAAAGCTGTCAGTTTAAGTTGGTGCAGAGAAGGCATTTCTAACAGCTGTGCTCTGTCAGGAGTTGAGGCAGAGTCCACATCTTGCTCACACTGGTTATCTCAGCCCAGAGCACAGGTCTTGGGCGTAGCAGTCACCGATGAAAGAGATACTATCTGAAGAAAAGACCTTTCAAACCAGAATAATAATGGTGGGCGCCTCCTCTGACCCAGTTATTGAGCCTCTACTCTGCTAGGCTCAATACAAAACAAACTAACAAATACTAAACAAAACTACATTTTTGCCTCACGAAGCTCATTCTGGTGGAGAGACAAAAAATACATAATGGAGGCTGAGGCTGAGTCTGTAAACTGCTTGCTGTGCTAGCATAAGAATCTGCGTCTGGGCCAGCCCATGCTTTTAATCCCAACACTTGGGAGGCAGAGGCAGGCTGATCTACAGAGTAAGTTCTAGGACAACCAAGGCTACACAGAAAAACCGTCTCAAACCCCCACCCCCAACTTCCAAAAAAAAAAAAAAATCTGAGTTTGATCACTAGAATCCAGAGTCCATGTTTTTTTGTTTTTTGTTTTTTTTTAAAAAGCCAGACACAGTGATGTACGCTTGTAATCCCAAGGCTGGAAGGCAGAGAATCAAGGGATTTCTGGGGCTTGCTGGCCAGCCACTCTAGCCTAATGTGGGAGTTCTGTTTAGGCCAGTGAAGGAGATAGCTCCTAAGGAGCCATGCCCAGGACTGGCCTCCAGCCCCCATATGTATATGCATATAGATGCAAGCTAGGCTGAGTGTGTACACAGCAGTCCATTGGTGTTATAGAGCCTGGAAGCCAGAGAGATGGCTCAGTGTCTAGGAGCTCTGGCTGCTCTTCTAGAGGACCCAAGTTTGGTTAGCTTCTCTCTCTCTCTCCCTCTCCTTCTCTCCCTCCCTCCCCCCTTGGGGGGGGGTGCATCAGGTAATACCAGGAACTCTGAAGAAAATAAGGGGGAGAAGCAGATTGGTTCATACATAATGCCTAGCAGGATAGGGCAGCACTTTAATGATGGTGATCAAAGGACCTGGCAAGATAACTCAGCTTGTAAAGGTGTGTGCTAGCAGGCCTGATGTCTTGAGTTACGTCCATGGTTCCCACATGGTGGAAGGGAAGACCTAAGCGCCAGTTGTCCGCTGGCCACCATATGTGCCTTGGCATGACCATCCCCAGTGAGTGGGTGGTGGGTGGGCAGGTAGACGGATGAAATTTAAAGAGTGATCAAAAATGCAAACAACCAAGATATAGGGAAATGAAAAATAGCCCACCTCTCACCTGTTGGAAGGCTAGAATATGAATTAACTTGACATAAGACAAATTAACAAGAACCCAAACATTTTGATAAGTCATCTGTGCACAGAGCCAAACTCAAAGAATGGCTAGATTCATGATTGAGGCTTATATAGCATCCTAAACTACATAAAGGAATAGGAGGCCGAGTGTGGTGGCACACACCTCTAATCCTAGCACCCAGCAGACAGGCAGATCTTGGAGTGGGAGGCCAGCTCTCACCAGGGCTACATGGTGAGACCCTGTCTCAAACCAAGAAATAAGTAAATAAATAAATGGAAGAAAGGAATAGGGTTTGAGATTCATACAGTGACTATTCCAGTTATGGGAAGCTTAGCTACTAATTATAGTGAGTAAATACTATAAAGTGTCTCAGGTAATAAAGTTGTAGAGCAACCTGACAACTGATACAAATAAATACTTTTGTGACAGATGTTTCTTTTATGAAAACAGCTTTTCTCCAGATCAACTAAGGCTGCACAGGGGAATTCTGTCTTGAAAAAACCAAAGAAAGAAGGAAGAAAAACACAGCTTTTCAGGGTTACTCCTATGTTTGCGTCTCTGAGTGTATGGTCCTCAGAATAGAATAGCCAGCTTCCAGTATGCCACATATGCATATTCCAGTCTCACGGGCCTGTTCTTGGAATATTGTATCCAGAACCCCAGCAAACCTAAAGGTGGTATTGGAGCCAAGATCTGAAGAGGTGGTGGTTCACTGTATGGGTCTGTATAGAGAGCTTTTCAAGCAGAGGAGTGGACTGAGGAGGAAAGATACTTGGCGTTTTTAGGAATGGCAAGAATTCAGTTTGGCTGAAGAAGCAGCAAGAAACAGAATGGTAGGTGATGAGCGCAAAGAAAGCTTGGGGGAAGGATGGAGAGGAGGCTGGGGACCAGAGCACACAGCATTGCAGGACAGGTTGAGGCTTTGGCTTGGAATGAGAGAGAAGCCAAGAGTAGGTTTGTAGCAGGGAAGTAATGCTCAGAATTCTGTAAAGGTGGAAGCAGGTCTTCACCTTTTGAAGAAGCTGGTGCCTGGTAGATGAAAAGGTATCTTGACTTTAAGTGGGTGTGCAGGTAGAGAGAGGAGACCAACTTTGAACATGGTGTATTGACTGGTCTGTCTAGCCACCTTGGAAGCCATGGGTTTTTTGTGGTTTTTTTGTTTTGTTTTTTTGTTGTTGCTGTTTTGTTTTATTTGGTTGTTTTGGCTGTTTGGAGATTCTAGGTAGAATAAGAACTGAATAAGCTGTTAGCTGAGCATGGTAGTACATGACTACAATCCTAGCACTTGGGAGGTTGAGGCAGAAAGATTGCTTTGAGTTTGAGGCCAGCCCAGACTACATCATGAATTCAAGGCCAACCTGGGCTATACAGAGAGCCTCTGTCTCATGCCAATTCAGAAATACTTCTCTCCAAATATACTTTCACACACGACCCTCCTTTATTCTTCTGTTTCTGCCTAAAAAACTGCAACTCATCTAAGTAAAAATCGTACCCCCACCCCCAAGCTCTTTTGACTTTCCTGAATCTTGAGCACAATGATAAAACATTGAAATATGCTGGGATCTGGAGAGCCTAATACCATGTTGCTGTCATACTTTTTATCTGTCCCATGGAACTCTTGGCTCATTCACAAAGCATCCGTTCTCCTTTTGTTTATAGTCACCCATTAGCACATTCTCATGGCCTCTGTCATGGTATGAATATAGCATATATATGCCCTGGTGGACCAAGCTCTCCCTGGTCTTAGGGTAAAGATCCAAAAAATCTACTCTCTTAGCTCTCTATATTCAGTCTGTTAGCAGATCATTTCAGTCCCAGACCTCAGTTTCTTCCTCATGATGAGATCTTGAAATTGACATCCTAGGAGTCCTGATTCTCACAGGCCTCAATCCTTAGCAGACTTCACCAAGGAGGTTATTCCACAGCAGTGTTTAGAGTGGCTTTCTTCTTTCCAAGACACAGTGTCATCACAGTCATTTGTCCCTGGCTCCACAAGAGTAAGTCTCCATGCATACTGACCTGCACATTCCAGGTTACAAAGCACTTGCACGTCTATCTTGTCTTTGTGATACCTTTAGCCATGCAGATTGGTGATCCAGACTGTGCCATCTCCATGTCACAGGAAAAGGCAGGCTCAGAGATTAGTGAGTTCACTGGTCACCTAGCGTGTGACCTGGGCTTGTTGGGAAGGCTCAGAAAGTCAATTCTTGGTCTACAGTGCTCAAAATCATGACAGTCATCCAGGCAGTACTGCCATGATCTTTGGGTCCTCCAGTCACTGTTTTGTAGAGAGAAATCACCTTTGGAACATTGTGCTGCTTGGTTTCATCCCCAGTGAGTCTCAGACCAGGCCTACATTGGCTCCAAGCTATGGAGTTCTCTGGGTAGAGAGCAGAGTTTCCCTCGGAACTAGAGCTTTTTCTCGTGCTCTTCAGGAAATGCCATTGCAATGACTTCCATAGACTGTTTCCTGTCCCGGCCCAGCAGCCGGATTCCTGCTGCAGAGTGTGGAAACTGGAAAGTAATGTCCCGAGAGGCAAGCCCCCGACTTCTTTTGTGTGCCCTTCCCTTTCCTCTTTCAGTCACTTTCTCTGCTCTCATTCCCTTCCCCTTCACCTCGTCTCTCCCTCCAACCTGCCCTCCTCCCTTTAGAACTGGGGGTGCCTTTCTAGTAGTTCTGCCTCTGATGCTAGGAAAGAACTCCCCACCAGTCTCCCTGGCTCCATCAGTAATAAACTCTTCCCAAGAGGAGCATTAGACCTGTCACAGGAGTGCCCTGTGTCATCCGTGAACTGACTTCTCCCACAGGTTCCTATCCATTTGGGTATAGGACAGAGATTCCTAAAAGAGGTATCCAAGGTTCTGCACTTAAAATCCTGCTTCTTAGAGATTGATGACTGGGTGGGGTGACAGAGCTTGCCATCCCTCCCCAAGTCACCTTTCTGGAGGAAGCTGGAAGGTTTTGGAACCTTGTTGGACAGTCATCTGAAGAATGGGAGCTGGCCTGGGAGGGGATTGGAATGCACTCAACTATGCCTCAGATCCTTTGTTCCAACTCTTGAAAGGGAAACATTCCCCTCCCTCCACCCTGGCCACACACATGTGCCTTTGTTCCCCAAGTCAGAGTCAGGCTGCGCCTGGAACACAACCGCGGGGAACACAGTGTCCCTTCAGAGGAACCTGACTGGCCTCCCCAGAGGCCGGCCCTTGGTCATTGGCACTGACTTAGGAGCCCATCCTCCTGCCCTTTTCACAGGAGCGTCTTCCACAGGCTGAAAGCTTGCTTCCAGACACATGTCCAGGCACTTCTTTGGAATTACTCCATGGGATGCCCAAGTCCCAGGGCTAAGTATCCCCTCCTCTTATTCCAGTTAGTGATTAATATTATTGTTAACATTGCTATTAATAGCACCTAACATTTATTGAATGCTTACTCAATGCCAGGCATTGTTCAGTATGCACTACAAGTACTAATTGATTCCATTCTCACAGCAGCACTCGATGAAGTAGGTACTATTATTAGCCCCTTTCACAACTGAGGCACAGGAGTAAAGCAGCTTGTCTGAGTAGCACAGTTAGTACTAGGCAAAGCCTGGGAGGGAAGCTTCTAGCTGAGCCTTGAAGGGGTGTAACAGGAGGCAGAGTCAGAACTCGACTCCAGGCCTGCCTTACTCTAGCGCTTAGGCTGTTTATTTCTTGTATGTGAAACAGCCTATAAAGTAGGTAGCATCTTCATTTTATATTCAAGAAAACCAAGGCTGAGAGAACAAAAGGCTACTGCTGAGGCCTCCCAGGTCAGTACCTGGAGGAGCTAGGGTTACAGAACTGCACCACCAAGGCAGTCTGCAGATAGTGACAGTTCCTTTCCTCTACGTGATAGTGTTTTCTAATGGACCAAACCTTTTGTTCACATTTCCAGGTAAGATGGGCTACTTTCAGCCTCATTTCCAGGGAGGAAGTTAAAACAAAGAGTGAAGAGACTGTCAGGCTTAAAGTCTATTTGCCTGGAGTATTTGTCTGTTTTGTTTTGTTTGGAGGCAGGTGGCTTTTTTGAGAGAGTCTCTCGGATCCCAGGCTGCTGCCCTCAATTTCATTATGTTGCTGAGGATCACCTTGAACTCCTGATCCTCCTTCCTACACTTCCTGCCCCACCATGCCCTGCTCCTGGGTCTGACTAGTTACCCCTACCTAGTCTTACTTGTGTTGCTGCCTGCCTCTCTTCAAGCTGAAATAATTTAGTTTAAGTAAATGCTAATGAATGCCTTAGATGGGGACTCCATGGCTGTAGTGGTGAGAGAGACTACATGCTTCCTGTTGGCAGTCTGTCTCAATGCTTCACACCATGGAACTGGCTAGTGGCCTTGCCCTTTGAATCAGTTCTGTCTGCTCAGTTCCCAGACATTTTAGCTCACTATTTTGGAACTTTCAATTCGTGGCCCTTGGCTCCATTGTCCTGACTTATGAATGATGAGGCAGAACTTTATGGTCCACAAATGGTGAAGCAGAGTTGGTTACCTCATGGCAGCAAGGAAAAAAGTGGCAAGAGAGGGAGCTAGGAAAAGGATGTGCCCCTAGTGATTTACTTCCCATTGTCTCAAAGCCCGTTAAGTTATGAATTTGCTCTTTAATGATGAGAAGAGGACTGGGATAGCTGCCCTGCCGGGGATAGCAGGTTGAACAGACCTTCTTAATCCCTCCCCACTCTCAGGTCTCTGAATAAAATGGTTTGATCCCAGTCAGTTAGTAAACCCATGACCGCCCTGCACTCAGCATCCAGTTAACCTTCCTGAAGATCCTGCGTCAGAACACTGTTGCATTAGGGACCATGTCTTTAACACACGAGATTTGGGGGTTTTGTTTTGAGACAGTCTTACTCTGTAGTCCAAGCTATCTTGAAACTTAATGCAGCCCTCCTTGCTGGAAAGTCCTGAGATCACATTCATACATCAGTGTTCCTGGCTAACAGATGTTTTTGAGGTATATTTCAGAGCCGGGCCAAAACAGTATTTATTAATCACTTTTAACAAACTTGTAGACAACTCACGTGTGAAACGACTTCCAGTTCTCAAATCCATAAACCTGAGAGAATAATGCCAACCTTAAAAGCAAAGCGTACATCAAAACGTGAGTGCCTGGGTGTTGTTAGGGGTAGTAGCAGGTGTTGTGTGTGGAGTGCTTGCTTGCTCTGTGCCAGGTGCTGGGTTTATGCCCTTGACATAATCATCTTAGTTGGTCTCCACAACTGCTCTGGTGTGAAGAGGGCACACCCAGGACTCCATAGTAACACATCTTCTATATCTGACAATATGCCTTGTGCCAAAATCTACCCTTATGCCACTGTTTTGTTGCTTTTTCTGCAGACCTGGAGTGGTTTATTTTATCCCGAGTGCCTGGCACAAAGCCCAGGCTTTGGCAGGGGATTGGCTAGGGTCTGTTCAGTGAACAGGAGGGTTGTTACTACTAGCTGTAGTAGTACACTGTCAGTCCCTGAGGAAGCAAACACTTCTGAATCAGGAGTAAGCCCCAAACACTTGGTGAATGGCTTGTGCCAAATCCGTGGTGTAGACTCAAAAAGTGGAGGAGGCCAGACCACTGATTACATCCTACAGGTGGCCTGGGCCTCTGCCAGATGGTCCTGCTTCTACCACCACCCATTAGATTACTCATGAGAGGCCTCCACCCTCGGTCTGCATCGTCACCTTCCACCTGGCCCCTGGCTGGCTAGATTGCCAGTGTAGACTCTGCTGCGCCCCAGTAGAAAGGATCAGAGTGGAGACGTCACTGGGGGCTTAAGTAACCATAGCTTTTTCAGCAGTGTGGCTTTGCATGCTGAGGTCTCCTGTTACCTCATCTGTAAAATGAAGATAATGCTAATGGGTCTCTTCCTCAGAGGCTCCATGTTTCTCTTTGCTGAAAGTCACTCTGCCTGCCTCAGGTCTGATTAGGACTCTCTTTTTATCATTCAGGTCTCATTTCCCCAGAGGCTCCCCATGTTTACATGTTTACTGTCTAATTCAGGGAAACGTAAGCTCCCAGAGTATTTGCTTTTGTCTTGAAAGTTTTCCTTTATTATCAGCATCTAGCACAATGTTTGGAATTTGGTAACATTTGGCCAATATTTTCTGAGAGAATGACTGAGTAGAGTGTAGACCATAAGCTTTCTGCCTGACCTACAGTAGACTCGGTCAGTTTTTGGTGCTATCACCTGTTCGGAAGATGTGGATGGTGAAGGCTTTTTTGCTCCTTCCTACCCTGTATGCTGGATGTTGAAACCAGGGCATTAAGCATGCTGTGCAAGTGTTCTTTCTCAGTCTACAGTCCCAACCATTTCAGCCTGTTTTGAAGCAGGGTCTCTGTAGGCCCATCTGGTCCTGACCTCAGCCCTCCTGTGACATTTTCCTGGGGTTATGGGCTTGCACCACCACACCCAGCTCAGTGAAAGATTAAATAGGTGAAAGGAATGTGACTAGGACTGGCTAGATGGTTAAGAACCAGCCAGCCGGATCTGAAGGGTGCATGTGAAACACCAGGAGATGGTGAGCTATCATGGCTTTTACTGGGCTGGGTAAAACTGGTCAGGCAGAAGGAAGCAGAAACTGATGTAGGCCTGGGGGAATGGGGGTGAGAGTAGCTGAGGGTAGTGTTGGACTCAGAGGAGAGAGATCCAAAGCACCAGTGGGATGCATTCAAGTCTCCAGTAACCCCTGGGAGAAAGGAACCCTTGCCAGGTGGGACTCAGCAGGTAAGCTGCAGGCAGGGAAAGGCACCTGGGACCTGCAGACCAGGTAGGCCACCCGCCCTGGTTGTTAGTTGGGGCTCAGAGCCAGGTGCAGATTCAAAAGATTGATTGAAGCCTTTTGGCAACTCTAGCCTTTGTAGGGTAAACATCACCTGTCTCCTACCACCTGCTATGGCTGTGCCAGCAAGGTACCCTGGCAGTCCCAAAGAGACCCAGCTTTCTTGCTGCCCCGGTAGAGCAAGACTACCCTCCAGAGAGGTGGGTAGCCTCTGAAAGTCTCAGGTGACAGTAAGGTGTCTCCTATTAAAGGGCCTTCCCACTGGGGAAGGCAGAGAGGGGCCCTGGGAGCCCAGACAGCTGGGCCAACTAGGGGGAGGGGTCAGCTCTAGAGCAGGTGCAGATTTCGAGGAGGGTGTGGCCTGAGGGGAAGTAGGGATCTTGGTAGGCTACAAAACTTCCCTCCTCCTCCCCCCAGGCACAGCTGGCTTCTCCAGGAACCTGATGACCTAGTTACAATGCTTAGAAATAGTTAGCTTAGCTTATAGTTCAGGGTTGTGCCAGTCTATCATCCTTGAGACTTCTTGGGTCCAAAAGGTACCCTGGAATTTCCCCAGAGTAGCTCCATGTGTAGAACGTGCACCTTGTCATATGCATGGGGGTTGTTGCCCAAGGAAGGACACAGTCAATAAGGTTTCTTCTTTGCTGTGCTTCCTGCCAAGCCCAGGGAGAAGTCTCTCCAGTTCACCCTTCTACTTTGTTCCAGGGGGTGGTGGGTGGCCAGAAGACGCCACAAACTCCCTGAGGCACTTAGAGGGAGAAACTCCTATTGCCTTGAACACAAGTCCTCTTCTTTTCTCCTCTCAGTAGGACAGTAAAACCAACTACCTGGGGGGATGTGGCAAGACTGAGGTCAGGACCAGCTGGACTCCAGAGACCCTGTTTCAAAACATGTAGAAAATGGTTGAGACTACAGCTGGATGAGTGAGAAAGGTTCTGGGGTCTCTGGAGACCTCCACCCTCTCTGGTAGCAGCTGCTCCTGGTGTTTGTGGTACTCGCCTTGCCAGTGCCTCCTTGGGAGAAAATTGGTGATCACTGTTGAAGAGTTAGGTACAGTAGGGTTAGGAGTGTAACTCATTTGGTAGAGTGTTTGTCATTTGGTAGAGTGTTGGTATGCAGGAAGCCTTGGGTTCAAGTTCTAGCACTGCACTTACCCAGGCTTTGTAACCCAACCCTTTGTAACTCAGTATTCAGGAGGATCAGAAGTTCAAGGTTGTCTTTGGCTATAAAAGGAATTATAAACTAGCCTAGCCCTGCCTCAAACTAACAAAAAGTAAGTATTATGAGTTGGATATAGGAGCTGGCACGGTAGCTCCTGCCTGTAGTCCCAGTACTTGGGAGGCTAAGGCAAGAAGAATGGCATCAAGGCCCGCACTACAAAGTAAACCTGTCTGAGGGGAATGGGGGTGGGGTGGGGGGGTGAGATGGTTCAGTGGGTAGAGGCATTTGCTATAAATCCTAATTACATGAGTTCAGACCTCAGAACCCACGTGTAGAAGAAAAGACACCAAGTTCTCTTCTGACTTCCATAGGCATGCCTCTCCCACCCCACTGCACATAAAGAAACAAACCAATAAATGGTTTTAAAAAATTAAAAAAAAACAGCAAGGAGATAATTAAGATGCATGGAGCCGGGCAGTGGTGGCGCACGTCTTTAATCTCAGCCCTTGGGAGGCAGAGGCAGGTGGATTTCTGAGTTCGAGGCCAGCCTGGGCTACAGAGTGAGTTCCAAGACAGCCAGGGCTACGCAGAAAAATCCTGTCTCGAAAAACAAAAAAAAAAAGATGCATGGAGCCTGACACACAGTAACTACACAGGTGGTCAGATTGCTTTGATGTTGTTGGAATTTCCCTTTCTTTCTTGCTTGCTTGCTTGCTTGCTTGCTTTCTGTTTTGTGTGTTTAAGACAAAGTTGCCCTATGTAGCCCTGGCTGTCCTGAAACTCATTTTATAGACCAGGCTGGCAGGCTGGCCTTGAACTCATAGAGATCCTCCTTCCTCTGCCTCCAGAGTGCTGGTATTAAAGGAGCTACTTTCTGAAAGCAGATGTTTGGGCTACAGAAGATGTGGCTAGCCTTTGGCCCAAGCATTAGGAAAACAGGGACCTTTGGCTCACAGACTTGAGCCTGTGTTTCCCTCACCAGGGAGGGCCTTAGGTCAGAGCTGGTACACAGCTGGACCCATGTTGTTGACTAGGTATTTGGCAACGGGGATTTTCTCTAATCTTTGCCAAGGCTCTCCAAGATGGCAGACTACTCCATATTTGATGACTGGAAGATTTATGAATTGAACATTTAAAGTATACGGGAACCTGCAAGCTTAGCACACAGTGGGTGTCTCCGTTTCTGTATAACTGTGTGGGTACTGTGGAGTTTCTCTGGGATGGCCTCATTTCTTGTTTGTAAAATGGCCATAAGCCTCCTGCCTAAGCTCTGCCTGTCGCTTCATATGCTGAAGAGAGATAACACCCACTTTGCCTCCCTCCTGGGCTAGCAGGGAGGCCCAAGGAGGTGATAAGTGAAAAAGCACTTTGAAAACTATAAATGTTTGGTCTTGTTGCTCCTCCTTGATTAAGGCCACAGCCATAGATATCTGTATCATTCATTCACTGAGCCAGCAACCAGAAAAAGAAAAGAAACAAACAAACCTTGACTTAACAGTTCCCTATCTTCATGAGTTAGGATAAGCTTATTTCTCCAAGCCTAGACATCATTAAGGAGAAATAGTTCTTTCTAGACAGGTTGTTTCACAGGGGAGTTATTTGGACGGGGGTTAGGAGGTAGCTAAGGAGGAAGTGCTATATTTATTGAGCACAGGATCACATATTCACTCTCACCAGCCACTATTGGTCCTACCACTTAGTGGCTAAGTATCTAGCAGCCAGGTTAGCAAGCATTCCTAATGATGGCTGGTGTATGTAGAGTACCCCATATACTGCCTTGTGGAGAAGAAGCTCACCAAATTCTAGGTCTTTTCGGTTTCATTCTCTGTGTGGCTTGGTTACTCACTGATTTGGCTATTGGTTGCCCTCTGCCATGAAATTACTAGGCAAGCTCAGACTGTTGAATGCGACTCAAATGGGTATTAGCTACCCCAGGATGATTTTGCCTGCCCAGCTATAGTATTAGTGGGAGCTTGGGCCCCTCCCAGAGCAATGTCACTCACATATAAAATCCAGGGCACAGACCTCTTCACCCCACACTCACCTCTGATTCAGAATAGCCACCCCTTGTTCTACCCATGCTCTATCTGTTCCCTTTACTCACAGCACTCACATGTAGATTGAACCTTGGGGTACCATGCTAGAGAAGTCTTTAGGGAGTCACTCAGAAATGACCCTTGGAGGCAAGTACAGGGAGGAAGCCCAAGTCTAGGGTTCTGGGTCTCCTGGGACTGGTCAAGCAGCAGGTGCAGCTATAAGACCCCAAGGCTAGTGGCTGAGTGGTGAAACTGAAAGGTGTATAGGACCAGACAAAAGTCCATCCTGCCTACCTGTCCATGCAGGTGGTCTGCACCTGCAGCACTGTCTTGGTCTGATTTGGTTGTAGGAGATAGGGTTCAATATTGGTACCCAAAGCCTCAATAAGAGAAGTGTGTGGAAGTTCGGAGCAAAGCCTGCAGTTGACATCTAACCCTTTGAGCCCTTTTCAGAGCCCTTCAGAGTGAAAGAGAGTTCT
Organism: Rhynchomys soricoides; assembly: GCA_019843965.1. Taxonomy (NCBI): domain Eukaryota; kingdom Metazoa; phylum Chordata; class Mammalia; order Rodentia; family Muridae; genus Rhynchomys; species Rhynchomys soricoides. The sequence goes on from JADRCH010000019.1 coordinate 1,189,405, forward strand.
CTCCTTTGGGCTTCTCAGTACCTACCTTGAAAGGGTCTAGGGATAATGACCTGATGACCAGGTCTTTCTTTGTGGGGTCTCTGTTGTTTGTGGCACTGTGTTAGGTCTTTGTATTTTCTTTCTGTGTTACTTCATCATCATGATTATGTGTATCATTATTATTATTGTGTACCATAATAGCAAGTGTGTAGAGGGCAGAAGACACTTTTATGAAGTCAGTTCTCTCCTTTTTTCTTTTCTTTTCTTTTCTTTTTTTTTTAAGATAGGGTTTTTCTATGCAACAACCCTGGCTGTCCTGGAACTTGCTCTGTCAACCAGGCTGGCCTTGAACTTAGAGAGATGTGCCTGCCTCTGCCTCCCAAGTGCTGGGACTAAAAGTATGTGCCACTATGCCTGGCTGTTTTTGCCTATCTTTTTGTGTGTTTGGAGGATCTGATGAGATTTGATTGACAAACACTTTTTGGTTCTGGACACAGGGTCTCATAGTATCTGGCTGGCCTAGAACTTGCTGTTAAACCATGTTGGACCTCAAACTCAGAGATCCACTAGCTTCTGCCTCCTGAGTGCTGGGATTAAAGGCTTGTGGCAAGCCATTTTACCTGCCAAGCCATCTCTGATGCCTTGTGTTTGAGCTCTAAGAGAAGGAGGTTACTTAGTTGGGAGCATGGACTGTAGAATTGTAGTTATGGGTTTGAGTCTGGGTATCATCACATACTGTTGTTGGGCAGTAGCTGTGTTTCCTCTGTATATGTTGTATCACTCAGTGTGTGTTGTATAGGTGTGTATGTGTGTACTTGTCTTTGTGTGTAGAAGTTAAGGAAGCCAGAGATTGGTTTCAACTATCCTCCTCTGTCATTCTCTACTTTATTTTGAAACATGGTCTCTTGCTGCTCACTGTAAGCAGCTGGCCACTGAGGCCTAGGGACCAGTCTTTCTCCATCTCTCAAGTAATATCATTACAGGTGCATACCTCCACTCCTGGCTTTTCACGGGAATGTTAGGAATTGGACTTGGGGCATGAGACACTATCTCAAAAAACACAAATGAAACAAAAACCAAACTCAAACCAGGAAGAATTAACTCTTTTGATTTCATTTTATGGAGGGGAATGAAGGGCCAGAGAAGAAACAGGACAGAACTGTAGCTAGTAAGTGGTAAAGCAGTACTTTGAACCTAAGCAGTCGGCCTCAGAAGCCTTTTGTCCTTGGGGGGGGGGGGGGGAGACAAGCAAATGTTGCTGCTGTAGCTATTGTATCCAGCACTGTAGTTCTTTGATTTTGTTCTCTGTGCTGATCCTGAACTTGGGGGAAAAAGCCCTAGAAGCCCACCCTAGTCACCTCAAATCCCCAGAGACTAACATAGTACTCATTAATATTTGCTTAATGGCAGAGATTTCTCCCCTTTTTCATTAATCAATCAGTAGCTCTTTGTCGACCATTTCCTGTTGGCTAGCTCTGAACACATCCTGGGAGGACTGCAAAGTACAGCTATGCGTGTGTGTGTGTGTGTGTGTGTGTGTGTGTGTGTGTGTCCATGTATTGAGGGGGTTACGTTCCAGAGCGTTGTGTCATTGGCAGAAATTACCACAGGGGAGGCAGAAATAGTACAGGTGGCCAGGTGGCTTAGGGATGTTTTCCAAGCCTGGATTCTCACCCCTCCCTGAGTTGGCCACTCCCTCTTTCTATAGAGCAAAGCACTACAGATTCCCTACCCTTTGACCAGGGCAGAAATCACTCCTATCTCCTCAGTGCTTCTGGAGGTTTTCTTATCTTTCTTGTCTAGTTTATGAGCATCTAGAAGGATAGGATAAAAGGTAGGAGAACAAGACCGTAGGAAAACCACACCTGCTTCAACACTGCAGCCAGATCTGCCTTTTAGACCCTAAGTTTAATGTGGGGTATAGTGCTCATGTACCTTATAATCTTAGTGTTTGGGAAGAGGAGTTCAACAGCATCCTCAGCTACACAGTGAGTTGAAAGCCAACCTGAATAAAACCCTGTCTGTCTCAAAACAACAACTAAACTGAACCTACTAAGAACACTATAATAAATAGCATTCTTTCAACCTACCTTTGTTTATCTGGTTTGGTTGGTTTGGTTTTGGTTTTTTACACAAGAGTTTTTCTGTGTGGTCCTGGGTGTCCTGGAACTTTCTCTGTAGACCTTTTGAATGCTCACTAAGTACCAAGTGCTATACTCAGTAATTTATATGCATTCTTTTTGCCAGGTGTCTCTAACTAGTTTTTTAATGATGTGCATTTTTGTGTGTATTCACTTGGGTGCCTATGAAGGACAAAAGAGAAAACCTCAGGTGTCATCCTCAGGAATGTTGTTTCCCTCCTTTGAGACTGGTTCTGTCATTTGCCTGCAGCTCTCCCCATCAGGCTTGGCTGGCCAGCCAACAAGCTCCAAGTAAGCATCCCTTGTCTCTGCTTCCCCAGCACTGTGTTAGAAGCATATACTTGAGTAGTAAGTGCTCTACCTTCCTTAATGAGGAAATAGAGACCCAGAGAGATGAAATTACATGCTTAAGGTCCTCGACTTGTATAAGATAAAACCTAGATTTGAACCTAGAGAGGTCTGTTCCAAAGCCAGGTTCTCTCTGTTGCTCTTCCCAGTGTGTTTGAGAATGTGCAGAAGAAGGGTTGGGGAAGCATCTTACAATCCCAGGGATACCCACGGCCCTGCCAGCTGAGAAAGTTTGTCTGCAAGGGGATGCTCCAGGGCTTAGGGTTATTGTAGGATTTGCCACAGGCATGTTAGAATTTAGCCATTCAGTATCCTCTAATTTCCTGCTTTTACCCTCTCAGCTGCTAGTCAGGAGGTTTGTGAAGTTGACATCATCTAGCTGAATCAACTGTTGCTGTAGACTTACAGGAACTGAAAGTCATTGCCCTTTCCTGCTTTGCAAGTCTCTCCAGAATGAAGTCAGGGCATGGGAGTCTTCCACCTGTCTACAGGGTGATGGGCAAAACTCACAGTGCTTACTGTTTGAAGAGCTAAGACAAGACCAGGTGGCACTCATCTATATCTCAATGCTTAGCAGGCAGAGGTAGGTAGATCTCTATTATGAGTTCCAGGCCAGCCTTGCCTACATAACAAGTTTCAAAACAGCCAGAGCAGCATAGTGAGGCCATGTATACTTATTTATTTATTTAATTTATTTATTTGTTTTGTTTTTCGAGACAGGGTTTCTCTGTGTAGCCCTGGCTGTCCTGGAACTCACTCTGTAGACCAGGCTGGCCTCGAACTCAGAAATCCACCTGCCTCTGCCTCCCAAGTGCTGGGATTAAAGGCATGTGCCACCACTGCCCAGCCCATTTATTCATTCTTGAGACAAGGTCTCACTATGTAGCCCTGGCTGGTCCAGGAACTCACTATGTAGATGTAGAACAGGCTAGCCTCCAACTCACAGAGATCCACTTGTCTCTGCTTTCCAAGTGCCTGGTGAGACCCTGTTTATAAAATAAAATAAAATAAAATAAAGCTGAATAGCTAAAGGATACATTTCCTTCCTTCTCTTCCTCCAGACAGTCTTACTTTATAGCCTGGCTGGCTTCAAACTCACAGCCTTCTGTAGTGGGATTCTAGGTTTATGCCATCATGCCATGCTTAAAGGTTTACTTCAGTGGGGAAGCGGTTTTTTGAGGGACTGAAGTCTCAAGAAGGTTTTCTTTTCTGCCTTCATTTAACCCCGTGACTCTTGATCCTTTTGCTCATTTTGCCTAAGTTTTAAGCTCAGGCCAGCATTGTAGATAGGCAAACAAAATTTATTTGTGGATTTTGATTTTGAATTTAAACCTTTTAGAGTCTGATTAGGAAAATTGAAACAAACAAACATATACTTCAGAGTAAAGCAACACCACAGTGTAATCTGTTGGAGTTCTGCCTATGACCAGAAAAAAAAAAGTTATGTATATTTTTTCAAAAAGAAAGAAGTGGGAAGCTAGAGGGATGCTTCAGAAGTTAAAGAGTGCTTCTTGTTCTTGCAGAGGACTCCAGTTCACTCCCAGCACCTCCTGTAAACTCCAGCTCCAGAAGAGTCTACAGCCTCTTCTGACCTCTACCAACACACACACAAAACAAAGTTTTTTAAATTATTGTTATTATTATTATTACTAACATCATGATTATTTTGATGTTTCCTACCTGTAATATCAGCACTTAGAAAACTGGGGAAGGAAGATTGCTGTGGAGAGAATCTATTGTGAACTATATGGAAGCATCACCTGTCAATTAAAAAAATGCCTGTGACCAGTGAGCTGAGGCAGGAAATAGAAGGTGGGAGTTCCAGCAGAGAGAAAGAGGAATTCTGGGAAAGAGTCAGGCATGAATGCTGGAGTAGACAGATTCATAAAACTAAGAAGAAGGTAACCAGTCATGTGGCACTCAGAATAAATGGGGAGATTCTTCCCAAATGCTGAAGGAGACAGTCACATGAAACTGAGGAGAGGTAACCAACCACATGGCGGGACTTAGATTAGAATCAGTGCGGGAACAAGCCAAAGCTATTGGCCTAAGCATTTATTCATGAAATATTAAGTCTCAGAGTCATTATTTTAGGGAATTTGTGCACAGATGGAAAAGCCCTCCATTACAGTTTGCCACAAGTTTGAGATTAGGCTGGGCTACGTAGTGAATCGGATTTCAGGATAGCCTTAGGTGCATATTAAGACTATCAAAAGCAAAACAAGTGAGGGAAGAGTTAGCTCTGTGACAGTAAGACATCATACAAACTTGCCTATGACTGCCTCTCTCAGTCAGTGCTATATCACATGAGCTATCATATTTAAAGCTAGGCCCAGTAAATAGGCAGGTAGTCCTGTCTACAAGAGAGGCAGAGACAGGAGGATTGCATGATCCATGAGTTGGGCAACAGAGTAGTGCACCCAGCACCTAAGGAGCACTCAGTGGGTGGTAGCCCCTTAGATATGTTCTTGACAGGGGACAGGCCATTGGATTAGCTTAGGTGAGGCTTTTAGGGATAGGTTGGCTTGGAACTGGTCTTTGAAACCTGGTTAGGATGTTGATAGGCGTATAGAGCACTGCTGGAGGCTGGCTATTTGCTGTGTAACTTTTTTTTTAAATTGTCACAGTATTAGGTAACATTATAGCATCTCGAACAGTGGGTTGTAGTAGAGTCTCCTCCCTTCGTCTACCCTTCTGCCCCCGTCTCCTTTTTTCATGTCCCATGTGTTCTTTTGCTCACCACTGTTCTTCCTCACCACCTGTATTATCTCCACTTGGTCTCCTTCCTAGTTTTTTAGGCTTTACCCACATTTATACACATTTATACACATTTATACACATGTACACACTTGTACATTACAACCTAAAATCCATTTATCAGAGTGTAATTCTTTTGTCTTCCTGAGATTGTGTCATATTTTATTTTTATTTATATTTTTAATATTTTGCTTAATATTATATTTTGTTTAACATAATTTCTAGATTCATCCATTTCTTTGCAAGGTTCATAATTTCACTTTTATGACTGAATAAAATTCCATTCTGTACACACACACATACACACACACACACGGATGTATGAGGAAGAGCACAGCCTGTGTATGAGTTCAGACTAAACTGGATAGTGAGAGGGAAGCAAGAGGAAGAGAGAAGAGGGGAACAAGGGCCAAGGCCCAACAGAGCACATGGTCAAAATGGCAGGTTTATATAGGAATTAAAGGCTAAGGGAAAGGATGTGAAGAGAGGGCTGGAGAGGTTTATGGTAGGGGGACAGGGGAGAAGTGCTAGGAGGAGCCACAAATCCTCAGTGAGCCGTGTCCTGGTTTTCTTTGTGTGTGTGTGTGTGTGTGTGTGTGTACATATATACACACCACATTTTCATTATCCTTTCTTTTGTTGATGGACATATGGGCTGGCTCCATTTCCTTGTTAGCAGAGCAACAGTGACTGGATATACAAGGACTTCAGTGGGAGGAGATGGAGTCCTTTGGGCAGATGCCCAGAAGTACTATAGCTGGCTCATAAAATAGTTCTATTTTAAAATTTTTGAGAAACCTCCTATGATTTCCATAATGGCTGTACTAGCTTGCATCCTTATCAGCAGTGAATAAGGGTTCCTCTCTCACCACACTCTTGCCAGCATGTGTTGTCAGATTTTTAGATAATTTTAATAGGTGAGTTTGTGTCTCAGAGCCTTAGATTTCTTCTCTGTAAAATGTGGATTCTGCTGACACTCCCCAGAGTGCTAGTAGAACAGACACGGTGTCATGAGAACAGGTGAATAGAAGCCCGGGAAGTGCTTTCTGCAATGGAAATAGCCAGGCCAAGGCTAGGAATTAAATAGCTATTGCTCATTCTCTCTCACCAAGTCAAGGAAACATGGTCTCCCTGCTCTGCCCTCAGTCCCTTCACACAGCAAATGTGAGCCTTTTAAAATTGTAGGTCAGGCTGTTATTCCTTGACTCAGAATCTTCCACTAACTTTCTCTCCACCCCTACCCCGATCTTGATATATAGCCCAGTTGATATATAACTCAGTCATCCTGCCTCAGCCTCCTGAATGCTGTAATTATATGTGTGTATCAGGGCAGTGGTGGCGCACACCTCTAATCCCAGCACTTGAGAGGCAGAGGCAGGTGGATTTCTGAGTTCGAGGCCAGCCTGGTCTACAGAGTGAGTTCCAGGACAGCCAGGGCTACACAGAGAAACCCTGTCTCGATAAAAAAAAAAAAAAACAAACAAGTATGTATCAGCCCCCTCAACTATCCAGTGACTTTATTAATGAAGATAAAAGCTAGAGTGTGTATAGCATAGGGACATTGGTAGGGCAGCAGTGACAAGATAAGTGCCCTAGAGTTCATGGTTCCTGGTCTCTAAGTGCCCACACTCACTCCCCCTCCTAGAACCAGTCTTGTGTTCCAGCTCCCATGTCCCTGTGTGTGTACACATGCCTGGAAGCACAAGTGGATGACATAGTGATGATGGTATGTACCCAGGACATTTTGTAACAGGGAAGGACATTGACCACTGCTCTAGGGCTACCAAAGGTCACAAGGCTAAGAAAAAGCCAAGGGTATTTGGGCAGCCTTCCTCTCTAAAGTGAGTCATTTCCTGCGGGATGTTGGTCATTCATTCATTGGTTCATTAACAAATACAGGGTGCCTGCTGTATATCAGGCATTGAGCTAGAGGTTAAGCAAATAGTGTGAGCAGCATCTTGTCATTCAACTGATATTCTAGGAAGAAAGAGTCTAAGTACTTAACATATCCGATAGTATTTAGGACCACAGGAAAAAATGCAAGAGAAGAAAATTTTCTATTGCTGGCAAGGGTCATCAGGAGGGCCTTTGATAAGGGCTTCCTTGGGCCTGATTGCAGTAAGGTGTGATCCATGCAAGTATTAGGGGAAAGAATATTGAAATAGAGGGGACAGTGAGTCCAAACAAGACTTTATTTTTTATTTATTTTTTATTTTTTTTATTTTTTATTTTTTGGTTTCTCTGTGTAGCCCTGGCTGTCCTGGAACTCACTCTGTAGACCAGGCTGGCCTCGAACTCAGAAATCCACCTGCCTCTGCCTCCCAAGTGCCGGGATTATAGGCGTGCGCTACCACTGCCCGGCCAAAAAAGACTTTAAATATATTAGCATCAGAGAGGCAAAGAGTGTGTAAAAATTGAGCCCGAAGTAACCTGCAGCCAGGTCCTCCTACAGGCTCACATAGAACCTTGCTTTTATTCTGACAGGCATAGAGGGTTTTTTAAATGATCCAACTTAAGCTTTAGGAGAATCTTTGCTCACTCTGGAGCAGGGATCTCAGCCTGTGAGTTGCCACCCCTTTGGAGTCGAACAGCCCTCTCACAGTGTTTACATATCAGATATTTACATTATGATTCATGGCAGCAAAAATTACAGTTATGAAGTAGCAATAAAGATAATTTTATGTTTGGGGGTCACTACACCATGAGGAACTGTATTAAAGGGTCGCAGCGTTAGGAAGGTTGAAGACTACTGCTCTGGAGAATGAAGTACTCAGGCATGAGCAGGAACAAGATGGTGGTAGCTGCTTGTACCACGCAGATTTATGGCAGATGTGGTGAACAATGGTCATAGTGGCTTTGCTGCTGCTTGGTGGGAGAAAGGAGGAAAGAGAGAGGGTCCAGCATCTGGCCAGAACAATGAGGAGGTACTTGCTCCCATCAGGAGAATATACTATAACAATAATTGTTTTCTGCTGGGGCTGTGGCTTTTGTATTCGAGTGTTAGTTACTTGCTCTTGGACAAGTGTTTAACTTTAGCTTCAGTTTCCTCAAATGAAGACTGGTGTCTAAGCTTTAAGCAGCTGGGTGCTGTAAAGGCTAGATGGGAGTAACTTGTATGACAGACTATGGCCCTGCCTACTCTGAATAAGCTCTGACTAAGAGTTAACACAGGCTGCAGTTGCTGGTAGGCAGGGAATCCCAAGGCTAAGCAGGCTTCGGAAGAGCAGGGAGCAGGCTCCACCCCATTTCCACCATTCCCTCAAGAAGCCCACCCTCCAGGAGACAGCTCAGACACCATCTGTCCAGCAGAGAAAAGCCACTGGGAGACAGCTTTCAAGGGAGCATTAGATAGAAGAGCTCTTCCCAAGAAACCTAATCTCACTCTCAGCAGGTGATAATCCCAGTAGCCTCCCCTGGTATCTGAGCCCAGCCCACCCACTTCCTTCTCCTCCCCCATCCTGCCACCTAGGCTCTCTTCCCCTTCTGGCCATCTTCAGGCTGCTATCCACAAGACTTAGCAGCTGGGAGATCTCTAACTGTAGGCCCACATCTGATTGGATCCAGCGCTTCTCGTAGATCAGGTCACCAGGGACTGTAGGTACCACCTGTCCAGACCCCTCCCCCAGGTGCCTGTTCCTGGGCGTGGAGCTTGATCCCCGCCGAAGCCAGCTGGAGCCAGGAACTCCCACAGTGGCCCAGCTGCTGCCTTCCCATCCTTTTGGCAGAGAAACTAGCTTAACCCTTCAGGTACCACACATGTAGTCGTTTATGGTGGCAGTTCTTCCTTGCAGTGTTTGTTGTAGTGGCCCTGTACACTCTGAATTGTTTTGTAAAATTAATTTATTACAAATACAACAGAGAATTGTTTGTTTTTAGTCTTTTGAGACAGGGTCTCATTGGTATCCCAGTTTGGCCTGGAATTTACTATATGACTCAGACTGGCTTTAAACTAGGGACAGTCTTCCTGCTTCAAACTTCCAAGTGCTGGGATTTGTATGATATGTGCCACTTACTTGGCAACATAAAATAACTAATGCATATGTATAGTTTCAAGACTAGAAAATATGCGTAAACAAACTCTTTACCCAGCTTTAAAATATCAGAATATGGAGAGCTATACAGTGAGACCTTCTCAATTAAAAATTAAATTAAATTAATAAAAATTTAAAAAATCAGAATATGGGCTGGTGAGACATCTCAGATGGCATTTACCACCAAGCCTGGCAACTGGAGTTCCCCTCTCTGGAAGCCACATGGTGGGAGAAGAGAAGAGAACCATGACCTCCACAGGTGCAACATAGTATGAGCTCTCACAATCTCCCCCCCCCCTCCCCCTCTCTCCCTCTCCTCTCCCTCCCCCTTCACACTAAATAAATAGAAATTAAAAAAATAAAAAGAAAGTTCCAACATTCGGGAGTACCTTAAAGTCCTTTGCACTCTTTCCCTGTCACAGTCACCCACTACTAATTCTCCTGAGATTTTCTGGACTTTGTTTTGCATGGATCTTCAGAGCAAGAAAAGGCTTCTTTTATCCTCCTATGGTTGAGTCTGTGAGAGCAATCACAGTGGATAAACTTACCAGGTGAGATGGTATGCGGCTTTTATAAGTGCATTGCATGTACAGGGGCATGCATGGCATAAAAGAAAGTGAACGCCCAACCCACTTCATAGGAAAAGGGTGTGGGGTGTAGGCACCTGAGACTCCCGTAGAAGAAAAGGGAGGAGCCTGTGATAGAATGTGTCTGGGCCGTGTTGTGGCCAGCTCTTCTTACTTAGTTAAGTTTTTCCTGGTTGCAAGATTGCCAGGGAGTAGGTTCATGACAGTTCTTTCTTTAACTTTTGCACGGGTCTGCTTTTAGGTTATGAGGAAAAGTAGAGAGTCCTCCCTGTGGTCCTCTGCTGTTCCTCAAAGGCCCTCACTTTGAGATAATCAGCATGCTCCAGTAACATTTTGGAGTGGTAGTTCCTGAACTTCAGTTATATCCCCAAACAACATAGCCTCCTTCTCCATCCGTGCCTTTAAGTAAAGCTTAAAGGTGTGTGTTCCTATGTAGTTTGCTTTTTTCATTCAGCATTAAGATCCATCTATGTTATATGTATGGCTGTAGTTTATCCATTTTTTCTTTTGGGAGGTTGTTTTGTTTGTTTTATTTTTAGAAGCATTTTTTTAAAAATGATTTTCTTATTTAGTTTATGTATGTGAGTACACTGTCGCTCTCTCATACACACCAGAAGAGGGCACCAGATCTCATTACAGATGGTTGTGAGCCACCATGTGGTTGCTGGGAATTGAACTCAGGACCTCTGGAAAAGCAGTCAGTGCTCTTAACCACTGAGCCACCTTTCTAGCTCCTTAGGAAGAATTTTGAATAAGTCCAGGCTCCTAGAACTTACTCTGTAGTCCAGACTGGCCCTGAACGCATAGTTGTCCTTCCTCAGCCCCTCAGTGCAGGGATTGACAGACAGGAGCCACTTTCCCAGCTCAGCAATCTCATTTTCCGTGATTAGGTCTCACGGTTTGTGCCCAGTGTCTGTTTAGTGGTTGTTTGGGCTGTTGGGTTCCTTGCTTTCACTGTTTCAAACATGTCCTTGTGTGTGTTCTGTACTTATGTGCATACACATTCAAAAGCAGCAGTTCCCAAACTTTAGCCTATCAGAGTAACCTGTAGGGTTTGCAAAAGTCATAGGATAGGGCGCTGGGCTCCTCAGTTGTCAGGCTCTCAGCAGCTGCTGCTGAAAGTCCTTGCTTGAACCTAATTTTCAAGACGATAGTCATTGAGTTTATACTCGAGAATGGTGTGGAATCATTGATAGGAAGGTAATTCTGGATTGTTGTCATGGGTTTATTTGAGTTTACACTACTGCTAGCATGTGTGTCTTTGCTAATCTTGATCTGGTCAGACTTAAATTTTTATGGATCTGATGGGTGTGAGATGGTATCCTGTGGGTTTTTTTTGTTTGTTTGTTCATTTTGTTTTGTTTTGTCTTTAGATTTCAAGTGGGGATAAAAGGTTTCTTCTGTGTGCCAGCCATACATGTTTTCTCTTAAAATACATGTGAAGTCCTTGTTCCACTTCCACTGAGTCAGCATCTTCCTAAGGATTTGTAGGATTCCTTGTATTATCCTGAGTGTAACATCTTTCAGTTTCTGATTTCTTGTTTTCTATATATGATTTTTTTTAAAGATTTGTTTATTTTATGTATATGAGTATACTATCACTGACTTCAGACACACCAGAAGGGGGCATCAGACCCCATTACAGATGGTTGTGAGCCACCATGAGGTTGGTGGGAATTGGACTCAGGACCTCTGGAAGAACAGTCAGTGCTCTTAACCGCTAAGCCATCTCTCCAGCCCTCTATATGATATTTTTTTATGCATAGAATTTTTTTTAAGAATTATTTTTAGTAAATGTGTCTGTGTATGGGTATCTGTATGTAATCACTGGTGCCTCCAGAGGCTAGAGATTTCAGGTCTCCTAGAGCTGGAGTTACAGTAGATCTGAGCTACCTAATGTAGGGGCTGACAACAGAATTTAGGTCCTCTCTAAGAGTAGTAAGTGTTCCTAGACATTCAGTATTTTAGTGGAATTGAATCTTTTGTGATTTATAACATTTATATTTTAATAGACTTTCCCTTCTTTGCTTGTGATCCCTAAAGACATTGTCAATATATTCTTCTAAAATATTTAACTTTTTAATTAAATTGGTTTGTTTTATGGATGTGTCTGTATGTTGTATGCACATGTTCAGGTCAGAGGATAAAGTTCAGTAATCTGTTCTTTCTTCTCACCACATAGGTCTTAGTCAGGTCATCATGCTTGGCCCAAAGTGGCTTCCCCCCAAAGCCTCCTCGACAGCTCTCTTCTAAAAGTTTCAAAGCTTTGTTCTCCACAGTTAAGTCCTTAATAAATCTGGAACACTCTGTCTGTCTGTCTGTCTGTCTGTGTGTCTGTCCACACACACCCCCCAATCTCATCACTTTAGTGCTTTTTTAGATGAGATACCTTTATTCTAGTGGCTTTTAACTGGCTGTAAATCTAAAACATTTATGTCTTGAGTCATGCTAGACCTTATACATTCGCTGCATCTTCCTCATGCTGAGCAAAGCTATCCTCTCTGGGAAAGTTTAATCACATTTAAAACCTCCCAAGATTTTGGTTCTAGGGAAGGATCAAATTTTACACATCAGTTTTTTTCCTGAATGTACCTTGCTTCTCAGAAACACATACCGAGTGCATCTGGAACTTGCCCCACAGTGCCACAGGGTAGAGAGCAGTTGAGCAGATGGCAACAGGTTGGCATTGAATTAATAGTTGGGGAACCTCAGTGATAGGCTCATTTTGTTATTCTGTTTTGGTTTTGTTACTTAGAGAATTCTTTTAATTTCTGTAACCAAACCCCTCTAGCTAAGGTCTTATTTAATACTGTGCGTTACCCTGTATAAATGGAAAGAATGGTTGACATTTATAGGCTAGTATTGCTATTAATTTCTGTATTATTTTGGTTTTGGAGATGAGAGTCTTGCTGTGTTGTCCAGGCTGACCTCAAACTTGAAGCTCAGGTGATGCTCCTGTCCCCACTTGCTGAGCACTAGGATTACAATATATGCAGTTTCCTGCTTGACATTCCCCATCACCCTCTGTGATTATGATACACCATTAATAGCCCTATATGTTTCTTAGACCATCTGTGAATATAGTACACCTTTGGGAATAAATCACTACAAGTAGATTTGTTGGCATACACCTTTAAGTCCAGCACTTGAGAGGCAGAGCAGGCGGACCTCTGAGTCTACACAGTGAGTTCTGGGACAGCCAGATCTAAGATGATTGTAAGCTACTGGATACAGGTGCTGGGAACACAGCTCTGGATTTACAGATGGTTGTGAGCCTCCATGTAAGTGCTGGGAATTGAACCTAGGTCCTCTGGAAGAACAGCCGATGCTCTTTTACCCACTGAGCCTCTCATCCTCTACTCTTCCTCCATTAATGTGGGAAGCTGTGGGCTTCCCTCAGCTCGTCTTCTACCCCATGCACTTTTTCTTATTGTTTGATGTTCTTTCTGGTATGGGCATCTGGCTTTTGTCTGGCTGCCCTGCTTCATACTGAACATTTTAAAGAATACCTATAGCTTCCACCTACTCTTGGCCCCAGACCGTATCCCAGGTGCTTAGGACAGGCAGCAAAGGATTGGGCTGCCAAGTGATGGCTGTGGCTCATCAGCTATGGATGATCTGTGCTGATACCACCAAAGCAAAGACACATCCCTAGGCCTGGCTCTTAACAGGCTCTACAGTCAAACATCTGGGTTTCAACACTACCTCCTCATTTTGTGTCTGTAGAATCCTGAACAAGTAAATTTACCTTAGTGACCTTGCACTTCCTCATCCATAGATATTAATTTTAAACACATAATAAGAGCCCTGCACCTGCTGTAAATAGTGGCCGTCTTTTCATTGGCATCGGAAGGAAGTTGGGGACCAGATGCAATTCCATCCAGTCCCTGTATTATAGCCAGTTCTCAAGGATGAGTGGCTAAGTAGGTAGAGGCAGCACAAGCCAAGAACATTGGGGAGCCAATGATATGCTCATGACTAGGTAGTATAAGTCAGGTGCCAAGGGCTTCTTAAATGGCTTTCTCAGTGTTCCTTCAGCACTTTGGTTTATAAATGAAGAAAATCAGATGGCTGCCATACTGCACGGCTTTGAACTAGACTCTTGCTGGGGTAATGAGGGAATGAATAAAAGACAGGCATACATTAAAAAAAAAAAAAAAAAAAGCTGAGATGGGGTGGGCTGTGTACTCTAGTGGAGCTCTGATAGCTGCACTAGCAGCAGCCCAGAACTCCAGTGTTATATACAGCTGACAGAGGAGTCAGGTTCAGCTTATCTCAGTGGGGGGTCTCTACTGCATGCTGTCTCACACTAAACATCCAGGAGCACAAAGCTGTGGTCAATACTTTCTGCACATGAACTAAGAGAAGGCTTGAGGTCCTTGACATGGCCATGCTCAGTGGCAACAATACATTCACTGAGGACTTCATCCATTCCTCACAGCTGCCACTAGGGGTGAAGGGACTTCAGGGGTCACACAGTAACTAAATAAATGCCAGTGCTGAGAGCTGAGATATAGCTTAGTAGTAGAGAACTTACCTAGGCTGAGTGAGGCCTGCCATTCTGTATTCAGCACCACAGAAGAGAAGACACTACTGATACTCAAACTTACTTTCATGCTCATCAGGTGCATGCATTTGCCATACAGATGTGGCCATCTGAGTTCCACCTCTGGAGCCCACATAAAGTGAAGGAGAGAGTCGACTCCACAAGATGGTACTCCGACACACACACACACACACACACACAAAGGGTGATTTAGCAGAGGGTGATTTTTTTTCAATGTTGAAAGGTTTTGCAATTTTAAAAAATTGTTTTATTTATGTATGTGCACTTGGGTGTATGTATGTGTACCAATGTGCGTAGAGGAGCATGTGGAGGTCAGAAGAGGCATGGGTTCTGTGGAGCTGGAGTTACTGGCAGTTTGAAGCCACCATGTGGGTGCTGGGAACAAAACCCAGGTCTTCTATAAGAGAAGCAATCCTTTTAACCACAAGGTCATCTTTCCAGACCCACCCCCAAATTTTAAATTAAAATATAATTACATCATTTCTCTCCTCCTTTTCCTTCCACCAACCCCTCACTCCCTTGTAAATTCATGGCTGTAGGATTAATGGAGTGTCCCGCCTCCGTCCGTGCCACCACAGGGCTCTGGCAACTCAGGGAGGAGGGACACGGGAAGTTGACTGCGCTTACCCAACATGGGTGCCAGCAGGATGTCAGGAAGCCAAGAGACACTGCTCCAGGGGTGGGGGAGCGCAGTCTGAAGTCCTGGGGACAGCTGGAGCTGGATCAGGGGTCCCTGGGCCTGCATGGAGGCCCGTGGCCATCTGGTTCCAAGGCTCTTGGACACCCAGACGCTGCTGGATGTCGCGGAAGAACTGCGAACGGAGTTGGGGCCCTCGGGCTGGATCTAGTCCAGTGCCAAAGGGGAAAAGAAAGGAGAGCTCCGTCTGGGTCCGGCAGGGAGGAGTCCTTGGCTTGTCAGAGGGTGGCTGGCTTGGCTTGGTGGTCATGGCTGGGAGCACTGAGAGATTAGGTGGCCGGCTCTTTAGGCAAAAGCCTTCTCCATTGCTCCCCACCAAGGATCCCGATGAAAAGAGACTGTCCATGGTTTTAAGACATTTATTGTCATGTCGGGAAGTAGATGAGTAAAAACTGTACCCCTCTTCTCAGAGGCTGGCCTAAGGTTAAATACCTTTTGCAGGGAGGCATGTCTGGGAAGGGGAGTTTATTGGCTAAGCCTCCAGGCCTTTAGGTACCTCATTAAAATGGAGATCTGTCTTGAGGCTACATGACCATATCCTCTACCTGTGAAGGGGCTTGGGGCATTGCCCTTACATGACTGATGGCACAAATCTATGGAGGGCTATGTCCTCGTGCCAGGACCCTAGTGTCTGGAAACCAGGCAAAATGCCTGCTGTTCTTCAGGGTCACTGGGGTTTCCAACCTTAGCTCAACCAGAAACCAGACAGCCTTTCACGGTCCTACACATGGCCTCTTTTTCTTTCTTTCTTTCTTTGTTTCTTTCTTTCTTTCTTTTTTTAAATTATTGTTACACATATATATGTAATGTATACATAACAATATGATTTCAAGACTGACCATGTAATTCTGGATAACCAAGTAGGGGACACCTCCCTGGAGAAGACCAGTTCTCCTTCCCTCACCAGTGGTTTCCCATGGTCCTTCCTTTTCTAGGGTTGGATTTCTCCCTTCCATGTTAGCGTGTCCATTGGTGTTGATATTGTTCAGATCTTATTTAGGCAGCCATATTGTTGAGGTATGAGTTTAGCTTCACTGTTGTTTCTAGGAGACACACTTTCAAGGTTGACTTCTTGGTCTTCTGCCTCTTAAAATCTTTCCACACCCTCTTCCACAGTGTATCCTAGGTCTTAGGTGTGGGGGTTTGTTTTTCTGGATGTGTCTGTTGAGGCCGTGTATCCCAGTGGGCAGTTGTTCTCCACATTTTCACTAGCTATTGCTTTCTGTAATGGTTTCTATCCCTTGTAAAGAAAAGTTTCTGTGATGAGGGGTGTTACCCTGTGGTATGCTGGTGGGTAAAGCAGCAGGGACTATTTAGAATGCAGTCGGGGACTATACTGATTTAGTAAAGTGGAGGCAGTGGATTCGTCTCTAAGATTCATGAGGTCATTGGCTCCAGACAGAATCTTTTCTTCTAAGGTAAAAGTTCAGTCTCTTTCCTTGCATCCCACCACTCCCTTGAGGGAAGCGAAATTCCCAGGGAAGGGTCCTAGGGCTTAGGAACCAGAGTGAGAGCTCTACAGATGTAAGGATGTAAGTAAAGCCCACCTCACTGAGATGATGGTGGCTGGGAGTACCACGCTAGAACAGGAAAACCATGTACCCCGACCAGGTCCTTACCACAGCCAGAGTCTACACAGCTCCAGCTGGCCTCTAATTTGCTATGTAGCTGAGAATGACCTTCAGCTTCTGGGCTTCTGCCTCTACCTTCCAGGTGCTGGGCTCACAGGTGTACTTGCCACTCCTGGCCAAAACTTTTAAATTGTTGGGGTCTGTTTGTTTGTTTCTCTGTGTGTGGGTTTATGTTGTTGTTGTTGTGCCCCTCCTCTGAAAAACTAAAGCCACCTTTAAGTGCCAGTTGGTTTGTAAGAAAAGCAACTGCTCAGTTTGAGAACTTTTTTCCAAATGAATCATTGAGCTGAGTTGCCCCCCCCCCCGTGGTGTTTTCTTAATAAGGATACTATATTAGAGAAGAAAGTTTTAGTGGGCGACCTTAGTAAAAGGAAGATTCTAGTCTCTGAGATCTACAGAAGTCCCTGAAGCCCGATCGTACTTAGAGGCCAGCCCTCTTGCCCTACTCTCGAAGGGTCTTCAAAGAACTCAGGCTCCCTGAACCAGCTGCATCTAGTGCGCACTAACGGAAAGCCCTGGTATTTTCTTTCATGCAACCAAGCATGGAGATGTAGGTCAGGCACTGCTGGCCTGGCAGTTACAGCAATTCTGACTTTGCCTCTGCACCTGCAGCCATGTTCTCAGAGACCCATTGGGTAGGGAAGGAATGCCCCTCTCTAAACAGGGATAGAATCTTCAAGAGCTTGTGGGTGGAGCTGGCTGGATCAAGCAGAGGGTCAGAAAAGACCATCTGGAATGTTGGGCCTGAGAAGATGGCTCTGCCCAGGCGTGTCTGCGGCTTCTGTTCAGCTTAGTGTCATCATCATTGATGGAGGAGACTAGGGAGGTCCCATCCTCCTGCTGAGCTCAGCTGGGTCCCCAGACCTGCACCTGAACCCTCCTCCACTTGTCTGGTGTTTACAGAGCTGAAGCTGCTGCCCTTTGGGACCCAGCCTGTTTTCATTTCTACTCTCAGCTGTCTGATCTCCATGGACCTCACCTACACGTTTGTGCGTGCCCGTCCCCCACGATGCTGCCTGACTAGGCCCCTCAAACCTGGCACACTCTGGCCTTTGTTCTCTATAGAACTGCCAGCTCTGTGCCTGGCACCAGGATGGCTTTTCTGGCCTGAAGCAGGCTCTGCTGCTCTGCCTAGCCATACCTTCCCTGAGATTACTTTCTTTAGCTGAATTCTAGGGGCAAAGCTTGGCCACAAGGTTGCCCTTGTGTATCATTTCTACTTATCATTTTGTGTGTGTGTGTGGTTGTTTTTGGGGTTTTGGTTTGTTTGGTTTTTTGGGTTGTTTTGGTTTTGTTGTTGTTTGGTTTGGTTTTGTTGTTGTTGTTTTGGTTTTGGTTTGTTTGGTTGTTGAGACAAGGTCTCCCTGTATAGACCAGACTGGCCTTGAACTCACAGAAATCCACTTACCTCTGCCTAGGTACTAGGATTAAAGTCATGTGCCACCACAACTAGCACCTCTAGTTATCTTAAAGCCCAGGCACAATCTTGGTTCAGCATCTTTCCTGTAGAGATTTGTTAGGCCTAGGCAGAGGAAGCGCAGGGCTCAGGCCCAGGGAACTTTGACTGGCCCACTGCTTTGTCCCCAGCTCATCAGTGCTCACTCACAACATAATACAGTGCAGATTGGATAAATGAAATCCCAGAGATAAACAGCCCCAGTTGTCTGGACTTTCCTGCTCCTAAGTCCAGGCAGCCTAACTTACAAAGAGGGCCTGCACAGATGGATGATGGGTGGTGGGCAGGCAAGTTGGAACAGAGCACAATCAATATGTCCTTCCTTTACTGTCTTCCTTTACTGAGACGTGGAGGGAATCAGAGGGCATATGGTATCTTCCTCAAAGTTATCTCTAACTTCCAAGCCTACGAGCATCTGGTGTGGAAAGGGGCAGCAAAAGGAAGAACTTACTTTGTGCTTGTTCTCTGAGCACTTGAGGCAGAAGGAATAGAATCATTGGAGTTCAGGGCCAGCTTACAAAATGAATTCAACTCCAACCTTGGTTCTGTAACAAGACTTTTCTGGGAGGGGTACTAGCTGTTATAAATAAAGCTAAAACAGACTATGGGAAGTGCCACTCATCTTTAGCTGGAGTCAGAGTATTTATTGGGCATATACCATGGGCCGTTTGATTCTGTTGCCATGCCTATGGAATAGGTGCAGCTGTTCTTGTACCCTAGAACACCAGGCTCAGCAGAGTCTTGGCCCCAGGAGTCAGGAGGCCTAAGACCAGGCTGGTGGTCTTTGAGCATATACCTGGATTTCTGTGTCCATCTGTTGAGACAAATTGATCTAGGCAGGAGCCATACATCATGACACGAAGATTTCTGAGGAGTCCATATACCTAAGTAGATAGTTAGCTGTTCCGGACTTCATGGTAGTGGGGTATATCAGTTGCTTGGATAGGACACCTTCAGGTGGCACTTTCCCAAGTGCAGCCTGTATGTAGCTCTGCACCGTGAAGGGCTCATGAACCTGGGCTGTGGTAGATGTGACCCACAAGGACCTCTAAGGTTTCATATATTTGGAGAGTGGGGTGCATTCATATGTAGCAGAGAGGGAAGAACAAAAGGGAAGGGCATTCTAGAGCTTTGTACCCGTTGTATAATCCTCCAGATTGGTTGCCTTTGGCCAGTGGAATTCCAAACATTTCTAATCAGATAAGGTGGCTGAAAATACCCAGGACTTGTCCAGACTAGCTGGAGGCAGTGCTAGGGTGAAGAGGTTGAGGCTACAGTGCTTGAGCAAGGTCTGACCACCTGGACGTTTGCCCTGGCTCATAGATGAGCCACTGTCCTTTTCCACTCAATTCGTCAGGATAGGGAGCAGAGCCATTAGGCTTTTAGGTAGGGGAGGGACAGACCCTTTTGCAGCAACATATCCTCCTAAAGGAGATCGCTGGATCTCCACCTTCACACGTTGGGTACTTATTAGCCTTTTGGATGCCCCTGAAAGGACCCAAATGAGTTACTTTCTTCCTCTTCCCAGTAGTCCTTGCAGAATCCCTGTGATGGGATCACTTTCACTTATTTGTTTGTTTGAAGTTTATTTATTTTTAAATATATGAGTATTTTGCATGCATGAATATCTGTGCACTCACTGTGTATGTGTCTGGTACCTTGGGGGTCAGAGGAGGACATTGGATTTGGAGTCTTTGGAACTGGAATTAGGGATTGCTATGAGCCACCTGTGGGTACTTCGAGCTGAGCCGTCTCTCTAGCCCCTCCTTCACTTATAGGTAGGGAAACGCCAGACAGGGAGTGGACTTATCTCAAACAAACTAGCGATGGAGCGGGGAAGAAAAACCCACCCTGCCCAGCATTTTTCACCAGCAGCCAAGACTGAGCACCTCCAGGAGAGAGGCATGACTGGGGGGAAGGAGGCAGGAGGGGCTATTGCCCCAGCTGTCCCAACAGAGTGAAGAAGATGCCATTTTTTTTATTATTATTGCATGCATTTATCTGGTGGGGGCACAGGTGCTACAGTACATTTATGGAAGTTGGTTCTTTCCCATTGTGTAGGTTCTGAGGATCAAGCTCAGGTTGTCAGACGTGGGCAACAAACACTTTTACCTACAAGCCATCTCACTGACCCCCAGAATGTGGTGGTTGATTTGTGTGCTTGCTTGCTTATTTTGAGACGGGTCTTACTATCATCTTGGTTGGCCTGGAACTCAGTATATAGACTAGGGCTGGTCTCTAGCTCAAGGATCTCCGGCTTCTGCCTCCCAAGTGCTGACACTGATGGTGTGTGTGCAGAGATGTCTTTCTGGTACTTTCCCATAAGCTTCCCAGGCTTCTGCATGAGCCTCTGAGGACTTGGTGTCTGGAGAATGCCAGGTTCCTGCCTAGTTGCTTGATATTGCAAGGCCCTGTGGTATTGCCAAGAAAGACGAGAATGAAGAGGGAACCAACCCTACTGGCCTCTACTCCTTTCAGCACCTTCTCTGGGCCAAGCACCAGCCTAGGCCCAGGACTTCCAGGTAAATGGAGAAAGTAAGTAGATGACTTCCTTGAAGGTGGTCCCTGTGAGCCTAAGAGTAGGAGAAAGCTGGGCTGAAGGACCAGGGTGCCAAAGAACCTGAGGAAGAAAATATGGCACGTGAGGAGAACCTGGCTCTGGTTGAGGATAAGGAAACACACACATGCACTCGCACACATGCGGGTGAACACACACACACACACACATATGCCCTCACAGGTCATGGGAGGCTCAAACTGTGCCTTGGCTAGTAATGAATCTAACAGTACTTGTTCCTAACATTTCCTCAGACTTGACTGTGTGTCATGATTTGCATGGCATGCATGGTGGTGAATCCTTGTAGTAATCTGAATTGACGTCATTTTTTATCCCATTCAGAGATAAGATGTTCAGAATTAAACATCTTGGTCTACTTGCCAGACTTGCTGGCTATGTGCATACTCTGCTCTGACAGACTAGCTTGGTGGGAAGTAAGTCAGCCTTGTTCTTATCCAGGAAGCACCTCCAGTTCACATGTGAAGAAACACTCAGACAGGAAACTGGCCCAGGCCAAGGAAGCCTGGCAGAACTGCTTCTGCCCACAGCTACCTGCTTTGGCAGCTGGAACAGCAAAGATGAGAACAGATCCAGATCTTTGGATAAGTAGAAGTGCTTGCTCCCTAAAAGAATGGTTTTCCATCCAAATGTACAGTGTTCTACACAGAAAGGAGAGACTGCCATGGAATGACTGTAACCTCCTACTGATGTAGATCATGTACATGGGTCAAACTCTGTGTGACTATGGCAATCTACCTCTTACTCCATCAAAGAGATGGTAATGTTGAGGACCTCATAAAAGGTGGGTAGAAATGTTAACTCTAAGGCTGGTGTGATGGCTCATCAGAGGACCAGCATCGGTGCTCAGCACCCTTATCAGGCTGCTCACAGCCACTGTAACTTCAGATCCAGGGATTCAGTGCCCTTTTCTTTCCTTAGCAGGCACCTGCATGTGTGCACATGTAGTCACACACAGGTCACTCTTGATTCTGAGTGTCCTTCTGGCCTGGAACACTGGGAAACTAGAGTGCTGTTATCATCTACTTGAGAGTGGAAAGGAAATCACTATGCTTGAGATGAGAGGGCTAAGTTGAGAAAAGAGGCATCACAAAGCATGCTGCACTGCCCAGAGCTTTGACTTGCTGGGCTCTAGAACCAGGCTACTAGGATTTGGCTTCACCCTAGATGTGTGACATGACCTTGGGGACATCATGCTTCTTTACTCCTGTGTCATTGTCTGTGACATGAAATGTAAAACCAGCATTTACTCTTCAGGATTTTGTTAGGTTTTGTTGTTGAGAATGGTGTATGCAGTCCTGGCTGGCCTGGAGCTCATTACGTAGACCATGATGTCCTCAAACTCATGGCAGTCCTGACTCGGCCTCCATTGAGTGCTGGGATTACTACATCCTTGCACTCCTTGTGGCTGTTGTGAGGACTGGGTGGTTTCTTAAACTCTAGACACTGGTCTAATGCATACTGGTTGTCATGTCACCTCCCCTCTGGGAGCAAGTGGTTGCAAACTGTATTGAGCAGGTCTGCCCCAGAGAGTGCTTGTGATGCTCTCCTGGTGCCCAGCTGAGTAGCCTATTTCAAAGCTGGCCAGATGGAAGGCCTCCCTTGCTCTGCCGGATACTTCTCGATTCCCCAGCGAGGTGTTATCTTCTCGCTGCACAGCCACTTCCTGTTCTGAGAAATGAGCACATCTGTCAGACTCCTCTTCTTAGAACTAATGGTGGGGGAAGGGGAAGGAGAAAAAAGGCTGACAGATGACCAACAGAGTCAGAGGAAGATGTGAAAATGTCCCCAAAGATTCCTGAAGCTCACATGGCCTCAGGCACATAGACCCTCAGCCAAGATGCCATCAAAAGATCACCTTGTTTCCCCGAACATTTGCAATCCCCAATGTCTACACTGCCCAGCACACCAGAGCCGGCTTCCTCTGTTCCCACCCCACCCCACCCCACATCCAGGTCTCTGTTCCTCAGAGTAGAGGAGAGCTTATTTCCCTCACATCACACAGGTCAACAGCTCCCCCAGGAATGCCAAGGGAAGTGGATTCCAGCCACAAGCCTCACTCCTTCCGAGCTGCTGCCTGAACTCCTGCCAAGAGAGAGATAAGGCCACTGTGTGCCACCCCTCCCCCACTGCCTCCCAGAGATCTTCTAATGAGGCCTTGTTGTCTACTCAAATGGCATCTATCAGCTTCTCTCTGAGAGAAACTGAGGCTAGGAGCAGAAGGTGACTCTGAAAGTGACTCATAACCTATCCATACTGGACGGAGCCAAGGCTAGGGAGAGGCACACTGCCGTTTCTTGCACGCTGTCACTTTGAGGAGCCCCTTCCTCTTCTCCACCCACGTCTTTCCTGAAATAACTGAACAGGAAGGAAGCAGTGGGCACAGGCCTGGTGGCTTTCCAGAGTCACCCAGGAGGAAGGAAGCACTGTCTGGCACAGGAGCTTGCTTGTTCCTCACTGAAGCCAGGATGGAGGGGTTTCACTTTCCCTGGTTTTCGTCATGTCCTCTTCCCGGGCCTCCTCTCAACTGACTGGATGGGACTCATTCATTTGGCTGATAGCTTAGACCACCTTACTCTCCTTGAAGGACCCTGAGCAGGGCCTAGAATATGGATTTTGCTGCCTGACACATTGGGCTTAAACTACCTTACCCATTTTGGCAAGGTCTCTTAATGACTCTGAGTCACAGTATTCTTACCTCTTTCCTTCACAGAGGTACATGAGCAGGGCCCATTATCAGGTCAACAGAAGGTCTAATGTGTGGAAATTGAGAAGAGCCCAGCCTAATGTTGCTACAGATCTGTAGGCCTCAAGTGGGCAACAGTGGCAGTCGATGGGGACAGATAATAAGCTGACCTGTAGAAAGGGCAAATCAGAGCACCTCACAAGGGGACATCAGAATGAATAAAAATCCCAAACCTTTCACCACTTATATAAGGATCTTGCCACATTAACATTTGCAAGGATTATTAAGAAGTGCCCTGAGTATTAAACAGAAGTATTTATTCGTTTACCTACAGTAGAGTCCTTTTTAGCACCTGCTGCATTCCAAATGCAGTGCCAGACTCTAGAGGTAACAGATGAAAAGCTGGTGGGGGAAACAAAGAATCATCTTTCAAATGAGTGGGAGCATAGATGGTTGGGGAACATGGAGGTAAAGTGCTTTAGCTCAGACTGGCATGTACACAATAAAGGGTGACACAAGTCTGTAATTCCAGCTATTTGGAGGGCTGAGGCAGGAGTATCTCAAGCTCCTGGCCAGCCTTTGCTGCAGGTAATGTTCAAGGCCAACCTGGGCATCAGTGAGACACCATCTCTTAAACAGAAAGTAAAGAATGCTGGGGTGTACAGGTGTGTGCAGAGCACTTGTCTAGCATGTGCAAGGCTCTGGGTTCAGTCCCACGTCCTGCAGCCAGCTGTCACATATGGCTCTATTCTTATTTCTTAACAAATGAGGACAGTAGAAACCAGAGAGATGGGTAACTTTGCTTGTACTCATACTTGGGAAGAAGGAAGCATGGATACAGATGAGAGAGAAAAAGGAAGACAGGTCCATTGAGGTTGGGACGGTATTCAGCCTCTGTCCTCCAGACATCATGTCACTTTGACGTCGTTGGTGTTGTAGTTAGTTGTGGAGGGAAGATGAGTCATTCTCTTAGCTGCCCTCGGGCAGAAATCTGTCTAAAAGTCAGTCTACACCTGATTAGGTGAGCTAGGTTTCAAGGTCTGGCTTAGGCTTGGCCCTGCTTGCACTCTGCCCCAAGACTGATGGGGAGACCAGCATAGAGATAGCATTCTCCATCCTACCAAGATCTTTATGCCTTTAGGATCTCTGGTGGAATCTGATTTGTTTTTTCTTGGTGCCACCCATAAAATTGAAGACATTAAGTATGCCAGGCAAGTGCTCTGTCACTGAGCACCATTCAAGGCCCTAGGAGTGTGCTCTTTTGCACCTGAGGCATTTTAGTCCTCCCATGGCTGGCACTGGCCTGTCGTCGGGGCCTCCTTGACTTTCCTGATGACTCTACACACAGCAGGTACTTGCTTGTCTTCTAAGCCCCACGGTCTATGCAATGACCTTACTGGTTTTTGTGATACTTTCTCTTGTTTGTTTTTTTTTTTTCCTTACTTTTTATATTATTTCATGTGTATGGATGTTTTACTTGAATTATGTTTGTGCACCATATGCATGTAGTACCAACAGGCCAGAGAGAGCATCAGATTCTCTGGAACTAGAGTTACCTTACATATGGTTGAGAGGTACCATATGGCTGCTAGAAATGGTAAACTCAGGTCGTCTTGAAGAGCAGTCACTGCTGTTAACCACAAAGCCATCTCTCCAGCCTCTACTTCACTGCCCTCCCTTTTCTTTCAAACCTTCCCCTCAAGAATCTCTTGGGGCTGGAGAGGCAGCTCAGCATTTGAGAGCACTGACTGCTGAGTCAACCTCTGGGCCCAGAGGCCCTGAGTTCAGTTCTCAGCAACCACATGGTGGCTCACAACCATCTGTATTGGGATCCAATGCTCCCTCTTGGTGTATCTGAAGACAGTGACAGTGTGCTCACATACATAAAATAAATAAGTAAATAAATCTTAAAAAGAAAAAAGAATCTCTTTAGATACTTTTATGCTAAATCCCTTCCAATAATTGGAATAGTGTAGTGAAACACTGTTTTTATGCACTATGTATAGCCGCAAACAATTAGAATAGCTACGAATTTTTCCCAGGGCCCCTCTGGGTAATCTCACTACTGCTAAGAATGTACTAGAACATAAAACATCTGGAAGCCCTGTTTAACACTGCCTATCTCCGGGGCTGGACTTGAAGCATGGTAGTTGCTTTGTGAACATTAGTGATGTAATGGAAAGTGTAGAGACCCTGGAACACAAGAGAAGCTGGCTGCAGAGCTGGGAGGAGGCGAGCAGGGAAGAGGGGACTCCACAGTGGGGTCTTGTGGGCTGGTTGAAGAAGAAAGTTTTGAAGAGGGAATGAAGACTAGAGTGTTAGGCCCCTTGATGTATGTGGCCATGACTACTGGAAAGCCTGCATATGTTGGAGGGAAACGCCTTTAAACAGGTCCTAGACTGGACTTCTCCTGGAGTGAAAGTTAGGAAAAGTGGAGTCTTAGTCTGGGCTCGGCCCGAAACCTCTGTGGGTTGATCCTCTCTCTGCATTTGTTCTGCTTGGGTGGGAGTCTGACTGTTGTGTAGGTCATTAGCCATTGTGTCCCCAGCTACGCCAGAACTCCCTCCCACAGCAGCTCCAAGGCAGCAGTCAACTCCAAGGGATTTCTCTCACTTCACTCTAGCCCAAGCTGCATCTAGCGGACCTCGGACCTGGGTTTCCTGGGAGTATCTATGACTTCAGTCCCCTGTCCACTGGGTAGTAAAATCAGTGGGAACCCTGAAGAGTGGTGGGGGCTTATCTTTGCTTTTCCAGACCTAAGAACTCAGCAGTCCTGTTTATTTACTCAGAACAGCCGCCCGCTGAGAAAATGGCTGTTTGTTTCCAAGTATGTCGTGTGAACCTGGGCTAAATATACCCACACCACAGCCTCTCCAGCCCCCGCCCCGGGAACAGCACGCCCCATTCTGCTTGGCTCTCTGCAAAAGCCACTACCAGGATCCACGCCCTTGAAAGCCCTGCTTCTCTCAGGAGGAGCTCTGAGCAAGATCACCCTGGCCAAGAATGCAGCTTAGAAACATAGACAGGAGTGGTCAGTGCCTTGTTCTCTGTGTCCCCTCCTCCCTGGAATGACTGTTCCTGGACAGTGAACGCTTTGTGCCTTCGTGGGGACAAGGCCTGTTTACTCCAGCCCAGCCCCAGAGCCGAAAATTTCCTATGACTGTCAGCCCTCTACTTCAGGAAAGTTCCAGGGCTGGAGCCAGGCTCTGTGTTTTGGCAACCATCCCAGTGTCCCTGATTCCTTGTGGCCCCTTGAGATAACCCAGACTTCTTTCTCTATCTGTGGCCTCTTTTCTTTCCACAGCCCAGGACTCTATACATACTTCTTTTTGTTGCTTTACCTGGGCCTACTTAACTGGCTGGCCTCAAACTCAGCAAACTCATCTGAGGATGACCTTGAACTTCTGATTATCTTGCCTCCATCTCCCTCATGCTGCAGTTACAGGCATGCACCACCATACCAAGTATATGTAGGGTATCAGGGACCTAAGGCTTCATGCATGCTAGCCAGACAGTCTACCAACTATGCTACCTCTGCACTCTTCATAAGAGTTTTCTTGTTTGCCAAGATGAATAAAGACTGGCCAGGATGGATGAAACAGAAAGGCACAGCTAGCTACTGCTTTCTGCTCACGTCTTGGGCTCCCTTCAGCTCTGCTGCCACAGTCCCTTTGCCTTAAAACCCTATGGCACTGTGAAAGGTCTCCCATTTCCAACAGATGGAAACTGGAACAGCAGACACTCTGATTTACTAAAGATGGACTTCGGGGCCTCATACATGCCACATATTGTGTAAGACGCAAAAGCCCTGCCCTGTGAAGGCAGGCTGTCCCTGTAGTCTGGCATGGGGTTCTACTACCTATTATTAGTTAATGTGTTCCAAGCCTTAAGCGTCAGACATCTTACCTCGGTTGGGAAATGAGACTCTCACGTACCTCTGAGGGCCCTACGGGAAGATGGAGCAATACCTGGGGCTTAGCAGATGTGCAATGTATTTGTTCTCCTCATATGCAGTCATGTGTTGCTTAATTTCCCAGGGATGAACTCAGAAATATGTCATCAGGCCACTTTGTTGTGAAGATCAGAGTGTACTTAACAAACCTAGAGGGTAACACAAGAGAATATGATGCAGAAAGAGAGGTGGCAAAACCAGGAGGGATTGAATATTACTACCAGCCTAACTTACCATCTGTGTGTAGTGAGTTTTCTCTGTGCCAGACCCCTTTCTGAGCACAAGACAGGATCTCAGCCCTCAACTAGACATATCTGGTACAAAAGGCAAATTGTAGCAAAACATAATGTTTGGTATGGTCGTGAGAAGTGCTGAGGAGATGCATGTGGCCACCTGTAACTTTAGTGTGCCCAGTACTCAGGAGGCTGAGGCAAGAGGATTGAGAGTTCAGGGCCAGCCCCTGTCTCTGGAAAAGGGGTGGAAGAGAAGAGGAGAGAAGATAGTATGCTGAGAAAAAGGCCTGCAACAAGGCTGGGGTGGGCACAAGTGTGGATGCTCTCCAGGGTGGTCACAAAGAGACCTTATAGCCAGAGTAGGGGCAGAGAGTGTTAGAGGATATTTGAACCTGTTTCTAGTTAGGGTGTGGCTTGGCCCTTGGCACACACCTTTTAATCCCTCTCCCTAGAATACAGACACGCCCTTAGATTGCACCTTTAATAGCAAACAATGAAAGTAAAGTTAGTTTGTAGAAGGAAGCACCCATGTTTGAAAGTGATGTCTAGTTAGTTGAATGGCAGACACAGTGACAAGTCAGATAAAGATTTGGCAGAATAAGATATTCCCAACTCTCAACGAGATGAAAGGGAAGCCACTTGAGGGAGAGGCAGTACAGGAGCAGAGACTACAGTTCCTGGAGAGCAGTACAGTAGAGTTGAGAGGGAGGAGGCTGCCAGAGTTAGTTTGAGGCCAAGAGAAAAGCCAGATTGAATCAGTCATCTGGGAGAGGAGTTTGAGCCAGAACAGCTAAGTTGAACCAGCCAGCCAGAGGTAAGAAAGAACAAGAAAGAGTGCGCTTATTCAGCAGTAAGTCTCAGAGGCTGAAAACATTCTAGGCCTACATTAGATGGTGTGGAGGGTAAACTCTTCCAGGACAAGGCCTGGGTTAACAGACAGAGGCAGTAAGCCTCCCAGACAACAATTACAACAGGTGAATAAAAGTTACTTTTACAAGAGAGACTCACTGATCTACAGCTATGGGGAGGGAGGGAGGCAGGCAGCTCCCTGTGAGGACACCGTGGGAAGATGCAGAGTTTAGAGATCTGGATGCATGGTGATCAGAGAGGACTTCCCATCTGCTTGATGCTTTTGGTTCTTTTCTCGAAGTGGATGAGGAGGAGCTTTGCCATAAGGGCTCATGGCTCACTGCTGCCTCTTCAAAAGCATCATAAATATTGATCTTTTCGAGTCAATCTGCTCAGAGGTTGTGCCATTTTACTGCTAGGTACCAGGATGCAAGGATACCCCGCTAAGTACAGAGGATGCTGCTAGAGTGGGCACTTCATGCAGTGTACAGTGACCTGGTCAGTGTTTTTAAGCAGTCTTCTCTGCAGTGCATAGTGGTGGGGAGGGATATCAGGAGATAAGAGATGGACCAGCCTGCATCCCAAGTGAGCACACTGGGAACTATGGCCCAGAGCCACTGGAAATGGAAGTCTTATCAGGGAGCCTCCACATAGTCAACTGGGACCAGATGGAGACTGGCAGACTCCCTTAGAAGCAATAGCATGGGCTCTAACGTCAACATTCAATTCCACACACACACAGTGATCAACAGTGAACACTTATTTCTAGGGGCCAAGTACCAAGTTTGGGTTCTGTTTGTATCAGTGACCTAGCAGGGTGACCTTAATCAGGTTCCTTGCTCCTTTCTCAAGAGTCCCAGCTGCCTGAGTAAGAGAGAGTCTATGGCAGCCTACTGGCTGCAAGGCTATGATGTCCTCCCTCTGGTTCAAGACTGACAGCCCTGGGGTGGGGGCAGGAATGGCCTTTCTATGTCCATGTTAAGTGTTCTGCTATGCTCTCCTCACCTACCAGCCAGCTCTGGCCGAGGCCTCCTTTACAGGGAGAAGAATTTTCTCTCTGAAAGTCCCAAGACTGAGTGCCCCAGTGAAATTGCTCTGAGAACCTCACCTCCCTGTAGTCTAGCAATGGACAAGCCAGAGCCTGACATTCCTCTTGGCCTTCACTCAGCCTCTAGTGCTGTGTCATGACACCCCATGTACCCTGTCCCACCTCCTGCACGCCTCTGTACCTGCTGGTGTTCCCTCCACACTGTCTGTTGCTTCTTAAGGCAAACACACTCTCTCTGCACCTGTGTTCTCAGCAGTATGCTAGTTTAGTCTTCCCCAGCAGGGTTCAGAGGGTAACCTTTAACCTTTTCTCTGGCCATGGGCACCTCACCAAGGCATGGAGATGCCCCTTTCTGCCCATTCTGTGCAGAGATTCACACAGTGTCTATCTTTCCTTCTCTGTCCCTACAGGACACTTTTGTGGAACTCTACGGGAACAATGCAGCAGCCGAGAGCCGGAAAGGCCAGGAGCGTTTCAACCGCTGGTTCCTGACGGGCATGACTGTGGCTGGTGTGGTTCTGCTGGGCTCACTCTTCAGTCGGAAGTGACCAGATACTGACCGTCCACTCACCTCTCACCTCCCACCCTGCCCCCACCACAACTCTCTCTTCAGCCACCACTGCTACCAGGAGAACCACTACATGCAACTCACACCCCTTCCCCTAACACAGGGTTGGGCCTAGACAGAGTCCCCTGCAGTTAGCTTTCTAGAATCTACCACGCTTCTGTGAAAGCCACCTTCCCCCCACATCTCAGTTCCCTTGGCCTCAAAACTCACAAGGTTTTCCCCCAAACTGACTCCTTGGAGGCTGACAGGAGTTGGAAAGGGTATGCTAGAGGGAGGAGAGCCTGCCTTGTTGGTGGGACCCTAATTACCCCCTGAGCCTCTTGGGAATGCTTTTCTGGCAGGGAGCTCTTCCCCTGAAAGAGGCTAGATTGCCTTGGTTTTGATGTGTGTGGCCTCAGAATTGATCATTTCCCATCCCTGTGTCCCTGGGGCTCCTCCTCCTTCCCATCTCCACCCCCCAAGAGCCATTGAGTGAGGTGCTTTTAGCCCTTTTGACTAATTAGAAATTCAGGCTGCTTGGGATAATGAGGCAAGGACCAGAACCTCCTCCCCACCTGTGGCCTGGCCAAAGCCCCCACTCCTGGTCTGAAAGTTCTCCTGAGGCCTCTGGCTAGAGTCTAGCCCCACCCAGGAGGAGGGGCTTAGCTGCTGAAAGCCCGCCTTGCTAGAGCTAGTGGCTCTTGCAGCTTAGCACCACCCAAGATCCTTGTCCACCCCTCCCCTGGCTCCCATGACCATGACTGAGGGACCAACTGGGCCCAAGATAGGTGCCCCAGAGCTGTTAATGACTTCACCTGCCTCACTTCCTACAAGATCAGCCTATGGCATCTTTGCCTTGGGTGCTGGCCACAGGGTCCAGGGACTCTGGCCTCAGCCCAGAAGTGAAGGGAGGCTATACAGAGCAGCTGTGGGAGCCCCGGGGGCTTCCCTACCTCAGGCAGGAAGGGCAGGAAAAAGAGCCTGGTGCACAGATGAGGAGGACTGCAAGGGCCTGTCTTTGTGCCCTGCCCCCACCTAGCCTGGGCAGCAGGGCTGCCAAGGTCAGAATGGCCTGGCCAGAAGCCCATCAGGCCTCTCTCCTTTGCTCCACCCTTGGCCTGTCTCTTCCCTGTGGGTCCAGCTCAGCTCTGGCCACCCAGGGCTCTCTGCTGTACATATTCGAGACTAGTTTTTATTCCTTGTGAAGATGATATACTATTTTTGTTAAGCGTGTCTGTATTTATGTGTGAGGAGCTGCTGGCTTGCTGTGCGCGTGCCCATGGAGAGCTGGTGCCCAGAGACTGACAGCCTGATGCTCCCTCCCTGCCCTTGCCTGGGGAAGCCCACCGGGGGTCCTGGCTTCTGAGGGGCACCTGTTTCTCCCCTCCCCTCATCCTACACGTGTTCCGGCTCTTTGAAATAGTTTGTGTGAAGGTGGAAGTGCAGTTCAGTAATAAATGGTGTCTGTGACTCTGTGGACCACAGCCTTGGCTCTGCGCTTCACTGGTAAGGGAGAAGCTGCTGGGCTCTGACTCTGCTGCCCTTGGGCTGGAGAGGCTCACCAAGTTCCTTCAGCACCGTTAGGAGCTGACATTCTAGTGAGGCCAACAGTCACATAGTTGCTGGACAAGTGTTTCCTGAGCCTCGTTTTAGCATAGGTCTGCCTTTTTAAGACTATCAGAGAAGATAAGTGTCGAACGCAGTGCTTTCATGAGAAAGCCACTATCTTCTCGAAAGACATGATGACAGACTTAGAGGGTAAATGAAGTGACCAGATCTGAGGGAACATTATTAAGATGGGTCTCAGAGTTTCACATGAATTAGAGATGGCTTTAGAGAAAAGATGGCGTTTAGGGCTGGAGCAGTGGCTCAGAGGTTGAATGCTTGCTGCACAATCCTGAGGACCAGAATTCAGATTCTAGCACGACTTAATAAGCTGAGTAGTCCCCAAATACATGGAATTCCAGTACCAAGGGATGTGATACTCTCTCTGAACTCTGCCTATATGCAAGCAAGTGTACCCTCACACATGGGCGTGTTTATTCAGACACAAGAATTGTTTTGAAGATGACACAGAAGCCAGGCATAGTGGCATGCTTCTTTAATCCCCAGCACTTGGGAGACAAAAGTAGTTGGAGCTCTGTGAATTGAGGCCAGCCTGGTCTACATAGTGAGTTCCAAGACAGCCAGAGCTACACAGAGAAACACGCTCTATAAAATTAAATAAATAAATAAATAAATAAATAAGAGGTAGTGACAGTTTGGAGTTAGTGAAACATGAATAAAAAGTAAGCACTGGGCTCTGCATGGTGGCACATACCTTTGATCCCAGCACTTGGGAGGCAGAGGCAGGTGGATCTCTGAGTTTAAGGCCAATCTGGTCTGCATAGAGTTCCAGGCCATTTTGGACTACATAGATCTGTCTAAAAGACAGGCACTGCTCAGAGTCCCCACAACTCAAGAGGATCCCAGGAGGGCTGAGGTTTGAACAGTGAGGAAGAGTTAACTAAGAAAGGAACTCAGGTCCTTCTTTGGACTGAAACGAAGGCTACTATGTCCGGCTCTGAGCGGCGTTGTGTTTAGAAGCCAGATTGACTCTTGGTGGAGGACATGGACTTGGCCCTGGTCAGGGAACATATGATCCTTAGAGCTCCTAAAATCTCTCTAGATGCTATGAGAACCTTCTAGAAGGGAGCTGTGGAAAACCCTAGAGACCAGTAAGAAGCCATTGATTGATTATCACTCTGAACATAGGGGTGTGTGCTTAGGGATACTGTAGGCCTTATGACATTGCCCACCTCTCCTGAAATCTCTATGGCAGCCTTCCTCTTGGAGAAATGGGCATATGGTTGGGCCCCTCATACCATTTGGTCACAATTGAATGGGGTGACCCCAGCATCAGGCAAACAGCCTCCAAGGCCAGGAAGTGCTACTTTTAAGTTTGTTGTTGCTAAGGCTGGAGGTAAGGGAACCCCCTACTAGATGGTTTGTCTTCTGAGCAGGCTTGACTGCCTCCAGTGACTTCATGATGGGACCTGAAAGCCACCCCCAACCCATTGGTCTCTTGCTCAGTGCCAAAGACTTGTAACTCCGACAGGACAGCTTTGCCCAGTGTCCTTCACCTTGCTCTGATCACTAAAGGACTGCATCTCCCATCACTTGGGTATGGAGCTACCCTACTTTCCTGGGCCTGTCCACATTGTCCCACCAAAACCTCCTGCTGCCCACTCACCTCTCCCCCTCACAGCTGCAGGCCTATCAGTGCTGTTGTTGGCTGCCCCCTCCCTGACACCCCAGTACTGGAATTGCACCTACTTTAGCCATTCAAGGACACACACACCCCCCTCCAGATTCTCCATATGCTTCCAGAAACATCTTTCACATAGACAAATATATAAAATATGCTTTGATTTTATATCCTTTTGGGGGCCTTTTTTGTTTACATTATTTTTGAGACAGAGACTCACTGTGCAGCCCAGGTTGACCTTGAACAGATTCTCTTCCCCAAGTGCTGAGATTACAAGCAAATGCTACAAATGGTTGGCAGAAGTGACCTTCTGTTTTCTTCTGTATAACTTGTCAAAGCTGCAGTATCCACACATAGATGCTGATGCACTCACTGGCAACTCCAAGCAAATCGGAACATATTCATCCTTTTTTTTTAAAGGCTATATAATAGTCCACAAAAGTTTGGGGGGGGGGGGGTAGAGAGATGGCTCAGCGGTTAAGAGCACTGACTGTTCTTCCAGAGGTCCTGAGTTCAATTCCCAGCAACCACATCGTGGCTCACAACCATCTGTAATGGGATCTGATGCCTTCTTCTGGTGTGTCTGAAGACAGTGACAGTATATTCACATATATAAAATATTTAAAAAAAAGTTTGGGGGGTCCACAATTTGAGAGATTGAGGTATTGTCTGGCTCTGTCTCCTTAGTTGGCCTGGAATTCCTTGTTGCCTCTGTCTGACAAGTACTGAGATTTATAGGTGTGGGCCACCTCATTTGGCTTTCACAAAACTTTTACCCAGATCCCTAACTTGTAAGTCCCAATGGTAGACATGTCATCGCACTATTGGAGTAACACTGTCTGAAGGCCCTGGGCTCCCCTTTAAAAGGAGGCAGAGACAACTTGTGTTTGGTTCTATAGTTGCAACTTTTTAAAAAGATTTATTTTTAGGGGCTGGAGAGATGGCTCAGGACATGGGTTCAATTCCCACTACCTCCTTAGCAACTCACATCCATCTATTATTCATTCCCAGGGGATCCAACACCCTCTTCTGGTCTCCATGGGTATCAGACATGCCTGTGGTATATACAAAGCCCTTCAGTCCTCAGCACCACGTAATCTGGGTGTAGTAGCACATACCTATAATCCCAGCACTCAGGAAGTGGAGACCAAGAGGACTGGAAATTAAAGGTAGCCCTAAGGTACATAGCAAGTCTGACGCCAGTACCTGAGATTCTGTCTTAAAAACAACAACAACTAAACTAAACAGAATAATTTTGTTTTTGAGACTCTCTCACTATGTATCCCTGGCTGGCCTGGAACTCTGTAGAGACCAGGCTGACAGAAAATCACAGTGATTGGCTTTGCCTGACTCCTGAGTACTAGGATTAATTAAAGGTATGTAAAGCCAGCTAGAGCTGCATAGTAAGACCCTGTCTCAAAATAAATACCTAAGGGGCTGGAAAGATGGCTCAGCAGTTAAGAACACTGACTGCTCTTCCAAAGGTCCTGAGTTCAACTCCCAGCAACCACATGGTGGCTCACAACCATCTATAATAGGATCCGATGCCCTCTTCTGGTGTGTCTGAAGACAGCTACAGTGTACTCATATAAATAAAATAAATCTTTAAAAAATAAATACATAAAAGGCTTTTAGGAGTTGGGGGGTGGGGGGTGCTGAAGATCAAGTCCAGAGCCTTGCATGCACTAGGCCAACATTCTATCACTGAGAGATACATCTTAGCCATTAATATTTAATATTCGATGTCCTCAATGAAGTAATTGTAATATAAACCCAAAGTTGCTGTCCATTAAATTGTGTGTATTCACATGTGAACAACTGCTTATAACTACCATACCAGGGGATCTGACACCCTCTGGCCTTTGAGGGCACCAGGCACATACATGGTACACATAAATACATGCAGCAGACAGAACACTAACTCTAAGACAGGGTCTTATATCCCAGCATATCCTCTAGAAGCAAGAATCACCTCCTACCTGCACCTCCCCAGTGCTGGCATTACAGTTACGAGCTGCCACACCCAACTCCAAATTGACTTTTCAATGGTGTTTGAGAAACAGTGAAGCACACATACAAAGAGCAAGCCCATGGCTCTCTTCCAGTTCCCCAAACCCCAGCTCCCTGGTTTGGGGGCATTTTCCGATCAGAATGGCTAGCTACCTGAATGTCTCCCTGGAGCTGTGTCTGGAGCTCTGCACTAGAGCCGTCTTTCCCTCCTCCCTGCTTTGACTAGATGGGCACCCATGAAGGATAGTACTCCTCCACAAGCATCTGTTCCCACAGCTCCCATGGAATCAGCATCACAGTACACCCACAGCATTCCTGCACCACCGCATGGAGCTGGGACCAAAAGCCTATGTGCTTGTCTGTTTCTCTACTTAACTAAGTTATTCTTTTTCTGGTGTCCTGATAATCCAGCCTACCACCTGCAATGTGCTAGGTGATGCTTAGCCATACACCCACTCCAAGCCTTGGTTACTCTGGAATTCACTGTGTCATTCAGGCTAGCCCCTAACTTGTGGCAATCCTCCGGTCTCAGTGTCCTGAGTGCTGGGATGAAAGGTTAGTTGTGGCTAACTAATGGAACAAGTTTTCAAAATTAGCAAGCCATGCAGTAAACCCAGCAGCTAATGATCAGCTTCAGTATGGGGGCCAGCAAAATGGTTCTGTGAGTAAAGGTGCTTGTTGCCAAGGCTGGCAACCTGAGTCCACGCCCCAGGACCGGAAGGGGGAGACCCAAGGTCTAAGCCAGTAGGCCTCTGACTTTTGTATGCTGTGGTACACACACCCTTGAAAAAGAATATTTTTTTTTTCTAATTATGAAACATTTTGCTCTGGACTTTTCTGTCTCTACCAGCACAGCTGTGTCATGAGGTAAAAGACAAGAACTTTCCCTTCGTATGAAGAAAAGAGAAATGTGGGCTGGGACTGGAAATGTCGCCCAGTGGGTAAAATGCTTGCCTAGCAGGTACAAACCTCTGATTTCAAATCCTGGTGCCACACTGTAAGTGGTGGGTGTCTGCCTATGATCCCAGCACTCACGAGCTAAAGGCAAGAGGACCAGAAGTTCAAGGTCATCCTCACCTACTTACTGAGTTCTAAGCTAGCTTGCTATGTGAGAACAAGGAAAGGTGTCTTCATTAAAGTTCTGTTGCTGGGAAGAGACACCATGATCAAGAAAACTCTTATTTAAAAAAAAAAAATTAAAAATATTTTACCTGAGGAAGTGGTGAGCCTCCATGTGGGTGCTGGGACTCAAAACCTGGGTCCTTTGCAAGAACAAGGGCTCTTAACCACTGAGCAAACTCTATAGTTCCCTCCCCCCAAAAAAAGCATTTAATTGAGAGCTTGCTTACCGTTTTACAGGTTAGTCCATTATCATCATGGTGGGAAATAGACAGGCATGGCACTGGAGCAGTAGCTGAGAGCTAAATTTACATCCTGATCCCTAGGTAACGGGCAGAGGGAGAGACATTGCACCTTGGGTATGCTTTTGACACTGAGAGCTCACCCCCAGTGACACACCACCTCCGACAAGGCTGTACCTCCTAATCTTTCCCAAATAGTTTATCAACTGGGTACCAAGCCTTTGTACAGATGAGCCCATGGGGGGCCATTCTGATCCGCCACAAAAGAAAAGGAAAAATGGCTGGGATGTAGGATGTAGCTCCTCTATTGCCTTGTTTTCCAGACAGGGTCTCATTATGGTAGCTGTGGCTGACCTGGAACTCACTATCTAGACCAGGCTGGCCTTGAACTCACAGAGACCTGCCTGTCTCCCAAGTGCTGGAATTAAAGGTATGTACCATTACACCCAGCACCCTACATTTAATGCCTCAACAAAAAGAAAGAACTGAATGTTTGTGAACTAAATTATGTGTTCTTTGTTTTTTTTTACTAAATATTCACACTTTGATGTTTGAGAGCTAAGCACATAAAGTATTTATTCTCAACTAAGTTATATAAGTCATCTCATTCCAGTAAGCTTACACATGAATAATTTCAATATAAAGGTCCTTGTGGATTCTTAAGGAATTTAAAGGGTCATATTATAAAATTTTAGCAAGATGATATTAAAATTTGAAAATGACTTTTTTGAGACAGGGTGTAGCCCTGGATGTCCTAGAACTTGCTTTGGAGACCAGGCTAACCTCAAACTCAAAGATCCACCTGACTCTGCCTCCTGAGTGCCAGGATTAAAGCTGAAGGGTGTGTGATGCCACCAACCACCCAGCTCAAGACATCATTCCTAAAATACTCAGAGAATAAGAATGTAGATGAGCCGGTCAATGGTGGCGCATGCCTTTAATCCCAGCACTCCTGAGGCAGAGGCAGGTGGATTTCTGAGTTCGAGGCCAGCCTGGTCTACAGAGTGAGTTCCAGGACAGCCAGGGCTACACAGAGAAACCCTGTCTCGAAAAAACAAGAAACAAACAAACAATGTAGATGTAAGAATAGTGTCTGCTGGAATAGTAGCCTGTCCATTGCAGGGGTTTTGCGCTTGCTGCTCAGAATGAAGTGACCCTCCTCAGGAAGTCCCAGGTCAGGCTCAAGTTGAACACTGTAAAAGCAAATGGCCTCATCCCCAAATTATTTAATTAGTGTCAAAAGCAAATAGCATTGGGGAAAAGTAATAAGATAGCTCCTGGAGTAAGGAAGCCTGCTGCCTGCAGCCTGAGTTCGTGCAGAATTGTCCTCTGACCTCTGCACATGCACCATGGCATCTGCACATCCTCGCCCATGCCTGCATACAGAAATAAATTGATACAATAAAAAATACTATTAAGAAATAACTAGGTAGGGGAGGTCTGGGAAAATGACTCCAGTGGTGGGTCGGAAAGTTTGCCGTGCACAGTGAGGAACTGAGTTTAAATCTCTAGTACTAACATGAACATCTGAGCATGGCCCTGGGGGTACCTGTGCCCACCATAATGTCCTCTTCCTGTCTCAGCACGAGTACACACAGATGTAAATACACCATACACACACAAAATAGTTTTACAGGGTCTCTCTGTGTAGCCTCTGGTCACTCTGTAGACCAGGCTGGCCTTAAACTCAGAGATCCACAGGCCTGTGCCTCCCCAGTGCTGGGATGTGTGCAGTGGCTGAAGGGACCAGAAGAGGGTGTGAGATCCCCTGGGAATGGAATTACAAATGATTGTGAGGTATATGGGCACTGGGAATTGAACCTGAGTCCTCTATAAGAGCAGTCAGTGCTCTTAACCACTGAGCCATCTCTATGGCCTAGGCAGAGGTCATGTTTACCCTAGACTTTGCCAAGCCATTTCAAGACATACTATAAAAAGCAAGTGGTCCTCACTGATGGCCACACTGCACAGTTAACCACTTAAGGCATGGCCAGAAGAGAGGAACCTATCTCTGGCTGTGCGCACATCATAGAACAGCTAAGCCCAAGGACAGAGAACAGTATAGTAGTTGGGAGCAAGACTGTAACAAATGGCCTGGAGTGAATAAGTCATGTGCCAGGCTTTCTTTACCTGATAAGTGGGGGTTGGGGAGAAGTTCCTGGCATGGTGGTATATACCTATACCACAACCCCAGCACTTGGGAGGCTGGAGCAAGAGGTTTACAAGTTTTTGGAGGTGGAAATAGAACTCAGTGATAAGAGTTCTTTCTAGCATGTTCAAGGCCCTGGGTTCAACCCCAGGACAGGGACAACCTAGGTGGTTACAGCAGGGTCACACCCACCATGGTGGTGGTATCATATGTAATGCTTATAAAATGTTCAAGAACTCACCTGACAAGAAACCACTACCTCGGAGTTGTCAGGCTAACTTTAACATGGATTTCCCCAAAGTGGGCTAAGCGATAAAATGAGACCGGGAAGACTGTGGCCAACAGCTGTGGTTCTGATATCGAATCTTGAAAACTGTCTGCATATCAAAGGATCTGTCCAAGGCAGCGCAACTAGGAGACAAAGGAACTTTTATGAGGTGGGGTTTATCAGAAGTCCCTAGATCTTTGGGGTGTGTCCTCTCCCCTCAGCCCCCGTCTTTCTGTTGTTGGTTTTGTTTTGCTGATATCTCATGTAGACAAGACTAACCTCCAACTTCCTATGTCCCTCTGAAGATGACCTTGAACTTCTGATCCTCCTGCCTCAACCCCCTAAGTGCTGTGATTGCAGGAGTGTACCACCACTTCCAGATTTAAGAAGTGCTGCAGATCACTGGGCTTGGTAGTGCACGTCTTTAATCGTAGAATTTGGGATTAAAGGCAGGAGGATCTCCAGGACAGCCAGGGCTCGTTACACAGGA
The DNA here is from genome assembly GCA_019843965.1 of Rhynchomys soricoides. NCBI lineage: Eukaryota > Metazoa > Chordata > Mammalia > Rodentia > Muridae > Rhynchomys > Rhynchomys soricoides. Next base: position 1,229,014 of record JADRCH010000019.1, read on the forward strand.
TAACCCTGTCTCAGAAGACAAAAAAAAAATGTATTTTGGACCTAACCCAAGGCTTGGTGCATGCCAGACAGGAACTCACCTGAGCTGCATCCGTGCATCTGAGCCCCTATTCCTTCTTTTGTGCTTCTTGGCTGAGGAGATGAACAGGTTACTTTGTTTTGACATAGGGTCTCACTGTCTGGAATGGAACTGGCGCTATAGACCAAACTGGCCTCAAACTCTGCTTCCTGAGTGTTACAATTAAAAGCTTGTGCCAGCACACATGGCTAACAGTGCACCTAATGTAGAGAGCTGAGGGACACATGAGGTGGCGGCAGAGGCCTAACCACTGTGGCAATCTCCTTTGCTGTCCACCCAGCAAGTCAGACTCTGCCCAGCTCTGATGTGGACACAGTTGATCATTTAAGAAAATGTTTTCCCCAAGACTGTAATACAAGGTTAACTTGACCTACTGCTGTGTTCACTGGAGTGAGGCTGTGTCTTCTAGCCTGCTCTTGGTAACCTTGGGCTTTCTTGGCATCTAAGCAACTACAGTTAGTTCCTCAGACTTATCACAAGGCTCAGACCAAACCCTGAGATTCATAACTGCAGCCACAGGAGGGGCTGGACAGTTCCTGAGTTAAGTCACTACCTGTTAGTCCAACAAGAAAAAGGCCAGAATTCTTTTATTTTTATTACTATTTTGTATATATGGGTGTATTTCCTGAATGTCTGTGTGCACTATGTGTGTCCCTAGTGCCTGGAGAGGCCAAGGAGGGCATCAGATCTCCTGGGATTGGAGTTACAGATGGTTGTGAGCTGCAATATAGGTGCTTAGACTTGAACCCAGAGTTTCTAGAAAAGCAGCCAGTGCCCTTAACTGCTGAGCCATCTCTCCATCCCCAAGGCCAGAATTCTTGATCACAAGAACAACAACATCTTTAGAAATTATGCCTGGCACTGTTGGACAATTATCCCATTTTTGCCTAATTCCAGAAGTCAAGCAAAGCATCCTGCTATCTCCATGGAGGGCACCTCTGTGAAAAGAATCCCTTCTGCTCCCAGTAAAGCAGGTTTGCCAGCTGCAGTGTGTGTGTGTGTGTGTGTGTGTGTGTGTGTGTGTGTGTGTGTGTGTGTTGGAGAGAGAGAGAGAGAGAGAGAGAGAGAGAGAGAGAGAGAGAGAGAGAGATACAAGGCCCGGGGAGAGAGAGAGAGAGAGAGAGAGAGAGAGAGAGAGAGAGAGATAGATAGATAGATAGATACAAGGCCCGGACTTCCACCTTCAGCATTACATAAAAATTAAGTAAATAAACAATACAAGAAGAAGCAGTGCAGTAGCTTTACCTGTCTTACTCATGAGTGAGTCTTATTTCTCCTGTTTCCATGCCACAGATCCTACTGCATTCTGGGCTGGTCTGTTGGCTGCAGGAATCTACACATTGAGACCTTGTCTCAAAAAAGTAGCATACATGGTACTCACCTTTAAACCCAGTGCTTGGGAGGCAGAGGCAGGTGAGTCGCTGTGAGTTCAAGGCCAGCCTGGTCTAAAGAACAAGTTCCAGGACAGCCAAATCTACACACAGAGAAACTCTGTCTTGAAAACCCTAAAAAAAGAGGACTGGAGAGATGGCTCAGCAGTTTGGAGCACTAGCTGCTCTTCCAGAGGACCCAGGTTCAATTCCTAGCATCCACATGGCAGCTCTTAGTTGTCTGTAACTCCTGATCCAGGGGATCCAACACCCTCACACAGACATGCATACAGTCAAAACACCAATGTACATAAAAATAAATTTTAAAAAAGCAAGCAAACAAAGTTCTACAGTGTTTCCACAAAACTCTGAGTAATGTCCCTACTCATTTCTCTTTTATGAGTAGATGCCCAGGTGCTCACATGGAACAAACCTGAGCCCAGCTATGGGTTGAATCCTAGTCCTCAGATCCACATCTTCAACTCCTAGCCCTCAGTGCCTCAGAATGCCACTGCATTTGTAGATAAGGAAAGGTAGGTGTGGCTGTTTGGTGAAGTGCTTGTCACACACACACACACACACACACACACACACACACACACACACACACATTATCCTGGGCTCCAACCCCAGCATCACATGTGCTGATGAGACAAGGACAAGTAATTCCAGCGCTTGGGAGGTAGAGGCAGGAGGATCAGAAGTTCAAGGTCATCCTCAGCTACACAGTGAGTTCCAGGTTTCAGGCTAGCCTCCAAGAGACCTGTCTTAACAATGACAAAAAAAAAAACAAAAAACAAAAAAACCCACAAAACAAACAAGCAAAACCACAGGCAGGCTCCTTAGGTGAGGGAGATGGCAGAGCTACTCTGCCTGGGGACCACAGTTTGGTTCCCAGCACCTATAGCAAGAAGCTCCAGGCATCTGTAACTCCAGCTCCTGCAGATCCAAAGCCCTCCTCAGGCCTCTTCAGGCCTCCTTGGGCCTCTGCACTCATATGTAACAGACATGTAAACATGCACATATATGCCGGGCAGTGGTAGCGCACGCCTTTAATCCCAGCCCTTGGGAAGCAGAGACAGGCGGATTTCTGAGATCGAGGCCAGCCTGGTCTACAGAGTGAGTTCCAGGACAGCCAAGGCTACACAGAGAAACCCTATCTTGAAAAAACAAACAAACAAATCATGCACATATATAAAATCATAAAAAAGAAAGATTCACAAGCACCTAAATAACTGAGCACGGTGGCACATGCTTGTAGTCTCAGCACACAGATGGCAGAGGCAGGAGGATGGTAACTCCAAGGCTAGTCTGGAGCCTAAATTCTAGTGGAACGACGGAGGGAAGCCCCAAGGGCAACAGTCCAATCTATCCCATCTGCCTGGTGCTGCTGTGAGGACCAGAGACCCGGATTCACAGGGACACCAGAGTAGCTTAGGCACACAGGATGACCTTGTGCAAGCCTCGGAGACAGGCCTGGAGAGACCAGCCTAACAGACTCCATGATCCCCAGCTCTGGCCTTGAGAAGAGTGAGAATATAAACTTCTGTTGTCTAAACCTAGCCTGTGGATTATCATGGCTGCCCCCGAAAACCAATACAGTGACCCACAACTTATGGTCTCAGAGAATCTCGGCATCCACATGAGAAAAGAGCTAGAAGATGTTGGTTCTCTCTCTCTCTCTCTCTCTCTCTCTCTCTCTCTCTCTCTCTCTCTCTGTCATGGGGTGGTGGGATTCCCCACTGAGCCACACCAGCACTGCTGTAGGGAGAGACTGATTACTACTTTCAGTTTCTTCTGAACCACATTTGACAATTTTCTCTACTGTCCAGTAGCATCACTCCCTCGTAATTCGCTAAACAAACCAGTTTTACTGCCTGTGAGTTTAACATGTCAGCTACGTCTAAACGGCTGGGGGAGAAGCAGAGTCAACTCTGGGCTGAAATATACCATATCACCAAGCTAGCTCTCTTTGGTTCTCTGTCTTCCTTCTTTGTTTACTTGAGATGGGGGCTCACCACAAAGCCTGGGCTGACTTGGGAACTGGCAGCCCTCCTGCCTCAGCCTCCCAAATGCCTACAGTCAGACACCACCATGCCAGCTGCAACAGAGCATTTCTAGAATTTCTACCCCATTACGCCCACCTGTGGGTTCTACCCAATGAGCTGGCAGTTCTGGGGGTAGGACCAGTCCACCCATCCTCTCTACTCCCACACTGATGGCCCCAAGGCAGTGAGTGGTAAATGGGACTCATACCAGAGTGTGGGACCCAGAGAGCTCCTGTGCTCTGGTCCTGACACCTCCTCTGACCTCTCCCCTCATGCTTTCCTACAAACTCAGCAAAAGCAGCAGAACCTGTCTGCTTCCACCTTTCTTGTTCTGTCTCTTCTGTTCCTACTGGCTACCGCTATCTCCAAACATGTCGTAGATCTCGCCACCAGCGGGCCTTTGCACGTGACTCTCTACCTGGTGTCTTTTACTGAGCTTACATCTGGTCTTCTTTCATGGTGGCTACTTCCTCAGGGAAGCCCCTGATTGGCCATCCAAACACTACTTAGCTGCTTCTGCTGCTTCCTCCTCCTCCTCCTCTTCTTCTTTTTTGGTTTTTAGAGACAGGGTTTCTCTGTGTAGCCCCGGCTGGCCTGGAACTCACTCTGTAGACCAGGCTGGCCTCAAACTCAGAAATCCACCTGCCTCTGCCTCCTGAGTGCTGGGATTAAAGGCATGGCCACCACTGCCCGGCTACCACTTGGCTTCTTTATTTGGTGCTCCTCTGTCCTCTGATTTACTAGACCGGCCATCTGGTTAATGTTCCTTTTCCCAGTCCAGACTTTCAGATTCACAATATCAGAATTAATGACCCTAGTAGGGTACCTCATTCGATGTGCCCCAGAGCCCGGGACATGGTTGGTATGCAAATTTGTTGGTTGAATGAATATTGTGTTGTTACTGTTTCCTAAATCCTTCCTCCAACATTTCCGCGTGTGTGTGGAGGTACACCCCTCAGATCTGTCTTCAGAAGGCTTGTCCAAATGCCAGGAGTGGTGGAGCACGTCCATGATCCCAGCCCTTGGGAGGTGGAAGCAGAAGGATCCAAAGTTCAAGGCTATCCTCAGCTACTAAAGTACATTTAAGACTAACCAAGCTAAAGCGTCCTATGATCCTGTCTGGGACTGACATGGTGGCACATGCCTGAGCACTTGGGAAGCCAAGGCAGGAGGATTCTATGTTTTCAAGGCCAGCCTGGTCTACATGACAGGCTATTGACCAGCCAAGGCTGCATGGTAAGACAAAGCAAAACAAGAGAGAAAGGGAAAAAAGAAGAACAACAAAACAAAAACAGACAAACAAAAACTGGGTTCCTGGGAGTGGGTCAGCTTTGGCCAAGGCAAACGGCATTAGAGGCAGGGCTCTTCTGCGGGGAACTGTGTTCTCCAGAGCTCCCACTGATCTTTTCTGTACTGTCTATCCACATAGGGAACCTGTATCTCAAACAAAGTAATGAACAAATGAATAGACAGAAGAACAAAAGTGTGTGTGTGTGTGTGTGTGTGTGTGTGTGTGTGTGTGTGTGAGAGAGAGAGAGAGAGAGAGAGAGAGAGAGAGAGAGAGAGAGAGAGGGGGAGGGAGAGGGAGAGGGAGGAGGTACTTTCCTCAGTACTGGTAGGCCGCCTGGAGTTCAACGTCGGGCCTGCACTCAGATGATGATGTCAAGCTTTGACGGTAGAGGGCGCCAGAGAGAGCATGGTGGGCAGAAAGTTCCTTGCCTGTGTATGTCCATCTAGTGATCACCACTCCAGCCACAGCGCTGAGTAGCTGTCAGCGCCCTCGAGGCCCCCTGCAGCTCTCCCAGGGTAGAGGCCCCCCACGTTGAAACTCACGTCAACAGATGCCCTCGTTCCACCGCCACCAGCCTCAGTCCCTGCAGCTGCGCTTGTCTTACCTCCCAGTAACTATGGAACAGCTGTGGCCGAACACCCACGCGACTTCTCCACATCCCCTCTCCTAAGAAATCTAGACCCCAGCACAGAGGAGCACCCTGCTTCCTCTAGGGAACTTTTAAAGTACCCTTTGTGTCTTTATGACCTTCCGGTGTAGGCTTGATCTTTTTCTGTATTAATCAGATCTGGGTTGGTTTTGTTTGTTTGTTTGCTTGCTTTGTTTTGTTTCTTTTTGGGTAAATACTTGAGGTTGAAACCAGGGTCTTGTACATCCTCGGCAAACACTCCATTTCTGAGCCGTATCTCCAGCCCAATCAGCCCATTTTAACCACTGTGTGGTGACTCTGGATTGGATACAGAAGGTTTCAGGATGCCCCACCTCCGGTGCTCTTCACCCACCCCAGGTGTTAGATTAAGGGACTCTCATTCCCTCCCCCCTCCATCCCGCACAGTCATTGCCTTCAGATCTCTTCACATAACTAATTCCTTCTTGGCATCTGTTCCTCGGAGGCCCCAAACACTGACGCTCCTCGATCATTCTTGGAACACGATCTAGCGGGGCTCTGTGTACCCTGCTCCTCTCAGCTCAAGATGAGCTGTTTTCCAACACACCTCCCTTCTTCTCCCTCTGATCCGGAACCTTCTTCAGTCATTGTGATCTCCTTTAAGTTCAGACTGGCAAATCAGATCCCACCTCAAGGCTTCTCTGTGTGTGTGTGTGTGTGTGTGTGTGTGTGTGTGTGTGTGTGTGCAATGCCAGTGATGAAACTCTGGGACTCACACACACAAGTAAGAGAGGGTCCACAAGCCACATACCCTCCAACCTCCATTCAAGGCTTGTTCCCTGGCTCCACTCTGCCCTCTTCAGAAGAGCCACTTCCTTTAAGAGACTCTTAACCTGCTTCCCAGACTCTTCTTAGCCTGCTTTGTGGCACTTGTCTCCCACAACACAATATTTCTCTCCATTATTTATTATCACTTCTGTGTTGGCCTCCAAGGAAGAAAGGTCTCCTCTGTGAAGCCAAGGACTTGCTTGTATATACTGCAGCATCCCCAGAGCCTGGAATCTTACTCCTGGGTATGCCATAGGTGCTCAGTACACATTTGTTGATTGACTGAATGAGAGTGTTTTTGCCTTTGCTCCTGCCTCCCTTGAAGGCCTTCTCTTCTCCATCCTGCTTTTCCCCCCATCCTGCCTAATGCCCAGCCCTAAACCACTTCTCCAGGAAACACTTCATGACTTGTTCCTGACCTCCGACCCCCCATCTCAATGGTTAAATTTAGATAATAGATATAGTCCAAAGGGGACTTTGCAGGCAGAACAAAGCAGGCTGCTTTTATTGGAGCAGAAGGGCACAGAGGAGACAGGAGAGGAGGAGGAGTGGGGGGAGGGGAGGGGAGTGGAAGAGGGTCTCCGGCTGCTGAAGCAGTTTGCAAGGGCAGGCGGCAGACATGTGATATTGGTCACTTTTTCCACTCTTTCTTCTCGTAATCCCAGTGGGCAGCCAGGCCCTGTATGGGGTTGCTCTTCATGTCCAGGAGGCGCTGGAGCTGCTGGGCTTTCCGTTCTTCCGTCAGGGTGACAACCTTCTTAGGGAACACTGTAGGGAGGGCAAGGGTGAGTCAGTGGCAGCCCAGGTCTCCATGGCCATTCTGTTTCTGCCTCTGAGCCTGGTCTACGGCCACATGGTCAGGGTGCCCTGAACCTAGGGTATTCTTGCTATCTCTAGGCTGTCCCCCAGCTCTCTGCTTCTGTCTGTTTCTGTCTCTCTTTTTGAAACAGGCTTTTACTATGTTACCCTGGCTGTCCTGAAACTCACTATGTAGACTAAGATGGCTTTGAACTCACAGAGATCCACTTGCATCTGCCACCCCAGTGCTGGGATTCATGGTGGGTACAAGCAGGCTCTCCAGACTCTCTTGAAAAGAATGGTCCAGAACCAGGACTTTGCTCCCAGCTTTGCCTTAGACTTACTGCAGCTCCTTCTCCACAGTGAGTCTGTTTCCTCACTTATCTCTGTGACCAATGGCAGACTGATTTGAGGACTATCTGGGTCACTCCCAGCCCCATCACTTCTGCACTGTGTGGTCTTGAACAAGTTATTTCATCTCTGAGCCTCAGTTTCCTCAGCGGCAGGAGTAGGTTCTGTCTGGAGGAGGGCTGTGGGGAGAGAGTGTGAGAACTTGTAAGGGGCTGGACATCTCTCTGGCTGCACAGAGAGGAAGCCCTGGCTGTAGCCTCCCACTAGACAGGAAGGGCAAGGGAGCTCCTTCTGTATCCTGCAGCTTTGGGAGATCATGGGGAGTAGAAGGTAGGGAGACTCTGTTACACTTTACAAACTGAGAAGCCAGGCGGTGGTGCAGGTCTGTCATCTGAGCTTAAGGCCAGCCTGGGCTACATAGTAGCAATAAATATCAAGGGAGAGCAGCATTTAATCCAAAGGCTAGATCCTCAGAGAGAGACTTGAGAGACCCTTACCTATGAACTAGAGAAGGCCCAGGGGCTAGAGCTCCCAATCTATATATACTGCTCCCCAGGGTGACCCTCCTAGCCTAGGCTCTATCTCTGATACTTATTTTTCCCCTCCATTCATTTATTTGTGGGGGTGTGCACAGTGGAGTGCCCGTGTAAGCTATGATGCATGTGTGGAGGTCAGAGGAGATAGATCTCTCCTTCCAGCATGTGGCTCTTGGAAACTGAACTCAAGCTGTAGGCGTGGTGGCGCACGCCTTACTTTCCCAGTCCTACCAGACAGACTTTCTCACTGACCCTGGGGTTCACTGCTCAGTGAGGCTGGCTGCAGGGATCCTGCTGCCTCTCCCTTCCCAGGACTGGAATTACAGTGCTGGCCTCCACCACAGCCAAGCTTCAAAACTAATAACAATAATTACAGTAGTTATATATAATTATTTATTATGCATTTATATTATTATTATTATTATTATTATTATTATTATTATTATTATTATTGTATCAGTGTTCTGCCTGAGTATGTGTCTGTTTACCATGTGTGTGTCTGGTGCCTGAGGAGACCAGAAGAGGATGGCATATCCCGTGGAACTGGACTTACAAACTTTTGTGAGCTCTCATGTTGGTACTAGAAATGAACCCAGGTCTTCTAGAAGAGTAGCTAGCCAGTGTTCTTAACTGCTGAGCCCTCTCTCTGGCCTGACCTCTCAGCTTTTCGTGGGGGTGCTGGGATGGGATACGAACTCAGGACCTCATGCTTACATGGCAAGTTCTTTACTGACTGAGCCATCTCCCAACCTCGTCGCTAATATTCTCTGTCCAGCGGTGGACAAGAAGCGCCCAGCAATACAGCAAACCCCGAGATAGACCATTCCCAAAGACTTCCCCATCTCATGTCTGTGCAAGACAGGAACTCCCATCAAGCTTTTACAAAAGTTACAGCAGGCTACTCCCAGCATTTGGGAGGCAGAGGGAGAGGCAGGCAGGTCTCAGTCAATTCAAGGTCAGCCTGGTCTACATAGAGAGTTCCAAGGCAGCCAGGAGTACATAAGGAGACTCTGCTTAAAACAAGTAAATTCCCAAAGGACTGGTGAATGTGCTTGCCACCAGGCCTGACTCTGACACCCCAAAGCAGTCCTCTGACCTCCATACTAAATAAAACTTTAAAAGAAAGAAAGAAATGACCCTCCTCCTGTGATGATTCTTAGTGTTCTCAGCACTTGAAATTTTACAGCAGAATGGTGATTGCTGAGGATCTGAAGCCAGCCTAAGGCTACTTAGTGGGCCTCACACCAGCCTGGGTGTGGTGATTTGAACAAGAATGTTCCCCTTAAGCTCATGTATTTGAATATTTAGTTATTAGGGAGTCCCACTATTTGAAAAGCATTGAGAGGTGTGGCGTGGTCTTTGGAGGAGGTGTACCACTAGAGGTGGCCTTTGAGATTGCAGAAGCCCAAATTAGGCCCAGTGTCACCCCCCTTCCTGCTGCATGCTGATCTGGATGTAGAACCCTCAGCTATTTCGCCAGCACCTTGTCTGCCTGCATGCCACCATGACAGGGGACTAAACCTCTGAAACTGTAAACGAGCCTCAATTAAATGCTTTCCTTTATTAGAGTTGCCATGGTCATGCTGTCTCTTCACAGCAGTAGAACACCGAGACATTGGGGTAAAGAATAAGCCCTTATGTGTTTGTTTGTTTGTTTGTTTGTTTATTTGGTTGGTTGGTTTTTTGAGACAGCCGTTTCTCTGTGTAGCCTTGGTTTTCCTGGAACTCACTCTATAGACCAGACTGGCCTCCAATTCAGAGATCTGTCTCCTGAGTGCTGGGATTATAGGTGTGCACCACCACCACCACCTCCACTACCACCTAGCAAGACCCATTCAGGGCATGGATTCTCAGAAAAGGGACATTTTCCACATTTCCCAGCTTTCTTTTTTTTTTCTTTTCTTTCTTTTTTTTTTTTTTGGTTTTTCGAGACAGGTTTTCTCTGTATAGCCCTAGCTGTCCTGGAACTCACTCTGTAGACCAGGCTGGCCTCGAACTCAGAAATCTGCCTGCCTCTGCCTCCTGAGTGCTGGGATTAAAGGCGTGAGCCACCACTGCCCGGCTCCAGCTTTCCGTGTAGCTAAGCAAAGACATGATCATCTATAGCCAATAGAACATGAACAAAAGAGGCTGCATCATGGTAACTGCATCTTATACATCAAAGGCAAGCTTCCCTTCCTGTTAAGTATGATGGAACAGAGGGCCTGTGGAGCTGCCCTCCTGCCTGGATTGTCTCACTGGCCTTTTACTGTGAGAGAGGAATAGCCTAGTAGGTGTGTTCCTGCATACCTAACCCCGACTCTCAGAAAGGAGACTCCCAAGTCTGAAGTCAGCCTGGGCTGAATAGTAAACCTCCTTTCAAAGAAAAAAAATGAGTTGGTCACCTTTGATCCCAGCACTTGAGAGGCAAACGGATCTCTGTGAGTTTGAGGCCAGCCTGGGTCTACCCAGTAAGTTCCAGTCCAGCCAAGGCTAAATAGTGAGACTCTGTCCAAAAAAAAAAAAGAAAGAAAGAAAGAAAGGAAGGAAGGAAGAAAAGAAAAGAAAAAGGGGAAAGGAAAATAGATTCATGTCTTCCAATTGTTGAAAATACGTTTTAAAAAAATATGTAGTTAATACCCAGCAATAAAAAAGCACCACCATTCATGTTCATGCACCCACTTGGACCTATACATCACATCCGCAGGAGAGCACAGGAAGCTGGGTGTTACTAGTTCCATTTTGCAGATGAGAAAACCAATGCCCAGAGGAGTTAACCCCCTATATCCCCCACTAGGTGGCCACCCTCCCTCTTTGGAGACTTTTCAGAACCCTTCAGATGAGTCCTAAACATGGTCCCCATGAGCGCTCAGCCAGTGGCTAAGGACACAAAGGGCATAGATGGCCTACAGCCATATGACCCATCCACTCACCATAGACCCGCTGCCACCAAATCACCAGAGCCGTGAATCCAATAAAGAAGAAGACGCAGCCCATCACCGTCTTCCATTCGTTGGAGCGATGGTTCATTTCTGCGAAGGTTTCGTGGAACTGGAGCCGGTACACTGGAGGCAGGCAGTGTGTGGAAGGGGACTCATGGGTAACCATACCAAGGGCCCTAGAGCCAGCTATTGGCCCCTGAGACCCTCGGCTGTCCCTTCCTGTACTACAAAAGCTGTTCACTCAGCCTCTGTGTGCAAGTGTGTACACATGAACATGTATGTGAAGACGGAGGTCGTCCCTCATCTTTGTCTTCCTTAATCCTCTCTACTGTGTATTTTGAGACAGTCTCTTACTAAACTGAAGCTCACTGATTGGTCTAGACTCGCTGGCCAGAGAGATTCTCCTGTGTTGGCCTCCCACAGCTGGGAGATTGCAGGCCAGTGCTTGTCATCCCAGTTTGTTTGTTTGTTTGTTTGTTTGTTTCCTGGACTCCATGTGCTCACGCTTGCATGACAGCACTTTATTGGCTGAGCTATCTCCCCAGTACCCCAGCCCATTCTTGTTTGCTTTTTATGTTTTGCTTGTTTTGAGCTGGAGTCTCACCCGGCCTCTGTTTCTTGAATGTCACACCCCAGAGGCAGCTAATCAGATCCTTATTAAACACATTCTGTGCACAAGCATGGCAACCCTGTGCACAGCAGTGACCAAGTTGAATGAAAATTCCTACCCTGGTGGAACTTAAGAGGGGAGACACCCACTATTTCAGCAAATGTGTTAGGGGTGGGTTGGGAGAGCCGTCTCCATTAGGGAGACTGAGAAAGCCTCTAAGAGGAGACCTTGGAACCCAAGTTTGGGAACAGAGAAAGTCAAGTTGAAATTAAACAAAGTCAGCATGAGGTGGTAGCACACGCCTCAGTCCCAGTACTGGCCAGGTGGAGGCAGGCAGATCTTAGTGCATTCAAGGTCAGCCGGGGCTACACATTGGATTCCTGACCAGCCAAGATCTATTATGAAACCCTTTGTTTCAAAAGACCAACATAAATGCCCCAGGATTTCTACAGATGGGGAAAGGGCCAAGGAAGGGCGGTATGACTGAGTAGTAGTGAACCTCAGCAGGAGGCAGATCCCACAGGACCTGACCAGCCACAGATTTGGGTCCATTCTTTTGGGGTTTTGTTTTTGTTTTTGTTTTTGTTTTGAGACAGGGTTTCTCTGTGTAGCTCTGGCTGTCTTGAAACTCACTCTGTGGACCAGACTGGCCTCGAACTCAGAGATCCACCTGCCTCTGCCTCCCAAAAGCTGGGTCCAAAGGGGTGCACCAACACTGCCTGGCTGGATTTGAGTCCATTCTAACTGGAGAGGGAAGGTGGATTTCTAACACAGGAGTACAGAAACAACTTTCATGTGACAAATTTTTATCAGGACTTCCCTGCCTTCCCTCCTCCCGCTGAGAATTTTATCTGAATTGTAGAGCTCGCCACCCCCACCCCCAGACCTTTGGAAGAACAAGGGCTCTGCTCACCAATGTTCCCAGCACCCAGATCACTGGCTGCACTCAAGAGGCTCTGTTTTGTATCATTATGAATTTAAAACTATAAAACATTGGTTTATTTTGGGAAAGAATCTCACTACATAGCTCAGGCTGCCCTTGCATCTGCACCCCCACCACCACCACGTCAGCCATTTCCAGGGCTGGGATTACAAATGTATATCATCATGCCAACTTAAAAACTTTATTTTTGCTTAAATTGTATACCTTCTGGCAATTATCAAAATATAGTCACTGTCAGATCCCTACCTAGGCTCTGGCATGGCTATCAGGAGATGTGTGGACCAGGTCTATCGTGGCCCACTACCCAGCATGGCTCCTCAGCTCAGACCAAGAGTCACAGAGTGAAAATCAACAGAGAGGACAAGGAGTGTCTGTGTGCCAAGGACCTGGTCTCAGGGGGACTTCAGGAAGGACACTGACCGTTCTTCCTTCGTTCTTTCCCTTCTTCGTTTCCCCCCCTTCCTTCCTTCCTTCCTTCCCTGCCTCTCTTCATTCCTGGCCACCCCTCTTTCCCTTCCTCCTTACAGTTCTTCAAGGGTGTCGGCCTCAAGTGAACAAGGTTTCTCTGTACTTTAAATAGCTCTGAAATGGCGATGTGAAGGGAAAATGAGAGCTGGCACAGCTTCCTGGGCAGAACTGTCTTGGGTTGGGCAGTTTGGCTGCCACAGTGACTCTCAAGAAGGGAGGAGGTGAGGTGAGGTGAGAGCGGGGAAACCAGGGGCAAGAGGTCCAGGCTCAGTTGCTGTTTGCTGAGGGCACTGGTGCCATCTTATAGCTCACCAACCTTCCCAGAGTGTGTGGTATGGCTGTGGTATAGTCCTGGAGCCTGGTGTGTGGGAACAAGGCCTGACCAGTGTCTAGTTTAAGCTGTGTTGCCAGGCCAGTGACTTTATCTTCCCGAGCCTCGGTTTCCTATGATTGTGGGACCAGTTGCTGGCCAGTTAATGGTAGGTACAGGGACACACTTAGTGTGGTGACAGTTGGGTAAAGAAGGAAAGAGGGGGGAGCTGGAGAGATGGCTCAGCGGCTAAGAGCACTGACTGCTCTTCCAGAGGTCCTGAGTTCAATTCCCAGCAACCCCATGGTGGCTCACAACCATCTGTAATGGGATCCGACGCCCTTTTCTGGTGAGTCTGAAGACAGCGACAGTGTACTCACATACATAAAACAAAAACAAATAACTAGAAGAAAAGAAGGCATTCCCTCTTTGATATAGATGAAGGGAGAGGGATGGAATCGAGAGAAGGAAGGGAGGGAAGGAGGGAGGAGCAGAGAGGGAAGGAGGTTGGAGAGGAAGGAAGAAGGAGGTTGGGGAGGGGGGAGCAAAAAGGAGAGGAAGGGGGAGGTGGGAGAGCAGTGGGGGGGGGGGGGGGAGGAAAAGGAGCCAGGCAGAGCACTGGGGTAAGTTTACATGTCAAGGGTGCAGCCTGGCTTGTCCCTAGGCTCTGCATTTGTAGTAGATGCCCAGTAAGACACCCAGTGAGTGAGTGAGTGGAACAGCTTCTGTCCATTGGTACCTCCTGAAGTAAAAGATGTCTGCCACCCCAACTGTGGAATGAGGCAAATAGGCTCCAAATAGCCAAGGTTAGCCCAGGGCCACATAACCCTTCTACCTCCAGGCTCCCTGCCTACCTCAGTTGCCTCTCTGTGCCCCACTTAGTGTCATAAGGACCCTCCACACCTGTCACCTGCTATGACACCTTTCTTTACGTCATTTGGATTCCCCAGTAAGACCTCCTAGAGACCCCCAATCTGTTTTTTGGGTCTTTATTCCCAGGGACACATCCAACCTTAGCCACACATCCTATCTCACACCATGAGGTCAGTCCTGGTGGCTCTCTTCATGTCCCCCATGTCACTAGCTTCAGACACAAAGGTTCAGTGAATAAAGGGGTGAGTTGAACTTCACCCCTCCCTGCCTTCCCCTTCTCTCCAGCCCGCCTGTCTAGCCCAGTACTTACAGGCCACCTTCTCTGCTTGGCTCAGCTGGGTCCAGCTGCCCTTCTCTTTCTCCTTCAGGGCCTGCTGCTCCTCACTGAGCTCTGTGCAGAAGGGTTCATCCGGCATCGGATAGGAGCGCTGGGCATAGCAGTCAACATAGGGGGTCATCCTCCGTGGGCTGCCAGCTGCAGGTACAAGGGAGGGAGCTGTGTCCAGGCTGCCCCAGAGTCACCTTTCTTTAATCATGATTTTAATTATAGGCAGGCAGTACATTCCTTGTTCGCCATGTGCCTGCTTATGGCTTTCAGGTGAGTTGTTGGCTCATTGGCCACATGTCACTCTGAGTCAGATGATGTGGTCATCTCCATTTTACAGACAAACACATTGCTCCTTCAAGGAAGGAACACGGCCAGGGCTACAGGTCACCTTCTCTTTGCTGCAAACCCTGTGTTCTTGGGAAGAAGATCTAAGCCTGAGAAGAGGTCCAGTAAGGGATGAGGAAGGGCTTAAAGAGGGAACTGAGATCCATTCAAAACTGCCTCCCAAACTATAAAGTACCCTGTGCATACACATGCCAAATGGGGCTCCCTTAGAGTCAGCTGGGTTTGCACTGCCGCTTAGCATGCAAGTCAATGTGCACAGTTGTATCTAAGCAGCCTCATCTAGAAGATATGGGTGATAGGTTGTTTCACACCTCAGTAGAGACTCCCAGATAATACATCCAAAGGTCCTCTGAGGGAAGAGGAGCCAAGAATATAGCTCGGTTAGTAGAGTGTTTGCCTAGTATACAGGAATCCTGGAGGTGTGAGGAGGTCTGGGTTTAATTCCTCAGTGCCACTGAGCAGGGTGGAACATGACTGTCATCACTTGGGAGGACTTGGGAGACAGAGGCAGGAGGATTAGAAGTTCAAGGTTGTTCTTAGCTACCTAGCACTTCCCAGGTCAGCCTGGTACATAAGAGTCTTTTTCCCAAAAAATGAAATAGAACAAAAGGAAAGGAAGGAACCCGCAAGTAGCCTGAGTTCAATCCCTAGGGTCTATGCAAATGTGGGGGGAGCGATTCCACAAAGTTGCCCTCTGACCTCTACAAGCATGGTGTAGCAGGACCCCATATTTCCCACATGTGTACAATAATACATTTCAATCACCCACACACACGGTGCATAGAAGCAATAATAATATTTTTAAAGGCACCCAAGACCTGGCACATTGCAGTACTCAGTGATCATCAGTCCAGAGAGGACAGTTTTCTTCCCAGCCTCTCCTAGAGGTTTTCCTTGGTAACTAGGCCTCAGCTTCTTGCAGACTGCTGGGTTGCCCTGAGCAAGGCTAGGAGATGGAGGATTTTGCTTGAGGCTCCCCTGTTTGTTGACACTAGAGGCAGGAGAACAATATCAGAGCAGTTTTAGTTCTGAGTCTTCTCTCTCTCTCTCTCTCTCTCTCTCTCTCTCTCTCTCCTATTTTGGTTTTTTGAGATAGTCTCCCTCTGTAGCCCAGGCTAGTCCCTAACTCACAGTGATCCTCCTGCTTCAGTCTTCCAAGTACTGGGGTTGTAATGGATCAACAAATATTATATTGGACATTATTCTCCTGAGAGTCAGGACATTCTTCCTGCTATCTGGTTGAAATCTCTCCTGCTTTAGACCCCTTTCTTCTGACAAATCCTGACACCAAGGTCTGGAAAGGAGAATCCAGGGTCCCCATCCTGTAGCACCGTCTCCCTTGGGACACAAAGGCCTTAGAGGTAAGGTGTGAGAGCCAAGCTCTAGTGAGACCTGGAATGAAGGGGTCTGCCCCCTCCTTTCTCAGTGGCTCCATTTGCTAGAGAAACTCGGTCCAGGACCCAGGGACAGGATCAAAGGAAGTGATATAAGCTAGTTAACAGGCCTCCCTGTCAGAGCTCTGAGTCTGTGCTGGGCACCGGGATCTGAGACTTACCAGCGTCTCCTGGGCTGTGTGTCCCTCGAGTTCTGAGTCCTCCTGTCCTCATTACCAGACTCCGGGCAGCTCTGGAAAACATCTGCAGAGACATGTCTGGTTCAGTACCACGCTGCTCTCTGGCTGCCCCTCAGGGTCAGATTCTGACTGGCTGATCGGGTGACCATTCCAGCTTTGTCTAATACCACCATGGGAGTTGATGGGAGGCTCTAGACCAGTAGTTCTCAACCTTCCTAATGCTGTGGCGACTCCTTAATACAGTCTCTCGTGTTGTGGTGACCCCCAACTGTAAAATTATTTTTGTTACTACTTCATAACTACAAGTTTTGCTACTGTTGTGAATCCTAATGTAAATACCCAATATGCCAATGGTCTTAGGAGACTCCTGTAAAAGAGTCGTTCAACTCCAGGGTTGAGAACCGCTGCCTAGATCTTTGGGGCCCTCTTGGGTTCTCCATTCATCGTTTGGGAATGGGAAGTGGTCAAGCCACTGGGTGAGATCTGAGCAGTTTAGGACGGAGAGCCTGCCCTCTGAGGCCAGCCAAGTTTCGAAGCCCCACTAATTGTCTGCCCCAGAGAAAGTCCTGAGCCTCCTCCCCGCAGGGCTGTTAGCCCAGACCTCTGAGCAGATGCTCTAGGTCTGGCTCCAAGGTCTCCTTAATTGACTGCCTACGTGCGCTCTGCCTGCTCCGCTGCAGGAGGAGGGGGCAGGCTGCGCCCTACCATCACTCCGGACTCGGGACGCGGGACATGCAGAGTCTGGCACCCCAGGAGCTTTAGAAGCCAAGGACCAAACTGGGCTAGCGGGTGAGAGAAAAAGGGCCAGCCTACTCTCTGGAAAGAGACCCCACTTCTGGGGCCGGGAGTGATGCCCGGGACTAGGACCCGCCATTAAAACGGGTCAGTGGGGGGGGGGGATCTCAGTAAAAGAGGGCTGTGTGGTGATGGGGCAAAGGCTTAGGGTGGCCGCCACGAACTCCCCACCCCCGCGACCCTTCCCTCAGGTGGGACTCACAATTGCAAGCTGGAAGCGGCGGAGCTACCCAGAGCTGCCCTTCTGAGTGACTGGCAGAGAACCGCAGACTGGGCTGAGGGGACCAGAGCATGCCCCGCCTCCGCCAGCCACCCCCACGTGGGAACATCCCGCTTAGGTCGCTTGTGCTGGGCCATGTCCCCAGGGGCACAGGAAAAGAGAAAGGACTCCGGCTTCCCGCTGGGTCCTCACCGATATAGGAACCTCAGCAGACCCCCAGCTGACAGAGGAACAGGAGGAGAACCCTGATGCCACACCTTTCTCTCCTGCCATCCCACCAGGAATGCTCTCTGGTTTTGTTGAATCAGGGTTTCCTGTAGTCCAGGCTGGCCTGGAACTCAACTGTATAGTGGAGACTGGCCATGAGCTACCTCTTGCCTCCACTTCCAGGGCGCTGAGATTACAGGTGTGACTCTAGTGTCTCATCAGCCTTCCATCCTCCCACCCCAGGCAGCCTTCAAAGTACCTTTGTGGGCTCTCCTGGGCCTTCCACCCTAAGAGAGGTGCGGTAAGGGGAGAGGGGAAAGCCTCCTTCTGCCGCAGGCTACCAGTGGTCCCAGGATTCCAGAGGTAGAGGCAGGAGGATCACAAAGTTGGCTTTGCTACAGGACACTATCTCTAAGGAGAGATAAAGCCTCTCACCTCAACCCCCCTCCCCATTTCTCATCTGAGCTGTGACTCTCAACAAGTGGCCTAATGTCTCTCAGCTCCAGTTTTCACTTCCATGTGAGAGACGGAAGGTTGGTTCCTACCTCATGTAACTTGTTTCACAGGCTGTGATGCTTCAAAATCCTCAGGTCCGTTTAATAAATAATTACCTATTGACCTAGCACTCTGGAGGCGGCCAGCCTGGTCTACATAGCTAGTTTCAGACCAGCCAAGGTTACATAGTGAGACACCACCTCAAAAACAAAAACAAAGAAAGAAGGAATTATGTTTTGATACTACATCAGTGAAGCAGTTTAATCCCAGCACTTGGGAAGCAGAGGCAGGTGGGTCTCTATGAGTTCAAGGCCAGCCTGGTCTACATAGTGAGATCCAGGACAGCCAGGACTATGTAGAGGGACCTTGACTCAAAAAAAGATAAAGAAAACAAATTATTGTGTGTATATATGAGTGTGCATCCCCACAGTGTGTGTAAGTGTGCATCCCCACAGTATGTGTGAGTGTGCATCCCCACAGTGTGTGTGAGTGTGCATCCTCACAGTATGTGTGAGTGTGCATCCCCACAGTGTGTGTGAGTGTGCATTCCCAGTGTGTGTGTATGCATCCCCACAGTGTGTGTGAGTGTATACCCCCACAGTGTGTATGAGTGTGCATCCCCACAGTGTATGTAAGTGTGCTTCCCCACAGTGTGTGTGTGTGCATCCCCACAGTGTGTGTGAGTGTACATCCCCACAGTATGTGTGAGTATGCATTCCCACAGTGTGTGTGAGTGTGCATCCCTACAGTGTGAGTGTGCATCCCTACAGTGTGTGTGAGTGTGCATCCCCACAGTGTGTGTGAGTGTGGGCATGTATGAGCAATAGTAAGCCTGTAGACTTCAGAGGAAGGTTTCCAGGATCAAACTTGTCAGAGTTGCTCAGCAAGCACCCTTATCTGCTGATGAGCTCAAAACCAACCTAGGCTACAAAAGGCAGGCAGTGGAATTAGGTGTGGAGACACATGCTTATAATTCCAGCACTGGCGGCTGAGGCTGAAGGATCACACTGAGTTCAAGGCCAGCCTGGGCTACATATTGATTACCAGGCCAGCAAGGGCTACATAAAAAGATCTTGCCTGGGCTGGAGAGATGGTTCAGTGGTTAAGAGCACTGATTGCTCTTCCAGAGGTCCTGAGTTCAATTCCCAGCAACCACATGGTGGCTCACAACCATCTGTAATGGGATCAGATGGCCCTCTCCTGGTGTCTGAAGACAGCTACAGTGTACTCAAATATATAAAATAAATAAATAAATCTTTAAAAAAAAAATCTTGCTTAAAAAACAAGGCAAAACAAAACAAAACAAAAACAGTTGAAGGATGGGATTGGACGATACAGCTCAGGTGCAGATTGCTTGTCTATCATAGACAAGTGCAGGTTTGACCCCAGCACTCAAAGCAAAACCTTTTTCTTTTCCCCTTCCTTCCTTCCTTCCTTCCTTCCTTCCTTCTTTCCTTCCTTTGTTTTTAAGAATGCATTGAGACAGACCCAGTGCAGCTGCATTCATTACCAGTCTACAGTGCCAAGACCAGACATAAATCCTGCTCTTACAAGTTCACAGTCCAGTTCCAGGCAAAGAGAAAGACCTGTTAGAGCCCAGAGGCAGAAAGACCTGAGTGTTTTCCAGACCAAAAGAGAGTCTGTGTTGGACAGGGCAGAAAGCAAGAGACAGGCTAAATGAGGGGGAGGGAGGGATGAGCCAACCAACAGGGCGCACAGCGAGGATTTTGAATTTTATTCTAGAGAGGACTGGGGCTAGTGGTGAGTGCTTGGCCAACATATCCAAGGCCCTGGGTTCAATTTCCAGTACCTAAAAAAGAGAACGAGAGGCACCCAAAGGCCTGAAGTGGAGCTCTGTGGAAATGGAGGAGGGCATGATTTGGTTAGGGAGGCCAGGATTGTCAATAGAGTGGTATGTGAGGGCTGAGGATCCACTGTGAACTGGCATCACAGCATCCTGGTTTTGTGTCCATGGTATATGCTCATCCCCAACTCACCCATCAGGGTTCTAGTTAGCCCACCCAACCCAGTTTACTAAAAGGAAGGGGTCTAGTCTTCAGAGAAAGATACAAGGGCAGACATATAAGGAAAGATACTAGAAAGAACTTACAGGCAAGATACAAATCACCTCTGTTCTGGACCGAGTAGTAGAGCCTGGAGAAGGCAAATATGTCGTTGTGGGATTCCAATAGCCCTCTGCCAAGGGCCAAGGGCAGGCCCTGCCAGTTTTTAGTGGTCACCCCTGGGAGCTGCTCTTTCCTTTCAACCAAAGTAATTCTATATTTGAGAGATACCAACGGACAGTTTCCCCCTTGGAGACTGACAAGGTAGGATGTGGCATAGCCCTCTGGAGCAGAGGGCAGAGGAAGACCCTAAATCATACCGCCTTGAAGAAGCACACCTTACATCTTCATTGCCACAGTCCAGCCCCCTTCCCCACAGTGCTCTGCACCCCTGCCCCTCCCCCACCAGTGATTTAACCTAGGGTCTTGCCACCACACCCAGCATGTCTTCAGTGTCCCCAGATGTGTGGGTATCTGTGCTGTGAAGAGTAGCTTCTGTGTGGGCTCTTGGGCGAGCAATGCCACTTCTGGGCCTCAGTTTCTCGTCTCTCACAGGGCCTCCCTAGGGAAGGCTTATGTGGGCCGTGACCCTCTGCTCTTCCCTGTCCTTTCCCACCAGCCTCTGTGGGAACTCCAGGCTTGCAATGTAGTGAGGCTGTGATGAAGAACATCTGTTCGGAAGCTCTGCCCGGGGCTGAGGAAAAAAGCAAAACAGGACCCCTTCAACAGGCATGGTAGATACGGTGGCTCACTGTGCCTGAAGGGCCATTGAAGAGCATCCTCTGTGGATCCTGGACCTGTGACAGACTCTGCACATCAGGTCACTCTAGGGTCCAGGCCAGGGAGTGAGTCTGCCCCTGAGATCCTGAGTGAGACGGGCCCTCATGGTGCCCTCCTGGAATCTGGGGACTTGCCGATATAGACAAGAAGACAGGGAGTTAAAGGTTATCCTCAGCCACCTAGCAAGTTTGAGGCTATCTTGGGCTACATGAGACTTCAAAACTAAACAAAATCCCCAGTTGGGCACCAGAGTAGGGAATACTCCTTATCGGGATTGCACTCTTGCCAGCACCTGTGAGGAAGGGAGGGATTTGTCATTTTTCTGTGGGTACTAAAGCTCGGTATTGGGGACATGTATAGAAAGAGGCAGCTAAGCCTGACACGATGGAGCACGCCTTTAATCTCAGCCCTGGGGAGGCAGAAGCAGCTGGATTTCTGTGAGTTCCAGGCCACACAGAGTTGCATAGAGAGACTCTTGGGGTTTTTTTGTTGTTGTTGTTGTTGTTTGTTTTTTGTTGTTGTTGTTTTGTTTTAAAGCTTTTGGTTTCATTTCTTTTCTTTTTTGGCTTTTTAAGACAGGGTTTCTCTGTGTATCACTGGCTGTCCTAGAACTTGCTCTGTAGTCCAGGCTGGCCTTGAACTCACAGAGATCTGCCTGCCTCTGCCTCCAAAGTGCGGGGATTATTTCTTTTTGTTGTTCTGTTCATGCCCATGTTCCCTGATATCTACTCTTTCTTTCATTCTTTTCTTTTTTTAAGATTTACTTATTTATTTTATGCATCTGTGTGCTTTATCTGCATGTACACCTGCATGCCAGAAGAGGGCATCAGATCCCATTACAGATGGTTGTGAGCCACCATGTGGTTGCTGGGAATTGAACTCAGGACCTCTGGAAGAGCAGACAGTGCTCTTAACCACTGAGCCATCTCTCCAGCCCCCTACACTATCTCTTTTTAAAAATAAAAGTTGTGTTTATTTTTAACCATGTGTGTGGATTTATGTATGAGTGCCGGTACCCAAGGAAGCCATAAGGGGGCACCAAATCCTCTGGAGCAGAGGTACAGGGAGCTGGGAGCTGGGGGATTGGGTGCTGAGAGTCCTCACCAAGAGAATAAACTCTAAACTCAAACCCTCAGCCGTCTCCCTGGCACAACTTCATAACTTCACATTTTCTTATGTCTTTGTGTTTATTTACTTTGGTTTTGCTTTTTGTTTGTTTGTTTGTTTGATGATGTAGAAGTTTGTATTAACATATATATATATTATATATGATATTATACAATTCTCAGTTTTGCTTTAGATGCATCTTGTAAATTTTGATGTTGTTTTATGTAATTAACTTAGTTTTGAATTATTTTGCCGTAATTGCAGCCTGGCACGGTGGGGCACACCTTTGTTTTTTTGTTTTTTGTTTTTTCGACACAGGGTTTCTCTGTGTAGCCCTGGCTGTCCTGGAACTCACTCTGTAGACCAGGCTGGTCTCGAACTCAGAAATCCACCTGCCTCTGCCTCCCAAGTGCTGGGATTAAAGGCGCGCACCACCACTGCACAACTTTAATTCCAGCAGCTGGGAAACAGAGACAGGCAGATCTGTGAATTCAAGGTCAGCCTAGTCTAGAGTTAGTTCTAGGACAGCCAGGGTTACATGGAGACACCCTGCTTCAAAAAACAAACACACAAAATTGATGATTTCATATCAACCTATATAGTCACTGGTGTGTGTGTGCCTGTGCATGGCTACTTCAGTGTCTGGCTCTATCACTCTCTGCCTTACTCCCTTGGCTTTTTACATAAGTGCTAGGGATTTGAGCTTGGGTCCTTACTGAGCCGTCTTTCCAGCCTGGCTAAGAAGTCATTTTCGGTGTCTGGATATTAGCTCAGGGACAGAAGGTCTTTGGATTTCACCTGCTTTCTGATTCATGTCGTTTTCCTGTTCATGTGATTCCATCCAAGGTCCAGTATTATGTTTAATGTCACATCTCCTCTACCTCTCTGATCTGTGGCAGTTCTTCAGGCCTCTTGGTCATGACCTGGACCACCTTCATTTTCCTCTCCTACTTGGAAGAGAATCTGCTGTGATGTAAGAAGTGCCTGCCTGTTTGGATTCCTGTAGGCTCAATGTTTTGTAAAGGTCATCCTTGTGTTATCCAAATGCTTATTTTTCTGTCCTCACATCTTGTCTCAATCCAGACACCGTGTTGTAATGCTTACAACAAAAATCTCCTGCCTCAGGTTCATATAAACAGTTCTTATCATTTATTCTCTGCCCTGTCAATAAACGTTGATCACCCAATGGTTGGGCAGAAGAGACTAGGGCAGAAACTTTTGCCAGCCACAGGGTGGAGAGAGAGAAGGAGCAAGTTTCAGATTGAGCCAGGAGGAGAGGGTCTGAGAAAACACCACGAGAAAAAAAAACATCTAAAGCCCAAAGGCCCGGACAATACTGAACGGCAAGGGTCATGGAGGTGGGGCTGGGAGGCAGCCGGAGTAGATTAGGGATTAATAAAAACCATTTTACTGGCCACATATTGATGGGCAGCTTGAACTAAATCTTGGTTTCTCAGTGTGGTTATCGGGGACTAGCAAGGGTAAAGAAGTACGGCTGCCGGATTAATTCACTGGTGACACTTACATTAAAAATAATTAATTTCACAGATTCCCTAACGTTTTTCTCACGATCCAATTAAAGTTAAACATTGCTGGGGGAAAATGTCACAGAGGTAGGCAGTGGTGTCTTAGCTTTCTTGGTGCATCCTACCAGGGCATTCGATATTGAGTCACATAACTGCTGAGGTGAACCGAGGTTAAGGAGCTCTCTAGTGGGCTTCTTAGAACACAGGAGAATTGGGGCTGGAGAGATGGCTCAGTGGTTAAGAGCACAGTCTGCTCTTCCAGAGGTCATGAGTTCAATTCCAAGCAACCACATGGTGGCTCACAACCATCTGTAATAGGGTCTGATGCCCTCTTCTGCGGTGTCTGAAGATAGCTACAGTATACTCATATAAATAAATCTTAAACAAAACAAAAACAGGCAGTGGTGGCACACGCCCAGCACTCGGGAGGCAGAGGCAGGGGGATTTCTGAGTTTGAGGCCAGCCTGGTCTACAGAGTGAGTTCCAGGATAGCCAGGGCTATACAGAGAAACCCTGTCTCAAAAAACCAAACCAAACAAAATAAACAAACAAAAAACACACAGGAGAATTATTTACTATTGCTCTTGTTGTTGTTCCAGACAGGCTAATCTCTGTGTAGCCCTGGCTGTCCTGGAACTTGCTTTGTAGACCAAGTTGGCTTCAAATTCTCAGAGATTGCCTGGCTCTACCTCTAGGCTTATTTTTAATTTTATGCCTAGTAGTGTCTCCCCCCACCCCCCGCATCTGTGTATATGTTTTTTTTGGAGACATGAATGTCTTGTACCCTAGGAAGCCAAACAGAAGTAACAGATCGTTGTGAGCTGCCATATAGGTTCTGGAAACTGATCCCAGGTCCCCTGCAAGGGCAGCAACTACTCTTAACCACTGAGACACTGAGCCAGCCCTACTATAGAATTATTGTTAATTTTTGAGACATGGTCTCACACTATGTAGCCTTGGTTGATCTGGAACTCACTGTGTAGACTAGGCTGACTTTGAACTCACAGAGATCCATCTGCTTCTGCCTCCCAAATGCTATGCTTAAAGGCATGCACCACCATACTTGGCCCATTATTATTAGTTTTTAAATAAAAAATTGTATTTACTTAGAAGCATTCAGAATGTCAACAAAACAGCCACAATTTTTTTTTTTTTGTAATTACAGAGTGGTACTCAGTTAACAAAACAACAATTATCTTGGTATAAGCTGCATCAGAGACAATTGAAGATGAAATCCCCCCAAAAAACAAAACCAAAAGAAACCCAAAACTAAACTACTGTCCCCATATATAACTAGTTAGAACCGGCTTTAAATTTCCATGCCAATTTACAATCCCCAGACTGTACCAGGCAAGGTTAGTGGCTACTGAAAATACCACCAGGAAGGGCTCTCTAAAGACACATTCGGTAGTGTCTTAACTACACAAAAAAGACACTGCACAGCTTAAAAACAAATCTTACACAGCCTTACATCTCAATTCTTTTCTTTAAAAGGGGTGAATTGTACACGGGAAGGGGGAGGTGTTAAATTCTTTAGAGACAAGAAAACTGCGCTAGAACCAACTTATTCCTCCTCTTCCTCCCCCTCCTCTCCCTCAGCTTCCTTCTTTTCTTGCTCTTTTCAGCCCTGACCACCCCTTTCTGCCGCCTCAGGTTTTCCTTTAGCTCTGTAGGCAGCGATATCCTTTTTTGTATCTCGCCTTCAGCTTGGCGGCCTTCTTCTCACAGGGCTGCTCATCATCTGCAGTGGTGTTCCTCATCGATCCTCGCTTCTTTGCTATGTCACCAATGGATAAGCCATGATGCTCACCTTTGATTCTTGGGTGGTACTCAGAACAGAACAAGAAGAAGGCCGAAGGCGGCCTTGGGTACATTGGGATCCTTGAGCTTCTTTTTTGTCTCCCCT